>CM073769.1:34331888-34651152 GCA_037158775.1 Hetaerina titia | reverse complement strand
TTACAATGAGCGCCAAGAGTTCGCGCACGCGAAAAAACGGTTGTAGGAACAAAGTTTAATTAATGACCATAGTCACAACTTCTCGCATGCAATGATTCGGGGCTGAAGCAAAAATAATAGGCACAGCAAATAGAAAATTGGAAAATTGACGTGGTGTAATTTAACAGTAGGTATAGCTTAATTATACATAAATATAATACTTTAAAGAAGATTTTAAATGTAGGTTATTCGAGCAAAGCCGCTTTAATTTCAAATGAAAGTACTAAGCGCCCCAACGACACGATGTTTAATAACGAACTTTATTTATCTCTCTAGTCAAACTAGTGAATGGCAAGCGGATACCAAACCCGACCTGATTCCTCGCACGTGATTTATAACGGATGCCTCAAGACACACTTCAATTTATACTTTAATTACAGGTTTGAACTATCCTTCGGAGCATAAATAACGTAATGGTGCATAATAAACACCTTCAACTCGTCATTCCTCATATTCACAGTAATTAAAGGTTACACGTGTACAATAAATAAGAACACGAGAATTCTTATTCGTACATTATTTGAAAATTAAGTTTTACGGTTCAACAGAAGACGTGCGCTGACTGTAGTGTCCAGAAAAAAAAAACAATTTTATGGTGCCATGCTTGCCCAACGGACTAATATTTTCACTTGGCTGAGATGTCCACTGAAACTGAACAATGATTAAGTCGATATCCAATGGACAATGATTAACTCAGTGCAGAGTGTTCCATTTACTATTGTATCGCGACAGTGTAATCTCTACACGGAACACATTTCCGGTGCCATATCTACTTCATATTGTATTTGGTAATTTAATTTAATTCTAATCACTTAAATGATCAGCGAGTATGATAAGCAAATACGAAATTATCCAAGAGCGCTTTTATAACTCGGCCAATAATCACTCTTACTTAGAGTCACGCTCATTTCCATGCCAACATTTCAGGATTAAGTGCACCGCTTTCCCAAAAGGAGAGTTCTGGCTCGATTCCCAAAGGATTTTCCAGTGATATTCCGAACCATTGGGTGCCATGCGGAAAGCACTTGGAAGTGGAAGGCACTTCAAATGCTTTCAATATGCAGCACTCTATCCGCAGGTTGGAACGTGTAATTATGAACCCTCGGCGCCTCTCTTAATGGAGGGACAGAGGTCGAACCATAGGTGCATACCCATGGTTCTATATGAGCCTCCTTCCCATCCTTCAAAATGAGGATTAAAAAAATATTAGCAACATGGAAGATATGAATGGGATTTGATAGTCCCTGTTTCTTAAATGTACTCGTTTCGAAGGCAAAGAAAGAAATCCTAAAACAATGCATTATTTATTAATTAAACAGAATTTTAACGAATACCTAATTGAATCAGTGAAATACTTTGTCCCGAGTTGATTTGATTCGTAAACATACTAATGATAAATTTATTTAACTCTATAGTAGGTTGATATGTGAGGTTTTATGCGATTTCTGCTTGGAGGAGAATCCTATGCAATACGCGGACCTCCCTACTAAAGTATTCGAATAGGTCTTGAGAAATTCACTTGCAATGCCTCTCACGCGAAACTCTTTCGCAGGATGGATCGTTCTCGTCCCAAATAAGAGTGACCGATGGGGGGGAGGGAGTGAAGGGAAGGGGAGAAGAGGGATAGAACATTCAGTCAGTCAGTCCAGAGACGCAATAGCAAATCGACGGACCGCGGCGGCTCTTTCAGTTCTCGCCGGAAGGTCAGCGGATGGAGTAATGAAGAGACTGGGAGGGTGGAATGGGGACTATCACACACCGCACCCACCTCCGCCACCAGTTTTTCTTCCCGCCCACTTCCGCCCCATAGGGCGCCCAGAGTCCACGCCCCCCTTCCCCCTCTCCTCTCCCCGCGGACAGCACTTATCCCCTCCACACTGACCCGTCCTCTCTCGCCACGGCACCCAAATCCGCATTCCAATTCCGATCCGATTGCTTTCTCCCCTCCGCGTCCGAAATAACTGCGTACAAATTCGGGTGGGACAATTCCCGTTCCTCCCCCGTCCTCCAACAACAAACACTCCCGACGCCAACCGACCTCCCCATCCACGTCGTGCGTCTGCATGGATTGCCACATTGCCCCCGATTCCGGCGACGAAGCCGCCGACGCCACCTCGACATCACTTTCGACGACACGTTTCCACCTCCACGCCCCCAGCCGAACCATCCTCATGGATGCCTCACCCCGCGTTTGACGATGCCAAGTTGTTGTCTGCGGCATCCGTATTTCACCCAATCCACACCCGACTCCACCACCTTCTGCCATCACCTCGCAGGCGAAATGCATGATTCCCATTATCTTTCCGTTCAATGTTTCGATAAAAACTGAAAATAATTCCACATTTTTTCAAATTTTCGCTTTTAGCGAGGATTTAAAAAAAAATAAAAACGCAAGACCTGGGTTATTTTAGCGATTGATTTTGTGGGAGAACGAATAAATGCCGACATGATTGGGAAGACATTCACTCCCATCGATGCAATTGCGGACGAAAGACGACGAGAATGACCTTCCTTCATGGATTAGGTTTTTAATATTTAAGATTGAAAGAAGCACTCGATTAGATTCATTGATTAACGTTTCCAACGGATTTTGTATCATTGGACCACATTAATTACGCGATCGGTGATGGTGGAACTCACCCAGAGCTAAAATTAAGCTCCAAAGCGGGTGGCATGTACGCGTGTGAGTACGCGAACTTAAAGTTCTCTTATCTGCACCTCATGAAGGTTCCCACGAAGTGATGTTGTCGTTCCTATGAAAGTGATTTAGGTTCTCCGACGGGGGTTCACTCGAAATTTGAACCCGAGACCTTTGGGTCAGTAGCCAAATGTACTATCCACAAGGTTACCTAGGACCTTACAATTATTACAAATCTTTATAAAATAGATTAATTTTTTATACTCTCAGCAAGGCACGTCTCGAGCAAAGGGGAGGAACGTAGAAAATCGCATTAATAGGTTGAGAACAATTGCTCGAACGTGCCTATTTATTTTTAAACTGGACGAAAAACGGGCAAACCGTGATTCATCTTTAAATTTCATCTTCCTTTTCAATACAATTCGCTATGCCTCCTTATTCTTCGTTTTCCTAGGTTTATCATCAACTTTAAAAAGAACTTGAGGTGGTGGGATGTGTTCATCAGCCCATAACAAATCCTTATAATTTTACCCACTCGAGGACATGATTCACATTATTCTGCTTATTTACCTGATTTAAAAGTACAGCACAGGTTTTTACTGCAGTGCAATCTCAATTGTCTTCAGTCCTTGTTGATTCCGATTTCCGAAAATTCTGAATTAAAAATTTAATTTTTAAAAATATATGAACATTTAAAGTGAATTTGAAAAAACAAATTACAGATTTTTTTGACAAAACAAATGAGTAAAAGACTGGCTGCGAAAACTCGCTCTTGAGATACGCACTGCAGGGTAGTACATTGAGTTGTAAATAATGTAGCTAGCAATTCACTAATTTAAACTGCATTCCAGAAATCTGGTATTAAATTATGCTAAAATGGTTATTTATGTGTTTAATAGATTATTTGCCGCGGTAAAATACTGCAGTTGGAACTAAATTCGTTAGAACTAAAGCTGTTATCACCTACTATTACCACTAGACCTACCGCACCACCCATTACTTTTTTTAATTAGGAAAAATTGGAATATTTGTAATTATAGCATTTGAAATGTTAACAAGATCGAGGAAAAATAAGAATAGAATGAATTCGAATTTCCGTTAATCAGATTCACTTCCGGTCCCATTCAGTCCAGAAAAACAAGGTTGCACTGTATTTGTAATCATTGAAACCTTTCATGCTAAAAGCCAATTTTATTTGCAGTTTCACTGCATAATATAACTGCGCCAGTATCATACATTACGAACTCGGCTGTTTGTCCTATTTTGACGAACCCAACGTCTGTTTCAACACCCGGCACTTGGCTGACATCGCTACTGAAGCCTATTTCGTAAAACACTCGCGTACAGTGATCGACGATATTATTCTGCAAGATTACACCTAGAATATTGTGAAATTTTGGAAGCTTACGAATTTTGCTCCTTAAATGTAAGATTCGAGCCCAATTAGATGTTATAGGGTGCTGAACTATTGATGTTGGGCTTAATTGAAAAAATTGAAAATGGTTTTGAACTTTTTTTAGATATTTTTTATTTTACTACCCTGCAATCCACCGCTAGGGTGTGTGGCAGGGGCTGAATAGATTAATTACCAGACTAATTTTGACCCGAATATTTCTACCCCTACCGCAGTCGGAAAACGTTATTCTGATCCCTAATCATTCGTCGAAAAAATGACATTTTAAATCTATATGTTCCACTCTTGATCTATAATTTTATTGACATGATCTATCCTACCACAGTACGATGGGGGTAATAATACATTTTCAATATCACTGCTAAAGAGACGTCCTTCCAATTTATGCGAGAAATGTAATCAGTAGTTTAACCTTCGCTCCGTGAGTGATTCCCAGCCTAGCTGCTCTAATACGCTATTGGATACGCTACTAAGTTTATCATAACAACGTTTTACAAATCTAACTCCTCTACGCTGCACGTGATCCAATTCGGCAATCAATCCAACTTAGTGAGGATCGCATATTCTAGCAGCATATTCTAAATGAGGCCTAATCACTAAAAAATAAAGTTTCTCTTTGCGATTTTCATCAAATTTACCCAATACTCTTCTAATAAATCCTAATTTTTTGTTAGCTTGCCCACATATTCCCCGAATTCGCTTAATCTAGGAGAGGTCGTGAGGGTAACGCCTACGTATACTCCGCCTGTATAATCGAGTCTATCCATTCCATTCCGGTGTTCCTGATGCAGTAGGATTTCGGAAGGGAATTTCACTTTTTCTAAATATTTATCACTACGCACTTTTTAAAGTTTAATTCTAAATGCCAAGTGTTGCACCAGCGTTGTCTAGCATTAAGGTCTTCTGACAAAGCTACTCCGTCCTCAGGATCATGGATATCACGGCAAACCACTGCATCGGCAAATAAACGTATCTTATTAGCGACTACAGAGTCAATGTTGTTAACGTAAAGTAGGAATCAAAGATGTTCGATAACAATTCCGTGTGGAACACCTGAAGCATTTGATTGATTCTACTGCATTTGAGCTAACTCCATGCATGACTACTCTTTGTACTCAACCATTAAAAAAGTCTTTAAACCAACCCAGGATATTTTACCTATTTCATATCCTTCTAGCTTTGTGAGTAATTTACTATGAGGTAATTTGTCGAAGGCTTTCTTAAAATCTACAGAAACCGAGTCCACTGGAACATTGCTCTCTCCCGAAATAAGAATATCATGAACAAAAAGCGCAAGTTAAGTTTCGCAGGATCTACCCTTTCGGAAACCATTATTATTTTTCATTAATAACTCCTGACTATCGAAGTGTCTCACGATCGAACTATCAAATATATATTCCATAAGCTTTCTAGGATCACATTCGAGTCAAAATTAATCTGGTATGTATTCAGCCCCTACCAAACACCCTAGCGGTGGCTTGAAGGGTACTAAAATATCTAAAAAAAAAGCTATCCGTGTGAGGCATTGCTCCTTCACCATTGCTCTCCCATTTTTTAATATAAATACTTTCCAAGTACCTATCTCATGTCCATTACTTTTATATTTATGCTTATCCTGGCATATATCAACTTTAAATCAATTCAATGATCTCGATAAACCCTGTAAAGGTATGTATCCATGGCTTTTTGTAATTTTTTTGGGTTCTCAGACAGCAACCCTGTGTGTTCTGAGCTTAGACAAACACTTGAATCTCAAGCATCACATTTCCTTTGTCCATGCATCCTTCAGTTGAGTGTTATCAAAACATATTGAACTGCCATGATGACATCAAACATTCTTTCTTCATATGAATCATTACTAACGTTTCCAGGCTTTCGTTATTTTTAGTAAAAGGAAATCAATCTTTCTCTTAGAATCATCCGTTTTCCATGCACACAAATGAATATATCAATGCTTCAACATAGCATTATAGACAAAAATTCCTTTTTCAGCTCAAACAATCAACAGCTTCCTCAATAATTGTTCATAAGGAGGTGATCAAAAACCCATTACCACTCTTCATGGGTAGTTATGCAAAAAAACATTAACATTAATGTTTTATTATTGCTATTATTCTTTCACAATGGCCATCATCTTTCAAGACTTTTTCATTATTTCCCTAGAATTCATCCTTCACGCTTTAGGATACGCCATCCTCTGGAGAATATAATACAATAAAAACTCTTCGAATACATTCTCATATGAACCGATAGTTGACTCTCCCAGAGGACCCGAGGTCGTTTTTCCTGCATGAATCCTAGTCATTTCATTCAGTACACAGACTAATCACCGCGTACACTAACGCCCAGCTCATCGCATAACAAAATACCATTCCCACCAATTTCAACATCATTATTCTCGCTTTGAGAAATTACACTGTACTAAGACCTGTTCGTCCTGCAATAATTTAACAGCTAACTCTTTTTCCCTTCACAAAAACCTCTCACACATTAAATATCTATAATTCAGGTATTGCCATGTCAGTTTCTTGATATGGCAATGTTACACGGATCGATGTACTCTGTCAAGGTCGCTATTATTCAAGGAGTGTTTGGTAGAAATTTAGAAGTAATAAAATGTAGGGATAGCAAGGTTTTTACAGAGATAAGTACTTGCTTATTGCAGTTTTCAAGGGTACTTCTAGGTAATGACAGTGTGCGAAAAATGAACGTGCAGCATTCCAGGATGTGGCACCATAAAAGTCAGTTTTTCAAATTTTCCCCAACACGCCACAATCCAACACAAGGCTAGAATTAGCCCAAGCTCACCACTTGCAATATTTGACAAGTTAGTTCCCATTCTGAAGGAGCAACGTTGAAAGCTGTCATACCATTGCTCGTACCCTCCTAAAAGGTATTAGTAGTGTCACTGAGTCATCAGGATGCAGGTTCAATTAATTCTATTGATTTTACAGATAGAAACCAAATTTTATTCGGATCGAGTTACTTGTATGGGCGATGGGGAGAGTGTATTTTCTGCACTAATTTTGATCGAATGATAATTTAAAACAACACTTGGTTTATACAATAAAGATTTCATGGCACTGATGCGAATTATGCAAATCCTCGACCTCGAACATTGAGTAAAAAATACTAAAATGGTGACAAAGGATATAGTAATTTTCTCATTTCATAAGATAGGTATGGGATACATATCGTTTTCATATAACCGTGGGGGTCACTAGGTTTTCCGCAAATTTACCCGCTCATCTATTTTGCTTGGCTATTCACCATAGATGAACGTGGCGCTCTTGCGGAGAGATGCCTTTTGGCTCATGAGTTATGGCTACAATCACGTGCCTAAGGAAGTCCTGAAAAGAAAATTGGTTTTTTAAAATTCAAGAAGCCTCAGGTCTATTGAGCTTTTAGATTTATTATTTTTTTGGGCCGATGCCTCGGGGTACGCGGCAGCGATTTTTATGAAATATTCCTCGTCTTTCGGTAGGAGAGTCATTCTCGGAACAACGAAGTAAAACGTTAGACACGTGGAAAAAGTGGGCAACATTGGTATGAATAGCCTTCATTAAATCATAAGAGAGGAAATAATTGAACACATAAACCGATTACTATCAAACATGAAGCTAAAAAAAGCAATATAGTTAACATATAAAGTACAGGGTATGGCAGTATAATCTACTAATTTGAAAGGTTAATTCAATTCAAGTCAGCAAATTATGCTGCGGCACCCCGTATTTACGCTACTGATTATAAGATACGTAATTTTGCACCAGTGAAGAACCACAACTCATGTATGCGAATCCTTATAAATTCCTAGACACATATATTTCAATATTAAAATATTTCCATTAACCGATCACTTCCTTACCTTCTTAAAGCTTCCACCCCCTTACTGCGCCACAAAAAAATCATTTTTCCTTCCTCACCCACCTTTTTCTCTTCTATTATAACTTCCACCATCGTTCATTTACACAATACGAGACAACTATCTTTTTCAGATTCTCTCCACAGGTTTCCCTCTGTTCAGCTCTCTAAGTCCAAATCTGCTCTACACCCCTTTTCTGAAGCACCTGTAATATACGTTCATACTGAGGCTCAATAATTAGGATTCGTGTAATGCATCGCTAATATCGAATTCACTAACTTTTCCCCCGAATCTTTTCTGAGAATTCAAGACATTCCCAACTCCTCGACCGAAATATATGATCCCAGAAAGTTTTACACAAGTGCATATGGCGCTGTGCTATTAATATAAAGAGGCAAAAAAGGACAAATCTCTAACGTCTCTGTTAAGATACGATTGAATTTAAAAAATTAAGTCAACTCGCAAGTACTGACTTGTAGGTTTAGTAGAATTATGGTCGAAAGCAAAGGTAGTTCTATTTTTTTTATTTTTATTTGGCATCTCTCGTAACGCTTCGTCAAACTCTCCAAAATCTTAATAAAAGTTGACTCTACTTTAATCCCTTCATCTTCTATTTAGTCAGGGTTTTAAATAAATCACGAATGAATGCATAAAAAACTTTATTAAAACTGTGGTATCTAAGGATAGTGAAAAGGCTGTAGCTGCCAAGCATATGCGCAATACCATTGGACATGTTTTCGTGGTAGCAGACCGTCGGGGATCCTAATTTACACACTTAAACATATTAACCAAATAAATAAGCAGGCAGATGATGTCACGTACACTGACTAATCACTTGATAGTAATACATTGTATCCCATTCATCAAACACCTCTCTTCATTTTGAGATATTTTACGGTTAAATTGAACAGATATTGAAGGCAGGGATTGTTCTTAAATTTGCTAAGCAAATTTTCAATACAATATGACTTCCTGTCCCAAGAAACGGGAACAGCGGCAAAGTTATGCTAGGGACTTTTTTGCTATGCCGTTCTGGACGTCAAGTAGAACAACTGAGCGAACATTTGAATTGCCTTCATTTACGTTTTGGCGAAAATTGAGCTCCTGGACCAAATTCCTACAGTAAGGCTTTCAAATTTTAGAACATGGAATCGGCATAAGTCACCAATTTAAAAAGAGCTAATGCGAAGGAAGGAATCCGAGACACGTAAGAATGCTCATTGTAAGCTGTTTTCTGATTTTCCCTAACTGAATGAAACACTCTGTTTTATTATTTTCTACTGCTAATACTTCAATAGATGTTACGATAGATTTCCCCCACAGTAGTTTGGTGCCCAATATCCAATAGCATTTATTTCTACTTAGCTATTATTTTATGAACACTTTGAAATTATCTTAATGACGACACAAACAATTCGAAGCAGCAACAAGACAAGTTTTCCTTTGAGAATAAAATTATAATGACTATTCGGTTTTATAGCAAAAACAGCTTATGATATTTCTCATACTGTTAATACACTGACGTCATTGCAAACTTTAATCTCTCAATAAATACAGAAAATTAACTGTTCTCATTATAATAGAAGCATCAGAAAATATCTACTGTTAAATTAGGCGGACCAACAATCATTCCTTAAATATGGCTTTTAAGTGACAGATGGATATTGAAATAATGACAATATCCACGAGTGAGAGTTTGATGTCTTTGATAATATATATAATGATTCCAACAACTATATTTGCGTGATTGGGAAAAATATTTTGTCTATTATATTCAGACGTGTAGCTGAAAATTATACCCATTCCAATAAAAATAAGTAATCGCTCTCATCGTTCTGGAAAAATAGATGTCAGAACGCGACCTCTTCAGGACACTTATTTCCTTTGATGCAATATCCTTCCGTCATTTTGTAAACCCAATTGAAAGTGACAGACTCTTACCGTCAGTTTTGCTTCAAAACAATGAAGGCGGTCGAAAATTTGAGCCATCAGGTCCAGCAATATTCACATTGCTGTGTGAACAGCCTGCTGCGGGTAATTAATCATTTTTTTCCAATTTATCAAAAACACTCTTGTCGAGTTATGACAAAACTCCAGCATGATGACACTGAATAGCATCCGCCAAATCTAACTGCTCTTGTCGCAGGGACAATGCGACCAATCCATCTCCACGAACTTCACCGCATCGCGGATGACATTTTTTATTGCTCATAATAATCATCAAAACGCACGAATGCTATCTCATTGATTCATATAAATAATCCTAATTATACGTTCCATGTTTTTATACATACAAGTTACGTACCTGGAGATGACAGGCAGTACAATGCGTACTTCAAAGTGAGGACAGCAAAAGAAATATTTAATTTAACTGATTGAACGAGATTTTGCGAGAAGATCATCGAAATCTTGAATGAAACCAAAAAATATACACTATTTTGTTATCAGGTGGTAAGTGATTCTTATTTATAAATGACCCCTTTCCGAAATCGGAATCATTTACAGATATTCATCGAATCTTTATGAATGAAAACTCTGGAAAGTATAAGGCAACCTCGGATCAAAGCCCTTTTTCTATGGCGAAGCAGCTTTTATGCAAATCGTTTCCTGAGACTGGGAAGCACTCAGACAAGCGGCATGCGGAACATGAGATCCCTTTATGCAAAACCAGCGAAGAACTTAGTGGGGTGTGCTCCAACGCAACTTCCCGAAAATCTTCTCACCCTTTTCACCCTTCTCACTTCCAAGATACAGAGAAACTACACGTCGAATCCCCGATTTCATCTTGTGCATTCTTAATCAACTTCTGACTCGCTCCAGCTGAAGGGAAACATACCCACGGAGTTGAGAAAATATACGAAAATCCCCACGTCAACAGAAAACCGCCCGTAAGAGGTGAGGAAGGGGCGGGGGGTGGGGGGCGGGAGTTTCCAGGTTTCGGAAACGACGGGTAGATTTAGAAAGATTCCTCCAGTCGGACATCGATATGCGACTATTGAGAACGATAAACTCACCCTAAAAACCCAAAAATCAAGTTTGGAAAGAGACGTTTAGACTTTTTTCCGGAAAATATGTTAAAATTCATTCCACCCCAGTGACGAAGGTTTCCTCTCAGGCTCCCGAGTGGCGAGAGTTTGTAAGCGAAAAAAGGTAAAAAGGAGACGACGTATACCGAAGAAGCGATTCAGTATCAAAAGGAGGTGTCGGATCTTGGGGTATCTCCTTCGGGGAAGTATAAATCCCCACTGGGAACCAGTGTTAAAAATTAAAGCGAAGTTTAGGAAGATAAGCCGCGCCAGTGCCTCCTGGCTCTTATCTCAACCTTGCAGAACTTCGTAAAAGTGTTCCTTTGCTGGCTCTCCCCCTCCATCACTCGAGCGAGCCACGCTACCGCCTCCGTCAATCCAATGCATTACAGCTGGGCAGGCGGGAGAGGAATCTAGGTTAGGTGCATGGAACGCAGCGAACCCTAGCGAAACGATGACGCAAGGTAATGAGGTTGTGGAATACGAAATAATGTGCTCAAATATTTTCACTTCCTCGTGGATGATTCTTTTTATTTTCTGACGAATGCGTATTTATTTTTTCCCATTAATTCGCCAGTCAAGAAGGTAGAACTCCAATTCCACTGACCCAGTTTCATTATGTTTCGTGAGTTTAAGTTACTGGATCGATATAAGCAATAAAATAAGATGAGTTTAATATGAATACATCGGAAGGAGATTCCTGCGTTACATTTTTCCAGGGCCTGCCTAAGGCGACTGGCTGGTGTCCAAATGCGCTCTGTCATACGCTTATGAGATGGACAGCAAAGTACTCGATATGAGGTAAGTATAGAAAAGTAAGATATACGACCTCAAATAGAAAGAAAATGGATATGAATTCTTAAATTAATTGGAATGGTTTCAACATATTGGTCGTCTTTGGTTTGTCATTTGTAAGCCAAACGAAATCTCCATATAAAATTCGTTAGGTACAAGCGGAATCGAAATCCGTCCAACAGCAAACTTATTTCTTATTTTTGTTTTTATCTAGGAAACGTTAATGCTACCGTTTACTGCTCCAAAATATGGCTATACCGTCGTTAATATTCCCATGTTAGGACTCCGATGACTAATATAATGGTATCAAGGTTCCAAGTCTAGCAAATACCTGCACTATTAATTAGCAAATACTACGAATCATAGTGGAACCTATCTGAATTAATGTTGAAATTATGTGACGCACTGGTTGACTCTATTTCTGCATTGTTTTAATGAAAGACTTAATTTTGGATGGGTAGATTCCGCAGTTTTGATTTTTGATAACACAAATTCTTTTGATAGCTCTAATCTTTTCATAAATCTCATAAAAATTAAATTTAATTATCATTGAAAATATAGACAAAAAGTGGGTAGTTAATTTGGTAATCATTTTCCGTTAAAAGTATGTATTGCCAGGGTGTTTTATAGTCCTACAAACAACATTGAAATCAATGCAGCAGGCATCAAAACCATAGCATAATTTTCAATTGTAGAAAGAATACAAAGAAGAATGAGATATTTTGCGATAATATTTTCTTAATTTTTGCATCCAACATATGAAAATTTATAAAAATCACCCAATGTTTAACATTTTAATAAAAATAAAGCCACAAGGTATTTAAAAATCCTTCTCATAGATTGTAATGCATTTTCTGGAACTCTTCCTTTACATATAATGTGTAGGTATTTCAGAACAATAATTTTATCAAAAATATTAGACGGCAACAAAACCTTATACATAAAAAACTCAACCCTTAATTACACGGCAAGTGTTTTTTAGCGGGGAAAAAATTTTAATGACTAGTTCGGAGCAGAATTCTTAATTGAAGGCCGATATTTGCGCATGAGAGCACGATTGCTGCCAAAACATAATTGTTTTCGTATGTAATAATGAAATAAATAAACGGTGAAATTATATTAATTTGACGATGAAAACGCTTTTCCATAAAATTGCGCACATTCAATAAAATCGCACGAAAACCGAATGATAAATTTGAATATAAAAGGGGAACGGCACAAAATTGTTCGCTGGTAATACATGTTTTTTCTGCGACAAGGAGAAATGCGTATCTAAAATTAACCATCTGAATAGGAAAAAGAACATAGATACCCCTTCACCTTAATGAAGGCTATATTTTTCTCTTGAAGAAAAGGACATTTAAAATATTTTATGGCACAAAGTTTTAAAATTTAACCCATTCTCCTCAGATGCTACACTCTCTATCGAATTACTTTATGATATTGCATAATCTTCAAATCGCCATTAAAGAATAGACGTAAGGGTATAATGCACGTATGGACGCGAATTACGTGAGCGTTATTAATAATATATTCCATCATAAAAATTTCACAAAAAAACTATTGGTATATCTCTACACCTGATCAGATATAACTTAAAATTAAAATAGAAAAGGATATTATTATCTTATATTGTGCTTAATTTTGGTGGAACGGCATGACGAACAGAATTCACGTCAGCAACGTAATTCCAATGCCTGCCTTCAGTAAATAACTATTTTTCACCAAAGAAAACTAGCAAAATATACCTATGAAAGTTTGATACAGAAAGCTAATTACGCATTTATCTGGCTCAAATATTTATCCTTCTCTATCAAGAAGTAGTGAACCCACAACACTGTGTGATTCGACATCCGAGGATCGCTTCATGATGCCTTGGGGGTTGTGTGCAAGTTCCATTTGAAGATTGGACATAGTTTACCATGAGGCCATTTGAGTCCATTATTTCATTCATTTTGTATGGGGAATACATCAACTCCCTCCATTTTAAACCCAGGTACAGTCCAGCCAGCAACAAGAGCAAAAGCTGGTGATTATATCGTGTAATTGGCAAATAGTGGAAAAAGGCAATAATAAACGTAGTCATAACATCGAATATCTCATTACGTATTTCAAAACAGACAAATTCGTCGAGAATGAAAATGGAATTCCGTCTGCATGTCTCCATGGCAACCGAACACGTTGCAGCGATACCAGAGATAACGGCCCATGATACAAAATTTCGGGCGAAAGGCTGGAAAACATTGAAAGAATAGAAACATAACTTTAAGCCATAATTAATTCAAGATATCAATTTGTCTAGAGCAATTAATACAAATTTGAAAGGTTAAAGAGTGCTAATTATAATCTGATCAGAAGAAAACCTTTTTACACTTTTATTTAACGGAATAAATGAAAAAAATTCGAAATTGTAATTCATTGCCACGGGAAGGAAATTAAAAATCGGTACTGCTTTTTTTGAATCTAATGCGACATGTGGGCAAAGATGTGGGCAGGTTCCTAAGTCATTGAGTAGCTTGAGCAAGAAGTGAAAAGAATGACAGCCAGATAAGCATTAGGAAAAAACCTTAGTGCATAAAAGATAGTTTTTATGGATGCATGCCCAAAAATGATTAATCTACTTGCAGAATCCCTAGGATGTTGCCATTTGTCTCGTTGGCAACTTGAACGACTTGGGTTATCTCATGCCCCGAAGAGGGCAAGAAATAGTCTTCATAATAATATTTATTAAATAATAATAATTATTCATTAAATTAAAATTAAAGACTTCATAATTATTCATTAAATAAATTTAAAACGAGGTCTATGCTCTCCTTAAAATAATTATCTGTAACGTGCGAGTGAGAAATGTACGTGATAAAGCCGTATGTACGTGTGCTATGAATGGTTTAAGTGGTTTATGCCTCGTAATCAACAACATTACCACCAGGCTATCGCCTACTTGTAATGCTGGTTGTTAAATAAATAAAAAATAAATAATTAGTAACGAAATGCTACCCCAAAATGAAATACGGACTTTAAGTAATTTGGACATTAAAATAGTAACCATATATTAATTATTATCATGGGATATGTTTTATATTACATATTACATGATAAAAATTTTCATTCTTCGTATTCATCAATGGTTCTCTTCATACAACTTACGTTCGAGAATATGATCTAAGTGGTAAATATTTTGGCGTTTCATGGTGATAATCCTACGAAATTATTCCAATGTTGCCCACTATCAAATATATGCATAAGGATTAACCCAAGATAAAAAAAATGAATGACATCAAGCATACATAGAATATCATTTGCGGCCATTTATAGAGAAGGGAATGATGACTTTATGAAATAATCTGTGGGAAGAACAGGTAAGTCTAGCAAGTTATGCGTGTTTCTCCCGATTGCTAAAAATTGTAAATGTGAATGTAAAAAAGATAAGAGGGAGTAGAAAATAAGGCATATTCACAATTTCTTGATCTATTTACGTTAAAATAATGATTTAAACTCACTGACTCTTCAGTTTACCTTTCTGGATAGCATCAAAATGTAAACGATTACACGCATAGGCATATGACGAAAGCTGAATCGGATTTATGCCAAATAATTTCCTCACAGGTGTCAGTCACTTGCTCGTAATTACCATCATTTCAAGCTAATTCATTCTCAAGAGTTTTAATTACTTCAGTTAGTTTGCGTGCAATAGAGTTTTTCCTGATAGGAGATTTATCGTAAAATCATTCCATGAACCTGTGAAAAATATTTAATCTACTTACCACGGACAGACGAAAACATTTTTCAGCGGTTTGAAACACCTTGACATATATTAACTATTAAGATTGGTACAGGAGTCGGATTTATCGTCCACGTGTTCGTCCGCGAACCTCCGCGTCCTGTCATCTCCCCAAGATCACTGATCAAGTGCAGTCACGCCTCTATCTTTTCAAATACTATAATCCAAATGATGCGGCGTGATGTAGTATCTTAATAATGTTCTTACTTACCTAATTCGCCTGCAATTCACAATTCCTCCTTGCGTACTCTCTATTCTCGCCGAAAACGGGTTCAATTCCGAATTGGAGTCATCTGAAAATGTTAACATCTTAGAAGACCACAGCAGAATAATTTCGTAGCATAAATGGAAATGGAATAGAACGATGTCGTGGAATAATAGCTTTTTTATGTCTATTCCATGGGTATTCAAGAAGACTTTAAAAAAATGGTTAAAAACTTCATTCAAATAAATTTTCAATCTACTTCGCAATACACCAAACGAGGAGTTGGATTAATGTTTATCTCAGACAATACTGGAGAAATTAATCGTATCTCCACTTTTTAAATTACCCGAATGTTCCCGGCAGTCTACACTTACGGGTATACATATACCTGTATAACGATACGGTGTAGCGGTACATACTGCAAGGAAACCACGAATTGGATTGGCAGAAGCAAATCACGAAGCAAAAACACCGGGATAAAGGATGCGAAGTCCTAAACTTTACGTTGATAAACGGTTCCGAGAAATCCAGTCGATCCTTATAAATCTGTTCGGTGAACATCGATGTATAATACAAGACAAACATTGTTTAGTTAATCATTTTTAACACTATTTATCTAAAATATAAGGTTCGATGTCACACACAATAAGACTTAAATTTACAAGATACAGGGGTTAATCCGATGTAACAGCTAAATAAGAAAATATAATTTTTTTCTATTACTTAACCGTGAACATTTTTAAAATTTAATGAAGACCAATTGGCCCAGAGTGAGTTCCGATTAAAACTGAATTTTCTCTTCAACACAGGGGTCGGAAAAAGCCATTATGAGATTATGGGATTAGAATGACAACCATTCGAATAGCATTCAGAAAAATTGATGGAGTCAGTGTTGTTTCCCAGCTTTTTGTTTCTCCACTCAATAAAAGAATTAGGGTATTGGTATGTTACTCGATTCGTCGCATCCGCACCGCTCAATGCCGGGCTGCAATTACATCACCTTTATTGACTCGGATGAATTCACTCCCAGCGGGTGGAACCTTATTCAAATGCGCAATTCGGTGTAGTTCGAGGAAAAAAATCAATGAACGGAAACAAATCCACTTCGCGGGTTAGTCCGGAATTCCGCTCGCGGGGGATATTCTCATCACTTCCATTGGGGTGGGGTGGGGAGGTAGGAGATACGAGTACCTGCACGTTATGTGCTGGAATGGTGAATGTTGGGGCCGTATGTACATTTCGAAAATTATGCAGACAATACTCGCCCAAAAGGCTTTTTTCAATAAAACAATTGGACGCAATTTTTCCAGACCATCGGACGATGAAGAACGTGATAGCTGCGGAAAACGATTTCGACGGAATTAGGCACGGTCCCATAAACCAAAACTGTGTAATTCGTCAATCGGATCAAAATCGCCTCATTAATCCTGGAAGCGTATTCGTATAATTTTGGCAGTTCATTTAGTAGCACAAATCGATCCAATGCTACACTCTCGTATGCTTAAAAAGTGTGCAATATGGTCAATGGTGGACTCTATTGCCATTCAGTTTAGATGCTGAAATGTTCATTTCATCCCTGACTCGTTTGATTTTTTTTATGGACGATTTACGTGGGCAATTTTTTTAAGCGGAAATATTTAGAAAGAGATTCATGATGAAGATATAGATGGCGAACAACCAAAACGCGTGAAAATGCCAGCCGAAACCATTGTCGCTCTAAATAATTCTTTATAATGTCTGCTAACTAAAAATAAATACTCTTCGCGAAAAATTATTTGAAACCTCGAGCACGGTGAATAATCAAAGAACATAACAGGTTCAACCGATTAACTCCTCTCCATCAATTTCGGGAATCGTAGTTTTAATGAATGATTTATTTTAACCATTTAATATCCCATTTATTCTACAATATATATATATACGATGTGTACTACCTACTTACCTGTATTCAGTCCCTCAAATTCATTCTCAAAGACCTGTACCTCATCCTCCAAAACCACAACGTTTCGTCCAATCTTCTTCCCAAATGCCCCTCTGTAACCTTCAAACGGCCCGCCAACCTATAAAATCTCCTTACACCCACCAAGCCTCTTTCCAAATCCCCTCTCACCTCCAGAATCACACCCACTCCGTGATTGCGAGCAAGATGTAAAGCTGATCCTATTTTCACCACTCCACCCCTCTCCATCCCACCTTTTAACTCTCTCCCGCCCTTCCCCCACTCCTCATGTACATCTCAGAATGTAGCCTTACCACCGCGACCAGCATATATATATATATATATTTATTTATTTATTGTATCTAGTGAGTAGAGCGTTGGACTACTGACCGGAGGGTCCCGGGTTCGATTCCCGGGCAAGGTACTCTGGGCACCTGCAGCTCCACCCAAGCTATTTGATTTTTCGGGTACCAGATCTTCCTGGGAACCCATAACGGGCACAGGGAAAGGAACTGGCCCCCCTACCCTGATGTGTGAATATTCACACGCCGTCGGCCCTGGTACATGGGTGAGCTCTACCATCACCTACTAAACCGACCTTCGGGTTGATTACTGTGTTTATGGTTATATATAGTATATATATGTACTGACCCCTAGAGCTGTCCTGGCGGGAGTAAAAATAATTGCTCCTGGTAGAGTCACCCATGCCATAGGTCGAAGGTTAGGAGCCAGACGAAAGGTAGTCCACGCAGCGTCTGTTCCTCAGTGAGGCGGCTGCAAAGGTGTCTGACCCCAGTGGGGCGGCCATTAAGTGATGGTGTCATGTTAAAAAGACTACTGAGGAAGGCAACGGAAAAGCACCTCAATTATTATTCCCAAGAACAATGATGGACAAAAGAGAGAAATATTATATATATATATATATATATATATATGTGTGTGTGTGTGTGTGTAGCCTTAGTTGCTCAGTCAGCCAAGGGGTTGCAAGCATTGTTGAGTGAATTGGAGGTTCAGTGCGATAAATATGGGATGAGAATCAATATTAATAAAACAAAGGTTATGCGATTTTCCAGAAAGAAAAAGGTTAAGCTAAATATTAAAATAGGCGGGGAAAGAATAGAGCAGGTAGACCAGTTTACATATTTCGGAAGTGTTTTGGACCAATACGGTCAAAGTGGTAGGGACGTAAGGAGAAGAATTGCGCTAGGCAAGGAGGCTTTCTCAAGGAGGAGGGAGTTGATGACGGGGACGTTGAGTAGAGATGTTAAGACAAGACTCGTAAGAACTCTGATATGGAGCGTAGCTATGTATGGTGCGGAAACGTGGTCACTGAAGCAGGAGGATAGACGTAGATTGGAGGCTTTTGAAATGTGGGTGTGGAGAAGAATGGAGAAGGTGAAATGGACCGAAAGGAAAACAAATGAGGAAGTACTGGAGATGGTGGGTGAGGAGTGGGGTTTGTTGAGAGAAATCCTATGGAGGCAGGAAAAATGGATGAAAGGCGTATTGAGCGGTAGTGGAATGTTGAAGAAGGTAATAGAAGGGAGAATGTTGGGCAGGCGAGGAAAGGGTAGGAACAGGATAGGGATGTTGGATCGGATGAAGGGAGGGAAGAAGTACACAGAGATGAAGAGGGACCTGATGTTGTTTAGGTTGCTGAGTTGGGTTTTGTTTGGAGTTACAAAATATGTATTTGATAGTTGTGTCCATCCAAAAACCTACCTTAACCGGTAGATTACCTAATAATAATATATATATATATATATATGTGTGTGTGTGTGTGTGTGTGTGTGTGTGTGTGGGACGCGAGGTAGAGTAATCGTTGGACTACTGACCGGAGGGTTCCGGGTTCGATTCCCTGGCAAGGCACTCTAGCACTCCACCCAAGCAAGTACTGGAGTTTCCTGTGTTCGTCCTTTATACGAGTACGTGTACCTGTCCCTTTTTCCTTATATCTATTTCCATGCGAATGAATGTGTTCGCTATAGTATGGCGGGATTTCGTATTTGAATATATATATATATATATATATTTATATAAGTATGTGGGTACTGCTCTTAGGATATACTAATTTTATAACAGAGACAGTGACTGCTGAAAACGATGCGCCAGAGAAGATTGCAGTTTTCCCTTAGTCCATTCCGTGCGTGTAAACGATAGGCACGTACTAGTTATTGCATTTCAAAAGCTTTGCGGCAATAATCTCAGGCGTTGAAAAAATAAATCTTTGAAAATATCTCTCCGACAGGAAGTAATTAATATGGAATTGATAAATATAGCCGATGGAAAACAATACGGAAAATCCAGTCGTAATCACTTGGATAGAGTTTGTATTTAAGTTGTAAATATAGAGTCCAATTTCACTAACCCACTTCCAATCAAATTCATTCGTCCCAAATAATTATATCATATCCAGACCTTATTTCGTCCACTTCCAAAAACCTGTGTTTCCGATTTGTCGTTAATTATGACGTTGAGAGGATTTTTGTTTGCTTCCTGTATATTTCATCTTCAATGTCATGCTTCATAATTTTGCAGTTATACATTATTTTGGGGCATTCATCGAATGGGCTAAGGTCTGAGAGGGTGAAAGGATTGGTTATGCTTACAAGAATTCCGTTAATTTCTGAAATGCATAAATTTTAAGTTGGGTGAAATGTATTATATCAGGAAATTCTTTAGTCTTTCATGCCTTTTGAGGAATTCCATAGAGCACTACGAACCATAAATTGAACTTGAAGATAGATTTACGAATGATATTAACAGAAATACTATAACTGTAAGTATAACAGCTGGCAAGCATTAAAACATTTTGGGTTCTTTAAATCCCCATTATCCCATTTCACATACATAATGAAATTATGCACTAAAAATGATAGCCATATGAGAAATGGAATAAAATTGAGTGAGGTTATGGTAAAAGTATTGCTAGCTACTATTGGCCTGATATATGTACAGGATATAAATTACTTATTCTTGTTTCACCTGTCAACACCTAAGCGGTGGCTTGCAGGGTACCACGTAGAAATAGAAGTAGGTAGGGCGGATCTTTGCTGGAGGACGGTCTGGGAGTGTAGAAGTGTTTTCGGATTATTTTATAGATGAGGGATGATCCGTATCCATGATGGAGGAAGTTTTTGAGAAATTTTCAGAGAGAATTAAACTCATTACCTACCAGTCTACCTCGAATAGAAAGGGAGTATGGGAGTGAACGTTTGGGCGGGAGGGATGGAAGCTGCTGTGATGAAAATATTCCTGATTGTCAATACGTTTGATGTGAATAGAAGTGTGAAGTTTATCATTGTTGGAGGATCTATCCACACTGAGAAAAATTATTTTAGAGGGGGAAATGGTGGAGGTGATGGAAAGACAGGAGTCGTCGAGGACGGGAATGAAGGAGCTAAAGGATTCTGCACAACATGACCAGAGAAGAAAAATATTGGAGAAGAATCGGAACCAGAAGAGTGGTTTCATGGAATAATATGAGATATTGCTGTTTAAAATGGACAAGATAGAGGCCGGCATAGGATGGAGGAAATCTGATTCCCATGACACAGCATTTTATCTGGATGTGGGATTGGTTATTGAAAGCAAAGGAATTGTGTATGAGAAAGAAATGGGAAAGATAAATGAGGAATTCTGTGCTAGGGATTTATGGGATCAGTCCTTTTGACAGGATAAGGTGGAGGGAAAAGAGAGACCTTCAGCGAGCGGTATGGAGAAGTACAACGTGGTGACGTCAATGGTTGCCATGGTGATTGGGATTTCTCGGGGAAGGGTAGTTGGGTTCAGCAGTTCCAGGAAACGGTAAGTATTCGTATATTTGATAAAGGAAGGGAGGAAAAAGACTATTGAAGGTTATGATCAACCAAGGCGGATATTCGAGATATGTGTAGAAATGTCCATATACATATTCAGGGTGATGGACCATAATGAAAGAGATGACTATTACTTATTTTTAAATTAACATTATATGGCCCGTGATTTACTTGCAAATATTACTAAAAGTATAAGAACATACACCAGCATTCCAAGGAGATGATTTCCTTTCATTATCCTTAATTTTAGATCTATGAAAGCGGGTCCTGTGTGACTAATACCGATATCATGTAGTATTGCGCTTTTGTCAACGTCAAAGGAGGAGATAAAAATGGACACTCTGCACAAATATAGTGCTTTTCGCCATTTTCTCTTGTTTATCAACGAAATATAATATGTTAAGTTCCTGATAAATGCTCGCATGACACGGAAAGTTATCAAGCTACATATTTTATTCGTTCACGATAAAGTGTCAGTTACAGCCAAAGGTCTAACAAGAATAACCAGTCAACGAATGGAACAAAAAAACACTGAAGGCTACCCTTCAGGAAACAAATCCGAATTCAGTAAGAACAGAGGAACGAGAGAGGGTTAGCCTAAGAGTTCTGATTGAGAAAATGATCCATTCCAACTACCCTTTGTACCTTCGCTAATTGTGGATTTGAAGGCTTCCGATAACGTTGAGCGGAATACAAGCTTCTAGTAATACATAGTATGTATTAAAAATGCATAAAATTAATCTGCCAACTCCAGGAAAAGCACGTAGCCACGATACCAATGAGAGACAGAAAGAATAGAATATAAAACAAATAAAATAGAAGCAACAGATGAAGCACAAAGAATCAGTATCAAATGAATTGGGGCGAATGGAAAAATTAGCATACTTTGCTTCACGGATGACATGGAAATCAAAGAAAATAGAAGAGATATTAAAAAACAATAAATGAAATAGTGCACAACATGAAAATAAAACTGCGGCAGAGAAAGTTTAAGGTATATGATACGCTGGAGAGCAATTAGAGAGAGGTGGGTCCTGCCTCGAAAGGGAAAATAGATGATTAGGTCTCACGAGAAAGGTCAAGGGACAAATATAATGGTCAAATAAAGAAGGATTTAGGGCATACGAGAATTAGGATGGACTGGACTGAAGGATCAGTAGATGGTGCTGCAGGAGCAAAACTGTGTTCTGAAGCGCCAATATTTAAATATAAGCAAACGGTACTTACTTCAAGAATATGCCTCGTAGCTGTGTCAAAATCTATTTTCCTGGATTTCCTATTGGCTCAGGGAGTATATCGGAGGTCCCAGGAACCTTATTGGTATTTAGAAAGAAATAAGCACTTTGTGACTTCCACACTTTTAAAAGTGTGGAAGTCACTAAGTGCTTATTTCTTTCTAAATATGACGTCCTTCCACAAAATAAAAGCTTCTACCTTCGATTTAACCTTATTAGTCCCCAGGTTCTTTGTTGCGACATAAACTTCAGGCCTGAGAATGTACGAGTAAATACCTCCAGCAATACTTTCATAATTATTACCCCGAATTTCATTGATATTTACTCTGAGCTCATCAAAGTGATATCTTACTTCTGTTATGTAAGCTACATCAACTTTTCCTGGGCAAGGTTATACAATACTTCTTCACACATGGTCTACCGCTCTGTGTTTTCTATTGCCTTTCAACTATTATAATTTCTCTCCTTTTTGCAACATACCTACTCGCCCCCATCATTTGAAGTTTATTTTTTCTTCTATTCTTTATTATTTTCAGTATTTTATCTGTGATTTTCTTTTCACGGGGTTACTTACGCCTTACTAATTATAGTTATATTACTAATTATAGTTTTATCAGTGTCTTCTAAAGCTATCTTAACTTCTCTGCTATTAATCTTCGATCGCTCTTGTGTTGTTACTTTTTCCGACACCATTGGATATGTAACCCTTGCTCAGTTTTCACCAATACTTCCAACTGCCATTGGGCCCTCATTTTAATTTAAAACTTCTTGAATTTGAGATTCTTCATTGACACTACATCCCTGATCGCAGTCGATATTTTTCCTCAGACAGCTATTGCAATTGATTCCTGATTCTCAGCCCCACAAGGATGTATTCAACTTGATGTATTATTTTACATCTCAAGATGCCTTCCAAGTGTATCTTCTTCACGTTTGGTTATGAAAGAGTGTGCATGCAACCATTCTTTTGCGCCGTTCTCAGCATTCCAAAAGTCTTTCTCCTCTTAAAAACGGTTATTCCAGACATTTCTTATCATTGGCCTTTTCCAATAGCTGCAAGCCAGTCTCCATGCATGACCGCATTTTCTTCTTTCTTTAGTTAATTTTATTACTTGGTCGATACCGTTATCCACTTCGTCATTATCTAAGCCTGACGTCTGCTAGTAAACTTGTAACGCCACGGTATCTGTAGTTTTAGTTGCTATCTTCACTATAATGATTCAGTAAGCCATCTCCTTCGGGTAATTAGTGGCAGCCCATCGCTTACGTGGATTCATTCAAATCCCTAGTTCTATAATTCAAATTCTAATAGGTTCAAATTCAATGGCAAATAGGATAGTTAAAGTTAAATTAGAGTGAGTGTTAAATTTAAGTTCAGTCGCTTTCTCACGACGCATTTTCAACGCAACACATAGTTACCAAAATAATCTAAACTTGAGCCACAGTTCTAATAAGTAAGTGATGCCTCTGAACTACAGAATAATTTTTTTAACGTTTTACGAAATGTAACCAACATTTTTCCATTAATTAGCATGTTCGTCTATCTATCGCCTTAGTTTGTTCTCCGGACGTAAAACTCATCACATTGTTCATCTAAGTGTTCTGTCATGAACTTCGGTGTCGGCTGTGAGATCTAAACCAGATCTACTCGAAAGGACGGGCAAAGGGAGGACATTGTGAAAAATAGCGACGGTTACACTTAGAGAACAGTTTAATGCAAAGATGACTATTTGAAGAGCATCGTGTGAAGTAATCTTTCTTCTCCTTTATTTACCCTTTCTCCTTCAGCTGCTGCCAAAAGCAAACGAAGGCGAGTAAGGATCAACATCATCGCCTCTCAACGATGATAATGCCTTCATTGAGTGGGAAAGAAGACTTGTTGTTCCTTGGAATGAGAACAAATAAAATTTTAGTTCGGAGATTCTATAATTCCGGAAAACAAATAACCATTTTAATAGTGTCTACTTAAGCGACGTTTTTTCTACAATAGTCCCTGAGGAAAATTAAAGACTTGGAACCCAAGAAAATGTCCAATTGAAGGGAAAAATAATTGATTGTGAATGCATATGCATTTATAAAATGATTAGTAGAGTGTCTTGCACTGCTTTTCTCGTGTAAATCAAGCAATTTTCAACGATTAGAAGCTAATTTTGCATAATTTATAAACGAAATCAAATACGGAAGACATAAAAGACTTTCCTTAAGTATTCCCCTTTATTCCTTTTCCTAATGGCATGTATCGGTCTTTTGATGTTATGTGGTTAGTTAGACTTCAACCTATACTCCAAACAAGCCAATGGATTTGACTGTGCATTACAGATTTAAATACATAAGTAGATTGTTTCAACAAATGAATGTAGAGTCAAGATTGTTGGCCCAGTAAGAACACAAAAGCCGACTCATAGGTTGTGTAGGTTAATGTTGGTTGCCATAAAAAATATTTTTCACGAGTTAAAATTTCAATACTTTGCAGCTAAGCGTCCAACCCAACTCCAGGAAAAGAATTTACTGCATCATCCAAGCTAAGGGAACACAAATGTTACGATGCATGACGCTTCTTTAAAAGTGTGAGTAATAGTAACAATGTGAACAGAAGTAAGTTCGTGTACTTCACTGTAATGTAAAAGGCGAAAATAAAAAAAATATATCATTTAAAAGATTAAAAAAATGACTTCAGCCATGAGTATTGAATTGTAAATACGATTTTTAACTACACCAGAAAGGCAAAAAATGCTTTGATAAACATTAATTGACACATAAAATTCTTTAAGAAAACGATCCATGGGTGATATTTCTTGTGCGCCTTCGTTTGTTGCATGCCACTCAGGTTGAAGAACTTGCACCAGCTTGGAGCACACCTGCTACAGCATAATCTCTATGTAAGCTACCACTCTTCGACATATCTAAGCCCATTTAGTATTCAGTCTTGGGAATTCCTTGGTGTAAAGCAGCGACATTGGGAAAAATAATACGGACCGTTGAGGAGGCAAACTCAAAAGTTTGCTAAGTGAATTGGGAAGTTAAAAAATTAAAACCTATAGATTTGAATTGCGAACTCTACACAGCAAACGCTGCGAAGAGTTCGCATTCCCAAAGAGATGAAATTGAGAACTTTCGAAAGGAGAAATTTGAGAGAGGACGCAGAATGCAGCAGAAGGCACCGAGTAATGGAATGGAGAACATGGATATTGAGAATAAAAAAGAGGCAAGAGACGAGGTTCGGTAGGAGGCATCCGCGAATCCAAAAAATATTGATTCGTTTTGAAGATAAAAAGGACTTTCTTAAAATGAATGAATCAAAATTTAATTATAAATGCAAAGAACATTTCAACATTAGTAATTCCACTGGAATGATCTGATGCAGTGTGAACTTTAAGAGCTTTCATTCAAAGAGTCAAGTCCAAATTTTAAAAAGTTTTACTATAATTAACCAATAATTTTCTAAATATGTGGACGTTTTCAATGATAACAATCTTAAATTGTTGCATGATAATACCATTGTACTTGTTTGCATGCGTCTATTTTCAACAAAGAGCAAGGATACCAAGTAGGGACCATTTCACGCAATCTTTTCTCTCTCTCTCTCGCCCTCTCTAGACCTTTCCTGTCATCATGAGGATGCTCTCCTCATAGGAGGCCGGCTTATTACGAATAAAAGAAGAAGAAAAATTTCTTTACAACAAACAGTTTCACTTTGGTCAATTGCGTAAAAAATTACGGCACCCTAGCAACATTCATCACTGTTCACCTTACTACCCACTCAATCAGGTACCAAATCGTAAAACATCTACCATTTCACATACTTCCTAATTTGTTAGTATAAAAAGCAGCAAGCCATACTATATTCGTCAAAATGTGTATTTTCATTAGGACTGCGACAAGATATAAAAACTCTCTGCGATTAGACTAATATATCTATCACTAATTCAAGAATATTTAGATAGAAATTTATTTTTCTGCTAGGCCTATAGTTTACAAGAAATCGTCTGGTTTGATCGGAAGTGTCTTTTATGCTGTGCATCCGACCTTCTGATCCTGTTATCCTCGGTCAGCAGCCTTTTTCTCCGACCGGGGCAAGAAAATAGATTTTTCGTATTTCCCAATCTCATAACTAGAATAGATCCATCCATGAAAAAGCGTGGATATTCCGGTGCAAAGGTTTAAATATGGATGCCGGCTAGATTGAGGCCAAGGGTTTTTCTTTCGCAAATGCCCATGTGCCTCAAGAATGAGTTTGACATTCATCGGTTTCGAATCTTTTGAAGTCTAGGCGGTAGTATTTATCTCGGTTTTTAAAAATTCATGAGAGTCTGTTGAAGTGCACCTGCTCGGCACGAAGACAATGTAACGCGCCTTCGAGAAATTCCGACTCAGAGCGGTATCTTTTAGAAAATCACACACTTTAAAAATATCAAAGACTGAAGATGACGGGGGAGGGAACGAGAAGCTTCGCGGAGGAACGATGGGAGAGGGAAATAGACATAAGAATTGGAAACAGAGTCAGGCACACGTGAGACTTTCTTTTTTTTTCTCGCCGAGACAAAAAAGGAAACAAAACATTTATACATTCATGCAAATGGATCGAGAAGGGAGGGATTCTAGGGAGCGAGGGTAAGAAATGATGGAGTTTTGTCCCTACAAAAGAAGAAGGAGAGAGGGAAGAAGAAGAATCAAGGTGGTGACTGCGCAAGGAAGGAAATAACAAGAGAAATATATGGTGGCGTGGTAGAGAAAGGAATAACAAGGTGGAACGAAAAATAAGAAGAATCCAAAATTAAGACTTTTTAAGACGACGATGGGTGAAGGGGGAAGTTTCTTTTAATACCTCGTCCTTTATTTCGCGGTTCGGGGTGGCGGTGGAGGAAAGGGGCGGGTTGAAACGCAAGGTGTTTTTTCAGGGTTTGTGGAAGCTGGTTATAAGAAGAGGGAGCGAGGGAAGAGGGCGAGGAAGCGAGGCTTCGTGCGAACATGGTGCGCGCGTTAGAGGTGGGAGGGCGAGGAGGATCGCCGATGGAGGACGTTGGAGATACAAGCTTAAAGGGACGAATACCGAAAGAATATCGAGAGGGGGTGGGCGGATGGAAGACAGTAGGGACGGAAGGAGTGAGGGACGTCTCGAGGCGCTCTCACGGCTCCACGGCGACATGGTAAAGGGCGTGCAGGGCGTGGCGGGGGTGAGGATGAGACAGTAGGGGACTATGCGGACGACTTAGAGGTGGAGAGAGGAGAGAAGGGGGTGCGCTTAGGGGGAGCCGTGGGGGTTTTGAAAGAGGGTGGGTTAAAGAAAGTGGAGTTTGTGAGCAAAGGTGCGAATGGGGGTTTCACGGGGGAATCGGGGGGAGGGAGGGAGCAGTTCCACGTGGGGAGCGGGGACGGAGGGCGAGGATGCTTCGGCGAAAGCGAAGCGGGTGACTTCGAGGAACAAGGGGTTTCGCCAGGGGACGGAGGACTGGGCGGTTACGGTACACACACACACGTGGGAGTGGGGCAGGAAGACGGTTGTTTGCACTTCGCGAGAATAAAGGTGCAGGGGAGATAGGAAAGGGTCCGGGAGAGTGGTGAGGGTTTGCAAAGGAAGATAGTGGGAAGAGAGCCGTAGTGAGGGGATCTGAGAAGAAGCGGAAGTCGCCGCCATGAGTCGTAATGAGATGCCCAAAATTCACGGCTCCAGTGGGAAGGAAGGAAGGTGGAGGTGGCAAGGAAGGAAAGAGAAGGAGAGAGAGGAAAGGAATGCGAGAGGAAGAGACTTTAGAGGAAAATGAAGAAAGAGGAAGTTGGAGCGAAATACCCGGCAGGGGAAAGGGCGAGTGGTGCACCCACCCAGAACAGATAACCGAAAAGGCGCTGCACGGCAGAGAAAACACCAAATAAGAAAGAAAAGGAACGATTTATTAAGAAGGACTAAAAAGATATCCATCAGTGCACCGTTGGTATAAATAAACCAAATTAAAGTACATTCAAATCCATCACTCGAAAAACCACTCTCGACCATTTGAATGGCATAGTGCGCTTCAAGCGTCATTTTTATGAGTTGATACTGTTGAATATTCTCCAAAAAGGAATCTATTCCTATAATCGGATTCATTCCTTTACACGTAGTGTTAGGTTATAAAACCTCTTTCAGAATGCTAACTATTTATTCCGAGAGCATTGATAATTACGAATTTATATTAAAGGAGCCTTTCCTGGTCCATAGCAGAATGATCATGGCTACCTCTATGAGGATATCTAAAGACAAGATTGAAGGGCACGAGTGATGCGGCTTGAAAGAGCACAAGGATAATTTGGTATTAAATGCTCATTTAAATCTACTTTAAGAAGGTTGTATGCAAAAACCTTAGTCAATTCTAGTGTAAGTCATTATGTAAATGAAGACACGAGGCCCACGGCTCATATTTCTTATAGGAGTCAAGTCGTCATCCAAGGACTTTTTAAATTTAAATTCGCTAAATACCCTTTCGACCAGGCATTCAAAGATGCCTGGTCCTGTCTGGAGCTATCCCCATCCTCGTCATATTCTCTTTCTATGAATAAACTTGCTAGCCAAATATTTTTTCCATGTAGATCCTCCATGTATTCTTTCTCTCTTTCTCGAATGTTTCTGGTTCAATTAATAATTTCCATTCGCTTTTTCAATAGTGGGCACAAATTTTCTCTTCTCACTACCCGATAAGGCTTTCACCTTTCTGTACAGCGCACCCATTTCTCCCCTCGTTCGTCAACTATCCATGCCCTCCCACTGCGTCCTCCACCTCGCTTCTTTCATCTGTTAGTTCCCCTCGTCGGTTTATTATTTATCTCCTGGCACTTCCTTTTCTCTACTTTCGCGCTATCATTTTTCAATTTCTTTCTGATTTATCTTCTTAATCATCTCGTCTGTAGTCTACTGTCCTTACCTTTTCATATTACTGTAGTTATGCTTTCGTTCGCGGGTTTTGATATCTCGTTTTTTTTATACGTTGCCATTTTTTTCTGTTGTACCCATTTCCCTTTCCTCAGTCATTTTTTCTTTAACAATCTGCTGTCACTACTATCTTTTCATCGCGACTAATCCTTCTACATTCCATTTTATCATCCGTATTCCCTGTGTAATCCTATTGAATCTGAATCCACACTTCCTCAGTAATAAATTATTTTCTACGGGATTTAGATATCAATCTGTGTTAATTGATAAAGCTGCTCGTAAATCTTGGTCTTCCAAATTTTATTCAACATTTTTTGTGTTTGTCTGTGTATAAGATAGACAGAAATATTACATCCCTCTGCTGAAGGAGGGAGTTTTGCTCCGAAAGCAACAATATAAGTGCGCTGCTCTCTCTTTTTCTAATTCCATCGCTCTCCTTTACTTCTGTCGCCGATGACTATTGCTATATGATTATTAATTTTCCCCATTTTGCAAGAAATCGATGCGTCAAATCGTATTCTCAATTATTAATCGCCGGCCTCGTGGCGGCGGGGTAACATCCTTGTCTCCCAATCCAAGGGTCGCGGATTCGATTTGCGCCTGGGTGGGTTTTCCACCACCTAGGGCTTGGGTGTCTGTAATCGTCTCTATTGTTTTCACTGCTAACAGTCCGATGTAAAAGTCAAAAAGTGCGGTTTTCGGACTAAGGCCACATAAATTAATAATTCATCAAACATTAACGAAGATACGCGAATTATAGCTCACATTATTAGTTTGAAGACTATTCAAGGTTCTAGGAGCATTAATACGTAATTTTGATCATTTTTAGAATGTTTAGTGAAGTTCAAATTACCAATAAATAAAAGTTCTCAAATACTCTATCCCTACAACATGACCCTGAAAAAATGTCCCTTTGGAATACATATTAGGTATTTTTAGTCGTAGTCTACCGGATAATAGTAGGTTTTCGATGAATTTTGGCAGTAAACACTAATGTGCACCTAAGCTCTCCCTAGCATGACACAAAATATCCTCAAACCTCACACCATACATTAGGATAGCTCTATATCCTATATTATATAACTCTATTACTATTATATCCTATATTAGGATACTTTCTATTTGCTTAGATTACATCCAAAATTCCCATTTTTTTCTGTCCCTCTGCCTAAGTTTCCCAAAATTCTCACCTCTGCGTGTACGTTATTGCCAGCTTCAGCATCCAATCGCCTCATTAGAATGTCTTCCAACAGCAGTTTTTCTTCATCTATTATTCCTAGAACTAGATCTTTTTTTCTCATTTTATTATTCTCCACGCATTTCAAAAGGTTCCAATCTACGCTTGCTTATCTTCTTCCTCGACGGGTATTTACCACGTCATATAAAACTAGATGATATAGATTAGTTTGCTATGTGGGGAGTCACAAAATGTTTATTTGATAGTTGTGTCCATCCAAAAACCTACCTTAACCGGTAGATTACCTAATAAAATAAAACTAGACTCTACATTAAAGTTTTCACTTGTCTTTACTCAAAGTAACTGTCAACAACTCCCAAGTTTTTGTAAAAAAGTCTTTTCTAGTACAGTTCTTCTTTCAATACCCTTGATTTTTGGCCTACCTCCTAAAACACTTCCTAAATCGTTGGACTATTCTACCTGCTTGAGTCTATGTACCTCAACTTCAACGTTTGTCATAGTTTTCCCTTTTCTTTAGAATCTCATCATTTTGTTTTCTTATGATTAATTCTCATCCCTTATCCATCACACTGATCGTACGAGTAAACCTCTCGCTGGCAAGCCAACTAAGGCTTTGATGAGTTCACCACCTAATTTCACTCCTGTCTCCAGCCCTTCTCATGCCTCCTTTACTAGATATTCAGAGTGCGTTCCGAAAGTAATGCGATTGAATTTCCCGCGCCGCTTTTTGATCAGAGTGAAACCGAACCACTTGGAGTAAGTGGGGGGGGGGGGCGCTAGGCTTTGCCACGAAACTGGTCTCAGTGCTCTGCAAGCTGTGTAAGCGGCTGGACGTCAGTTATTGTAAACCTCTGTACGCCGACCGTGTCACGAAAAAATGGAATTGACGATCGAGCAACGTTACACGATTACTAAGTTTTGTGCTTCGCTAAAAAATCTCTAGAGGAGACTAACAAAATGATTCGTGAGGCTTACGGGGACTCTGCTCTGTCCTACTCACAAGTTTCGAGGTGGTTAAAGTCATCTAAGGAGGACCGGGAAGAGTTTCACGGCGAACAACGATCTGGGCGGCTGCCAACCATCAAAATCGACGACAATGTGGCTCGTGTTCGACAATTGTTGGACTCTGACCGTCGATTGAGTATCAATATGGTTGCCAATGAACTGAACGTGTTTTCTACTGTTGGGTTTCGCATTATTACTAAAGATTTAGCGATGAAAAAAGTGTGCGCCAAACTCGTGCCGAGTGGAAATTTCAAGCGAACCTTTGCAACTTATTGAAAATGAACCTGATTATTTGAACAACGTCATCACTGGTGATGAAACCTAGGTTTTTCAATGCGACCCAAAAACAAAACGCCAAAGCGCTGAGGGGCACACCAACCAGTCCTCCAAGTCCAAAAAGGCAAGACTGAGCAATTCAAAAGTGAAAACAATGCTCATTGTCTTTTTAGACAGTAAATGAGTGGTCCACAAGGAGTTTATTCCCCAAGGACAGACAGTTAACGCTGCCTACTACATAGATAACTTGGAAATACTCCGAAAAAGGGTGATCAGGACGAGAAAAGACACCTCCGCCATCTCGCAACTCCATCACGACAAAGTGCTACGAGTCCGCAAGTTCCTGGCCAAATACCATGTGCCAACGCTGCTCCACCCCCCTATAGTCCTGACGTCGCCCCAGCAGACTTCTTTTTGTTCCCTCGAATTAAGGTATCCCTGAAAGGAACCCGTTTTTTGTCCACAGAAGAGATCCAATCAGCCGTGACGAAGACCTTGGGAGAGGTCCCCGAAGACGCCTTCCAGGGCACGTACCGGTCATGGCAGAGTCGCTGAAAATAATGCGTACAGGCCCAAGGACAGTATTTTGAAAAATTTTAAGTGCTTGGGTAAATCTGTTCCCTCAATTACTTTAAAAAATAATAATTGAATTACTTTCAGAACGCACCCAGCATTGAAGAGAACATGTGACCTTGGACATCCTTATTCCTAGTCGCGGTTATGTAGTCTCAGACATTTAAGTTCCAAATAAGTTCGAGATATCTTTCTAGTCTTCTCCTATCTTCTGTCAAATGCTCATTAATTGTATCCTGTTTACTCTATTTATCGCCTTCTCAAAATCCATGTAGTATACAAATACATCCTGATTATATTCTGTTTTTTTCTACTAGTGGCCTTATTATTTCATTATTTCTACGGGACCATGCGCAACCATTTTTACTGTTGATTCAAAGTAGTAATTTAGGGTAAAAAAAAACATTTTATCTTTTCCCTTCTGGCGCCGTAAGCTCTGATTTTGTCACTCTCGTAATTTTTAATGCTTGTCCCTGAACAGTGCAGAAAGTATTATAAAATATGGTATAATGCTATACAACAATAGGTATATTTTATCGGAAAAGTTAACTGCTTATATTTAATTCAAGATGGTAACGAAATGTATGCATACACAATCACACAAATTTAGTATCGTGTCAGATGCGGAGTTTTGCAGGGATGGGTTCATTAAGTAAACCGGCTGGGATGGCGGAATAAGGGTGGTTATTCGAGCGGAGAAAAATTGTTGTGGGAAACTCTATGGCGTAAATAGCCGAGGAGAAGTATCACGTGAAGCAGTACATGATGTGGAGGCGGAGGAACCTAAAAAAAGAGTTCTGGGATTAGAAGATAAGTCTATGGAACGGAACAGTCATTATTCACTTTTATAATGGGCGGTTTAAAAGTAAAGAGTGATGACGATTGGCATGTTCATATCGCGCAACGTGTTTTCGTATTATGCGATCGAAGCTCTTCTTTTATAGCGACAATCCCGCTTCTGACAATTGAAACGAAAAATTCCATCCACGTTCATAGATTCCCTGTCGGTGGGGAAACCACCAGCTCCAGCGGCCAAGGGAATTCCCACACCTCCCACTCTACTCCTCAATCAAAAAGAGAGTCGGCATACAGTTAAAGCTCTTATTTCACTTCCTCTCCCTCTGCCCGGCTAGCACACTACATTCCTCGGCGGGTAGAAGGAAAAATATTTAACCGGAGTACAGCATCTCCTACGTGAACATGCATCCCACCGGTATGGCTAAATGTATGCTTTTTCTTTTCATTATCCGTTTCATATTTTCCAATAAATGCCCTCAACACTGAATTACCGCCTAGTGCAACTATCATATCATATTTTTACCGATTTTATTGCAGAACAGGGTCATAACCAACGATGGCAGTCACTATTTATTTAGCCTGAATTGATTTGTTCTGAAATGTATTCCGATCTCGACTAGATGAAATATTTTTTTTTTAATTTTTGTCTACTGACCACATATCTCCATAAACCTACATTAATCCAATGACGACGACGAGTCAGCCCGTTCGTGTCACAGGTTAACATATTCTGCCATAAATTAAAAGTAACATGGACAACGATCTCAAATCTACAGTCTACGTTATAAGTATCTTGAAAACTATTTATCTTATTATTTCACCTTTCCCTGCACAAATATAGCCATTTTAAGACAAATTATTCTTCGTGTGTGTTGTCCTTCCACTTTAGTTCGGAAAACTTCTTATTTTACAAGTTCATAAATATTAACATAAGAGAAACTTTGAAGGTTCACTCTTCAAACACATCCCATGCTCATATCTCTATCTACGTTGATTTTCGCTTCACATAGACAGACGGGGTTTTCTAAACAAATAGACAACTTACATGAATAATATGCAAAACGCCTTGAATACAATGCAAAATGATACTATGAGTGACCGACGTGACGCGACGTTCTAATGTCATAAGAAAAATTAGCATAGTTCATAATGTTCTATTTTTTCATCATTTCACACAATAAGCGCGAATTTAATCGGCACTTTTCATGTTTTTATATTTATTTCGGGCTACTTATCACATTTGATTGGTCTATATAAACATTGTTGTCCTTTTGTATCAGTGTTAATCTTCATAATTACTACACTGTTTTATGACAGCTCTCCATGCTATAAAAACGTCTACAAAAATAATATTCCTTTATTTTTTCAAAAATTCAGTCCTTGCGTAATAAAGGAAATGCATGTTTCTCATTTCCACCGCCGGTGAAACACTTTCCAAAAGTTATGACCTCAACATTAACCTAGGGCGATTTTTATCCATTCGTGCACTTCTTTTCCCTCTTTTCTACTTACGGTAATTCGGTTGCAGTGAAAATATTTATCTGGTCCATTAGAAAACAATATGTGCTCACGGAATAGCAATTTAGGGTAAGTACAAAATAAAGAGCACAGGAGAGGAACAGTGTGGCTTCAGAAGTGGAATGGGCATAGGAGATGCAATAGGAGTAGTGCGTGCCATCGGAGAGCGATGTCTGGAGAAGGAGAAAGGTTTGTGTGTGTTTTGTTGATTCTATGAAGGCTTTCGATTGTGTACGATGAAAAAAACTATAAAAATCTTGAAAGAAAAAAGGTGTTGATTCGAAGGAAAGAAGACTGATTGGAAATTTGTACTTAAACCAAGATGTGTGTATTAGAATTGATGAAGAGACGACGGATTGGTTCGATATTGGGAGGGGAATGATGACGCTGTCTCTCCTCCACCCCCTTTTTGTGGAAGACATGGTCAGGACGTGCTGGATAGAAGATACATGAGCGTCAATAGGAGAAAGAATGATTATGTGCATCGGATTTGCTGATAACATGATCCTTTTTGCCGAGGAAGAAGAACAATTAAATAGGATGTTGCAACACCATAATGGCATAAAGAAAGAGTACGACTTGATAATAAATAGAAGCAAGACCAATGATGAATGTTGGTGGAGATGAGAAAATAAATACTGTAATGGAAGGAGAAAGGCTGGAACGAGTGGAGAGGCCCAGATATCTGGGTAAGGAGGTAATAAAAAGCTGGAGGACTGAAAAGGAAATTACGATAAGGATAGCGTTGGCCAAGGAAGCGTTCAGCAATAACCGAAAAGTGCTAGGTAGCAGAATGGATATTAGTCAGAGAAAGAGACTAGTTAAGTGTTATGTATGGAGCGGTATGTTATATGGATGTGAAACCATGAAAAAATACAGTATTCTACCCGAAGGTCGGTTTAGTAGGTGATGGTAGAGCTCACCCATGTACTAAGCCAGACGGCGTGTGAAATTCACACATCAGGGTAGGGGGGCCAGTTCCTTTCCCTGTGCCGATTATGGTTTCCCAGGAAAAAGTACCTGATACCCGAAAAATTACATAACTTGGATGCAGTTGCAGGTGCCCAGGCCAGGGAATCGAACCCGGGACCCTCTTGTCAGTTGCCCAAAGCTCTACCCCCTAGACTACCACGACCCACTGGATTGAAACATGGATGCATTTAAAAGGAACCGGGAAAGGCTGGAGGCGTTTAAGATATGGGTATGGAGAAGAATACTGAACATAAAATTGACAGACCAGGTCAGGAATGTTGAGATGTTGAGGAGCGCAGGAGAAGAGAGACGATTGCTGAAAACAATCGAAAAAAAGGAAAAGACATTGGCTTGGACACGTATTACGAGGAGACTGCCTCTTGAAGGAGGTGCTAGGACTTGCAAGAGAGTAGGGAGGATGGTCAAAATGACGGACAATGCGGATGAGGGTGAAAGATAAACGTTTTTATCCGGGCGAAATTGAGACCATAAGGCCTCTTCTTCCATTTAATCCTATAGGTATGTGGAAATGAAGAAAAGGGCACAGGAAAGGAAAAAATAGCGGAGAAGAGGCCTCCATAGACCTGATAACCACGGAAGATGACTTGTGACAAAATAAAAAGCTTAGTTTAACTAGAAAATTTCATAAGTAGAGGACAAAGTAGATGGATGTGACAACAATTCACATGAAACCTCGAGTTATCTCTAAGTTAGTAGTAGGAGTTTATAAAGTTTTTAATTATTACTTTGATAGCATCTCTATAAATTCCTTTTTTAAATCATCTCCACTCTAATGTGTCGAGGCACTGAGAGTACTCAAGGAAAAAACCCTACATTATATTGGAACGTAAAAGAACAATGAAAACCTAAGGGAAATATACTAGCGTACAAACCAATTTTAGGAACTATTTTTTTCGTAATAAAATAGGAAATTATAAACAATAGGCCCAATACGAGTATATTCGAAAATTAAGAAAACGTTTGTCATACTAAATTTAAAATACAATCGGAAATTCCCCCTAGTCTTCCTTCTTTCATGCACCTACGTGGTGGTGTCCTGGGTATTGGGTGAATGCGGACGATATGCAGAGACTAAATACTTGATTTTTATTAAAACTTCCCTATGAAATTCTGTAGCTTCTACCCACCCACTGGTCTTTTCATTTTACTAGAAACTGACCTTTGGAACATAAATTTAAGTCTATAGTATTTCTTTCCGAATTTCCAGCACCAATGAACATTCCTCCTCAATTAATTTTCTGTTATTTGTTACCTGGATTTGTTTCTTGTATTTATTACTATGGGTATGCACGTGTACGTGGGGCTATGGACATTGGTTGTATACATGTGCCGGTAAAGCTGTCTCGAACACTTCAGTTAAAAAATGTTGGTGAGTGGGGTAGCTCCTCAATGTAACAAAACGCAACCTTTTATTAGATATTCAATGAGTATAGTCCAAACAGCGCGGATACAAGATAGATAAATTCATTACTCGTAAGATTGATACATTCCATATTCTTACATGGCCTGATTTCTTCCGTTTCGCCTAATGAGTTTTAGTCAGCTCTTTTCTAGTTTTAGCCAACTGAACGGTAAACACTATTAGCACTTCTTTTTACATTTTAACACACTATTAGACATGGGTAGGGACTATGTATTTTGCCCATATTTCTTTGTTAAGTAGGCTTAATTATTTACATACGGGTTACTGACTAATTTCCCATTCGAATACAAGCAAATTAAAACCTTGTCGCTTGAATGATGAATTACGCATACTCAGGTGCACAAAACCTTTGCAATTCTTCTACAATATCATATGGAAGGTATACTAGTAAGAATTCCAGTTTGAGACGGTTGTGATTTGACCAAACCTCAGCCTAGAATTTTTGTTCTTGATCCACATTCCTAAAATGAAGCCATACAAGTGAGAAATACTCTTATTCTGAATAACCTTACATGAAATAATCGTTCTCAAAGCAAACGATGAGATTTTTTTGCATAATTTTAAATATATACATTTTCAAACTTAGGGACACATAATATATGCAGATGCATTCAGTCCAAATTAAGTGCATCAGAATAATATTTTCAACATTCATAATTAAGACAATATTTTTTTTCTAAATTACACAGTTCATAAATAGATCAAGTGTCATGCACTTACTTCATAGTTTAGTCGAAGTATAATCTTTGCAGGCATGGCGTCATAGGATACCAATATGGAGGATAGACATGCGTCAGTTGGGCCATAAAATGGATTGTTCAATGCCTCGACCAATCAGAGACAGTGAGCACTTATAGACGACCTACAAATGCCGGCCGAAATCGGCAACCGTTTTCATGGAATAGTTAAATTTATAATGTCTGAAACGCACCTAAGTGGTAAAACTAAGAGGAGGGAAGGTCCTATAAGAGGGATTCATGGATATGCTTTTCGTTCCGCTCAAGTTTTCATACAGTCTATTGTAAAATATAAGCGTAAATAAAGACACTATTAAACTGAACTGCGAACACCATTTCGACTTGAAAACACCTCCTGGAACGAGAATGACACTGTTGTCTGCCAAATGCTGACTAACTCAGCCATCCAGGAAATGGTAATACCAATGTAGTGATAACGGGAGAATATCATAGAATGTCTGTCGTAGAATGTCATATTTTCTGCATTTGGCATAGAAACGGCTTCCTCAAAGAAATTATTCCTGAGATACCTGCTGTGTCAATTAGCCCTTAACTTTATTTTCTGGTACGATCAACGCCAAGTTTACCACAGTCAAAAGCAATCAAAATGATAACATTTCCAAATAAATACTTCTCCTCAAGTTAAATGTAGCATTGCAAAAGTATGCTTGAAATATATTTATAACATCCTTATTTTCCACTAGCACAAAAAAAACAATTTACAATTCAAAAAGTAATTCGTAAAAGTGATTGATATTATAGATATGGTTCAAGTCTTCACGCAGCGTAGGTGCCGCCATCCGTTGGAAGATTAATGAGGGGAATCTAAAAGAATTTTCGACGCCTCACACTCATTACCCAAAAAAATGCTCCATCATTTTTTGCAAGTGTAGTAACATAAGTGACCAATGGGACGTTGAAAATGGATGGTGTAGAGGGAGGATGAGATGAGAGAGATATATAAAAGGAAGTGTAGAAGAAGCATTGGGGGACGAAGGGCGGTGGAGATGATAAAAGTTGGAGCGAGTCAGTCAAGGGCTGGAGAGAGGGGAAGTGGATGCGTTTGGGGTGGTGAATGAATAAAATCTGGAGGGCGGGAGCTGTGTGGCGATGGAGGAAGTAAAGGAGAGTTAAATGAGGGGGAGGTAAAAAGTAATGGCTCGCAAAACGCGATGGAGCCGAGAGAGTGGAGGCAGAAAAGGGGCGAACAAATGGATTCTTTTGTCATATTTCAAAGGAAAAATAACATTTAAATGATTATAAATCCACGGTTACGTACTCACTCTTTTTTATTTTACGCGAGTTGAACGATCACAACGCTTTAATACCATGTGTCCCGCTAAAGTGTAAACGACATTCAAAACGTGATGCAAACACTAAAACAGTAATAAGTAATTTCATTTTATTCCGCTAGCTCTTAAAAAACAGCTTTATGACCGATACATCAATATTTTGCATAGACTTGACGGATGGGGATACTTGAAGGAAGGAATATCACAGGTGAATTTTCCTAATGCAATGGAATTTCAGAAAAGCAAACGATGAAAATTTATTTATTTTCCAGAGTCTTTTCTATTTACAATTTATGTAATATCAAAATTTAAGTCAACATAAGTCATTTGAGATCGAGTATTTAAACACTTGCGAATATCCTTACTTCTGCTACCATCAATATTACAAGGCCCTGTCAATTAATATCACCTAAATGAATTAAAGAACAATATAAAGCGACGAAGTTGACGCTACAATAGTGATAATTGCCTGACAGCCACCCGGGTACCCACAACATTTTATACAAATCCAAGGTGCATTGTCTTTAACATCCATACACGATTTCATAAACTGGCCCAAAGCTGTAGTCATAGGTTAATAGGTTGTACTAAGCACTTTGAAAACTTCACTCTAAAAATTAGATAACCCAAAAATAAATCAAATACTTCACGTTTTCATGAATATAACTATGCGGATACTTAAGTATATGGGCAGATACATATTATAGATAAGATCTTACTGAAATGATTCAGGAATTGAAAGTTCATGCGTGAGAAAGGTTATCATAATTATCATTACATAGGGAACGACGGCTAATGATGATAAACCCTTCCCTTAAACCACTTATAAAAAGAATAAAATGGATTTCTTTGCACGCATAATATGTGAATACAGAAAACTTCAATTGAAACTAAATTGCCTGTGTTCAGTGGAATGATAACACCCGTTCTCATCGCCCAATTCAGTACTCGTACGGGATGCATTGAGAAGCAAGGCACACTCCACTATAACACTTTACATGGAGGAGAGAATGTCCCCACTCACCCACATTTGTAATATATATTCCCGTCCCCACAGCTTCCACCCTCTGTCCTCGACCACCATCGCCGAAATAAAAAGAATCCTCATCCAAAGCCTCTCCTTATGACAGGCCATCGCGAGGGAGAATGTCTCTCTAACGGCTTCGGTGGAGATTTTGGCATTAGCGCTTTTCCCTTTGCGCTGGCGGGAAACGTCGACGATGGGGAAAGAACAAATTTCGGAAAATTGCCGCCGGGCATGAGAATTAGATACGGAGTTAAAGGAGAGGAGTGGAGAGGTGGGGGGAGAGGGGGAATTCTGTAGGCAGAAACCGAAAAAAAATACCGTGGGGAGAAGGAGATAGGGAGCGAGAGAGACATCTTCGGCGATGGAGAATGAAGATAGGGGATGGGATTGGAAGGATGGGGGGAGCTCGTGAGAGCGTGAAAAGAATGGGCGCATGAGACCGGATGGGGCGGAGAGGGCGAGTACCTGAGGGAGAGGGAGGACGGAGGGAAGGGTGAGGTGGGCAAAGGGAGATCGCCGTTATGGAGTGGGGTGTGGGTCCAGGGAGAGAGGATAGGGTTGTGGGGCGGCGAGTCTCCCCTGGGTGGCGAGGAAGGCTTGCGGCAGGGGGATGGGGGGAGCAGAGCGCACTTGGGAGGTGAGCAGGACGAATGCTGCAGCGGCGGAGAGAGGAACTTCAGAGGAAGAATTGAAATGAAGATAAAATGGGAGCTCAGAGAAACGTTCAGGGAGTGAGGGAGTTCCGGGTGAATTTCTAAGTTCTTGCTCATGCATTCGCATTTTCACCAAGATTTTATTCGCGAAGGCGGGGAGAAAAAAAGGGAAATTTTTGGATTAGGGCGAACGATGAAACGTGAGAAAAGGCAGAGCAAAGAGAGTTTAGCGTAAGAGGAGAATGTGACTGAAGTCTTTGGGATTTAAGGAATATTATTTTTAATGAGCTTCGACTCCCTTCGAAAATGTAATTGGAGAAATCTTTGTTTATGAGATCCAGAAAACTCTTTAAAATAGAAACCTTTCTTTTTCTCGAATCAATCGACAGATGAGGTCTCATGGGTAACCTTAGGAATAAGTTTAGATAGAAATCAGGTAAACAAATACATGCAAAGGAGGAAGGATGTTTCAAGGCCTTAACATCGTCTTTTCGTTAGCGGTAGTTATACGTAATAACTGGCACCTTATATTCTAAGGAACTTCTTCTTTAAAACATAATTTAAATAATCATATGGATAATGCAATTGATAAAATCTAGTTAGGCAAAATAAATTTTTCTCATAGTATCAGTGCGACACATTCAATAAGAGAAAAATTAAAGCAATGAATTTAAGCGTTCAGAAAATCATCTTTATCTCTATATCCACCCTTATATCCGTCCATTTATGGAATCCGTGATAGAAGCGAGTGTCTATTAGGACACCCACCATTTCATGAGAGACAGAAAAAAATATCTTGGAAAAAATTCAAATGGTGGAATAATATTTACTTCAATAACGGGATACTACCTAAAAATGAAATATGTAGCCATGTTAAGTAATATGGAATACTGAGAGATATTCGTAACTTTCAGCTGGACATTTATCTCAAACACGGTTTTACTTTGATCACGGTACGTTTAAGGAAAAATGAAAAGATAACAAAAAAGATTCCAGCTTCAAACTCCTGCAGATGCTACAAGGATTATTAAAATGCTCGTATTAAGATATTATGCCTAGCTACTTAGTGCCTTAATTAATTCTTAATTAGTTTAATGTTATGACCACCGACATTTTTAATATCCAGGACACACATCTTTCAATGGATGGTTTAATTTGAAAGGCATCTTTTGACAATATTTCTTGGAATTTCAAATACCTACATTCCATTCATAGTAACATATTTTTGAGTTTCTGACAATACATAATATATGCTTCAGTGCTCTAAGTTAAACACATTATTAGGTTCACTAAAACATATTTTTCTCAATAATATATCGAGTTTAAGAAAAAGAGTGACACTCTCGGAATTGATTACAAAGCTATAGTCAATTGTAAAAAGGAAAACATGATGTCTCTGTCAGTTACACCAGCGTTTTTTGATCCATTACATGATTTGATACCTTCTTCTAAAATATAATTTGTCTCCCAGTTAAATAAATAATGGATGAATTATTCCATTCATCGCAATTCTACATGTTTATCATAGTGTAATTCTAAGTGAAAGTAAAAACGTTTCACTAATTTTGAAGGCCACTTAATAAGAGAACATTGAAATGTGATCAAACGATATAACGCTCGAGAAATACGTTCACCTGGCATACTATATGTTGCATTGATTGAAATATCACATAATATTTTCTGCCTGTTTCGTATTAACTTGATGGCGGGAAACAATGGAAAATAACAGTATTTACTCTGCATGTTTAATTTTATTCAAATCTGCAATAAAATGATGGTAATTCCCTTTCTGGGTGCTTAGTATCTGAAGTACACGGAATACAAACGTAAAGAAATAATAGTTATTCCGCGTCAGAAACGCCTGGATATATTCATAGTAAGAAATAAAAAACCTGGTGCTATCGAACCTGTTGGTTTTCCCGAAATTTTCAGGTTTTGTAACACTTAGCTATTACGAGTAGTGCAGATGAATTACAGTTCGGGTCAATTGTGACATTCGGGGTTGGCCAGTTTGATGTTAAATTTAGCTTTTAGGAAACTACGGAAAATTAGAGAGGTAAACTCAGCGTTAGAATAATCTTATCTTAATGTGACATGGAATCCACCGTGCTGTGTCCTAGTCTATATGCGTGCCCTCTTCCTTTCATCATTCTTCTTTGGGAGAATATTGGAAAACTACAGAGAAACTCGTCACCACTGAGATTCGAACTTAGGCTTTCAGGGAAGGAATAAAGTATACAGACCAGGATATGTAAAATCCTAAGCAGAATATTTTATTTCTTCGTAGTTGAGTCATTTTATGATTATAGACTGATTGAAGTTTGGAATTCCATGAGGGAATTTAACTGAAATTTGCGAGATGTAAATTTCAGATGAGTGCGTGGATATAGTAGTTTTAACCCCCGTTTTTAGGCATAAAGAATAGCAAGTAAACTTCGAACGACCCGCAAAAAAGTGCTTTGAAATCTTTGATAACGGAAATAAGCCGAGAATGTGTGTACTTCAGCCTCCGAAAGTATCGAAATGCTTTTAAATAATTTACAAAAGAATGAAACCCCTGTCAACTTTAAATGCTGACGAAGGAAAGATGAATGGGTAACAATAATCCAGTTTTTATATTCTGCTGACTTTTCGAAGAGCTTTTAAAAAAATAGAATGATAATGCTTGAAAATGTATAATTTTCAGCTTAGCTATAAAATAGATTGAATTAATTAGAATATATTTTTGAAATGACGTAATACGTTACTAAATTTTCATGATGTCATATTTTGATGAGGACTATCAAAGAAGTGAATTACCATGTACAAGGAAAATTAAAAGCGGGAATCTTTTAATTCTAGGCTAGAATAAGTGCACAAGGTTATGTGTATAACATATAGCATATAATGCAATAAAAACTGACCTTAAAAATGACTTTTCAAAATTCAATACCTGGGTTGGAAAAAAAGAACCATCTGCCGTTGGGCCAGCGCGTTATTTTTTGAATACTTTAAGCCTATCGGTCTTAAATTTAGCGGTTAAGTAGTCCTCTAATAGTAATGGTAAAATGATTAACTGTTATAGTTTCGGAAAACATTATAGCCTCACCAAGGTGGTTATGCCAATAAAAATTTAGTAATATCATTTATGATGAAGTTTGGTGGGTGTAACTTCTACCAAATTCTATAACAAATTGGATGATACATCCATGTTCACTATTCCAGATTTATCCTCGAGTCACGAATTAAAAATGTTATATGCCTTAGTGTTGAAGAGAATTTTCTGAGTGTATGTCTGTAGCAAATATCTAATCAATCTGTGGATTATTTTTAGTGGAACAAATGAAAAATAAATCTGCAGATTCTTAGAATTATAAACTAATAATGATTTACCCTCCAAAATAGTTTTTTGACGGAGGTAATGACAATGGTGGATTTTTATCTTTTTGAAATAATACCTGGATGTCAGCCACCATTTGGGAGTTTTGTTTCTCATCTTGAATTGCTGCGAAAATATAATATTAAGTGCCAATGGGAGTGTTGATAGTCAGAAGGTAATTGCCAATCTATATTGGTAAGTTTACACTCGGAGAAAGAAGGTTTCTATAGTGACTTTTAAAGTTCAAATTTCTGGAATTGTCAGTATTTTTGTCTATAAAAGCTCTTCATAGCTAAGGCGTAATAACAGTGTGTGCAACCCGCATGGCAGATTCACGGAGAAACGTATTGTTATAAATAATTACCTTTACCTGTGGGAACGAACAAATTCCAATTTAATCCATGAGTACGTTTCTATTTATTTACCCTATGATATAAGGTCGTGTAATCGTTAATAATGGATACAAAATATGTACAGCATTGAAATTTTAGACGAAAGAAGCTGGGATTGTAAAATTCTTAATTATGACCTCTTTTAAAATTTACCCCCTAAAGTATCACAAAATATTTTGGAAAAAATTTAAGCATTACTTTTCCCTGAACTATTATCAACTTTTTAGGGTATTACACAATATATATATACATATGTATATAAATATTGATAATTGATTTAATTCATAAATGTCTCAATTGATTCGTAATATGTAGTTATTCGCTTATGTACACGTGTACTTGCATGCTTGTGTGAGGTCATATTATCTTGGTCCGATAGGACAATGACTCTACGCTCCTCAATGCAGAGGGCTTACTAGTTCGATGACCCAATTCCCTCCATCCTCTTCCTGCTGCCCTAATTTCTCACCGTCCTTTCTCTTCCTTATTCATGCCCTGCACGAATCGCCACTTCAAGGTACAAATTCCCTCAGCTGCCGAACTCACCCTAGCAGTAGAAACAACTGTTTTTAAGACTTTGACGTGTTTTTTATATTTATTGAGTTTCAAGCTGTGCTTATGAGCTTTCAGAGGCTTGAAGAATTACTTTAAAAATTAAATTCGATCAAATAAATAATCTCTTGATCTCAAAACCAAGGATATATATCAATGTCCTTGGTTTTGTCATTCATATGCCATAGAGTCCCTCTATTTCCTACTGCAACGATGACCGAGACATTTCCTTTGGTTATGCATTCCAGGGACCTAGAACAAAAATATGTCCCCTACGTTCATTGGCTTTGCCTCTATTAGGTTAATGCGGAAGAGGCAACTGACGGTAGAACTGCTGACACTCAAGTTGTCTTCTATTACATTTCGTGGCACTAAAGACCTAATTGAAGTATGAATTCTGGGGCCATTAGCAAAACCATGAAGATTGATTCAAACTGATCAAATTTTACTATGCTTGCATTCAGTATGTAGGTATTGTGTTTAAAATGCGTTGATATTTGTATGGTAGAATACTGATATGAGAGACAAAATTCAACAGTGATAGAATAATAAATGCTGGTGTAAACTAATTAACTATCTAATGATGAAATTTTACACTGGTACTTAAAAACTTGAAAAATAGAAAATATTTTGCATTTATAATAATTATTTAAAAGTCAAGGTAGGCTGGGACGAAAATCAACAATATTTGTAATTATTTTATCGGGCGCGACTAGCAATTACATCTCAATCATATGTCCATTCAATGTTTCCTAAGATACCTAAAAAACAATTACACACATGGAGAAACTGCCTGTTAATTATTCATTTAAACCCAAAATATGAAAGCATTAAGGATGTGAGTTTAAATAATATTTTATTCAAACGAAGACTATATTTAATTAAGTTTTGTTTAAATTTGAGAAGGATATAAAATTCAATGAAAGTGTTTATTGTTTATAAGGGTGGTAACACTTCGATACTATCACGGGTTACGAATTATTTTTGATAATAAAGACTAATTTTACCTTTGTTTTCAGCCTTGTATTTTAATTTTTCCACGATACCATGACAAAAAGAAGTAAGCGTGTTTCACGTTGAGTAATCACGGAGCTATTGTTCTCATATGACCTCATTAAACGCTAATTTATATATATTTCAACTAATTTTCAGCCGCATGTAATAGTGAGAAGGGCCGGATGAATAGATGACTATCAAAGTAGTTAGATACAAAAAATGTTGACGATGTATAGTATTTAGTTATTTACTTGCTCGTTAGTGAGTATCCACATAGTATCTCATAGTATTCACAACTCTCGGATGAGAGGTGAGAAGTCTACATAAAAATGAGAGTAATGGAGTACGAGGTTGTCGCACTCGTGTTGCAATCTAGTTTAATTTGTATTTGGAGTCCCGTGGTGTGCGAATAGTGCGGCGGAAATAAATTTTCTTAAATGGCTTATCAGAATCACAAAATGACTCTTTGAATGTAGCTCCCATGATTTTCACCATTGGTTCACAACTTATCACTATTGTTTGCTGAAAGGTGAGCAGTTTTTAGGTTTTATTTTGGTGCTTAGTTTTACTTGTCCTTAATGAAACACAATCATGCAAATGCAATATTAGATGTGGCGCCCTAAAACCATGAGTTTTGTTTGTTCGCTCAATGAATCCCATAATACAACTAACGGCTCCCTAATATTCATTTTGAAAATGTGCAAATGAATGTCCTCAACGAATGAAAGTTTGTCTATTTTCTAAATATTTCCTGGAGGAAAGTTCTGAAATGAGAATTCACATTATAGTCTATGAATTTTATCGAGTTCGACACTGCGTCAAAGTTTTCCGATGCACACCAAAAATCGATTTGAATGAAAGGAACTGTAATTCCTTGGTATGCATTGAAGCAGCAAAATTGAACCACATTACTGGTAATTTGGCTAGAAGAATTACTTTCAAAATGAAACTCGATCGAATAAATAATCTCTTGATCTCAAAACCGAGGACATATAAAGAAGCAGGTGCGGGCGACCTGGAACGCATAGAAATGAGTGGAACGACGAAAATCCATAAACACAAGTGGAGCTCGTACAGCGAAATATAGAAGTGGAGCTGGTGTATAATCTTTCTGCATCATCGCTTTCCCATGTATTTTTATGGCAACCGGCTCTCTCAGATCTTCTGACCTTTTGCATTCACCCTTTCCAGTCCTTTTTCCCCTGCACTCTGTTATCCCTTATTCCCGATTCCGGATTTCCTTCACTATTTCCCCGCAAATCCCCTCTTCCTTCATCTCATTCCTCCTTCCATATCCCACTTCCTTCTACGCTTCTTCCGCTTCCGTGCTACCCGCCCATCCCACCCCTCTCTCTTTCTCCCTCTCCCCCTTCTTTCCGTCCCTACCACTCCCACCTAACCGCCCGCCCTCCCCCCCCTCAATCTACTTCACCCTAACACCGGCGAGGGCGCCACTGGGCGATTCGGGTTGCTTTCCATTAAATCGCAATGAGGCCGTGGAATAACCCCTGAGCCGCAAAAGCAGCAGAAACACCGTCATCGCAGCATCCCACATATTTTCGCGGAAGGTGTAGAGGGAGGAGGGCTGTATTCGAAAGGATGGGAGGGTGGCTGCTTCCTCTCCTCAAACTTCCTCCCCTGCTCATTCCCTCCCCACACTTCCATTTCGGTCTCCCCTTCGTCAATTCCCGCCTCTCCCTCCTTCTCTCACCTTTCAACCTGCATCTCTCTCTACCCCCTCATCTACGCGGCATGCACTCGCTTGTTATCAGAGCACGGTCGGCTGCGCGCCGGGAAAATGTCCCCGAATAAGAACCACGATATCGACGGAAAATCTGAGTGCGAAGGGGTGTTCTATTGGGAGCCCGGAAGGAAGGGAACACATTCCGGACCCGTGCGATTCCACTCAGACTTGGACACCTAATTGGGCAAGCAAATTGCGTGGGCTTGTAAAGGTGGGTTTTGTTGGAGGCGCGGAGGGAGCGGGTATCGCTGTTTAAATATATGATCGATCCACCGACTAGGTACGTCTAAATTGTCAAATTAAAATGCGAGTTTTACCGCGCGCACACCGAGGCCGGAATGGAGTAACCGTGTTTCGAAGCTTATTAAGGGAGAGATAAATGAATTCCATAATCGACGGTGTGATTTGCTCTTGGTGAAGATACCTATTCATGCACGGCATGAGTAGTCATCGAAAAACAGAACTGAAAATATCTAATAATGAATGTAGCACAGCTTAACCATATTCGACTTTCTATAGTCATTCCAAATTAATTTCATTTAATGCATTGCCTATTTCTGTTAGGCATGTTTAGTATTGTGGAATTAATTTCAAAAGCAAGAATTCCCTATTAGAATTTTAATTATACAATTTTCATTAAAATCAGGTATTTATCATCATGGCAAAAAATATTTCTTTTGAACCAAAATTACCATAAGGTAATTGTTAACGGTGCAACCAGTTGATGATAACTCATTTCTCATTATGTAAAATAAATTGGGGAAACTCGTGATAGAAATTAAAATAAAATGACATTATTTCACAGGATTGAAAATTAAATCTAGGGCGTGTTTCCATATGCTAACGATCAGTTTGGCAGTCGTGGTAATATGTTCATAAAAATTTACGAATGAAATGAAATTTGTTGAAAGATCCATTGTGTTCACGCTAAACAGGTCTGCAAGTAAAATAGTTCGTTACTTTTAAGCTTTTCTATGCTTGAGAATAATTTTACAGGAACAGCGTTTGATATTTAGCTCCGAGAAACGGTATCATATTGCGGTATCATAAACGGTATATATTGCGTCTCATAAATGAGAGTTAATACTATATGACTATGTAGAACACATTTTCTCTTTGAAGATGAAATGCTGGAAAGAAAACACTTTGTCCTTCCACATACGTTTCTATTAAATACGACCTACACTAAGGTCATGCTTTATAAATACGTATGTGAAAGAACAAAGTATTTTCTTTTCCAGTATTAATCGCTTCAACAAACTAACGCCTCTAACCATCGCATTCAAGATGTAATGGTTGGAATTGATGTAAAGTACAGGTACGGAAAAGAATCGCAACCTTTAATTCTGTTCAACTGCATGAACTACAGTTTTAGTGCTACGAATAGTAAACTCCTGTTAACTGTTACTAACAGTTAACTGAAAAACTAGGATTACAGGTGATCCTTATTCTGTGCAGGCTTTCTAGGAATAGCGACTTAATAAGTACCCCATTTATATGACACGGCTTTTTATATGATATTCACCAATCATAAATTCTATGGTGTTTCTGCGGTAGATTTGCATACTAGACTCCCATCTGTCCGCTATTCATTTCCAGAGAGTAACAACCAGATTCAGCAGCGACTGATATGAAAAAAACTTCTCTAGTTCGAAACATATCGTGAATATCCGGAGAATTATGGAACTAAAATACGACTTAGTAAAATGAGCGCAGGTACGTTGTACGTGTGAGGGTCAATAATTTTGCATCATCCTTAAAGTTGGGGGTTCCATCTATTTTCGAGTGCCATTACCACACGTTTCCCATGTGAAATTTTCTCTTTTTTCCCATCCACTTATATTCCTCTTTCCGTCACCCTGCGTGTTTACTCCCGAGGGATCGAAGAATTTCGTCAGCATTATCGCATATCATATCTTCCAATTTAAAAATATATCAATGCATCTCACGTATCTGGAACATAAGGATAAAAAAGCTAATAAGAATTTCTAGTCGTTGAAACGACCTTATTCTACAAGGAATCGAATTTTATCGAGCAAGTCAGCTTGAGTTTCCAAGAACGCCTATCGCGAAAAACATTTTTCCCGTTTCTCACACAAAATCATTGTGGAATTCAGAGATTTTAGATTTAAATTTTATGATTCATATGGTACATTTCCATCGTACAAGTCTGGCTAATGCTGTCGCGCTAAAAGAAAACCGAGCGCTTCCGCGACGCAAAGAAAACAAGGAGCTACGTAGTCATCCGTTAATTTGACTCCCGAGGATATATGCCGAATGGATCGAAACGTTAAAATTACTAATGGTTTTGAAATAATTATCACTGTAAAATTATAACCTACTTACCACAATAGCAAAATTAAATAACATTAATCAATAAAAATCAAATGTATATCTCAGAAGAAAATCATGAAGTATTTAAAGAGTCTAACGAATCTCAAAAAAATATAGCTATTTAATCAAAAGATTGACACCAGGGAATTCCTTCACGGACACAATTGTCACTGATGGCTCCACCAAATACACTTCGAATTGGACGCACTTTTACCAACCAGTAAAAACTCTTCAAATTGTTCGCATTACATTTTTCAATTTGTGCCCATAGAGTATCCAGCATGCAAGTATCCAGCATTTCATCAAGGGTTAACCAACATAAAAATCAAGAACACCAATAATTAAAACAAGCTAGAGGAGGACGAGTTACTTTTATTTTACTGTAGTCACGGTAGAAGCTTAGTGCCATCCCCTGGGGTATGCACTCTGCCGCCTACAAAACAGTTCTAAAAATATCTGTTATTTTTGTTTTATCTCAAAGCAGTAACTCCTTTGATGAATTCTTGATTTTTTCTATTGAATTCCCTCTCTTTCGTCCATCCTCTATTCCATTACGTAGGCGCATCTCCCTTGATAAACCCTTTTTTCTGCCGCCGCTGTGGGCGCGAAATGTCCGCCGTTACCGCGAGATCAGGGATTCCACCATGGGAATCGATGTCGGTCGGGGCATTCGTCTTCTCCGTCCTATCGCGCCAAAATGGATCTCCAAATGCTGAAAAATTGCATCTAAATCCGAATGAAATCGGAGCCATAGGCAATCTTCCTATTTTCCCCTTCTCTTTTTTATAACCCTTACCCTCCACACTGCCCACCTACATACCTCCTCCTATATTCTCCCGCCTCTCCTCCTCCTGCTCCTCTTCCCTTATAAAAACACCTGCGTCGTCCCTGGTTTTGCCACCCTACTAATACCTCTTCCCTTCCACCTTCACTCAGTCGCAAGTTTTCCCGGTTTCTTTTCCCGTTTTCTCCGGTTAGTACACTGAAAACCGTGTGGCAACCAAATCCTTCACAACTCTTATTTCCTAAGAATTAAATGCGTACATTAACGCAACCGAGTTCTCATTAGTTCGTTGACTCTCACGGTACCCGATAAACAATAAAGTATGGTAGGTTCAGGACTGTCAACATCATTTCTCGATCCATGATGCACTCATTGCAACGACGATGTCATTAGGGAAATATGTGGTAAAGAGAATTTCAATGGTACACACAATAAAAGCCTTTCCACATCAATCTTCCAATCGGAAGACGCGTGGCAACCACTAGCCGATGAGCAATATTTCGTTCCTATCGCCAACAGTTAATATTCCGTTCCACAAATGCAAGGTCACTAGCATGAGGGTGTTCCCAAAAAGCATCTGAAACAATTACTTTTTATACACATTTAGTTTTGAAAGAGCTTTTAGCTTAGAAAGGAAATGGATTTCAAATATCAAGTCGCGTTGGTGAATTTAGGCTTCTATTGAAATCTGGAACATGGTTCTCGATCCGGTATGATTCGGATGGATCGGCTTAGGAAAGAAGTTACATCTAAACAATGTTTGCGCAGCTCAATCCCTCCGAAACTCTGCATTCATATAAATTGCTTGCATAATTAACTGTTTACGCTGACTTTTAAATTAGCATGGATAAGTTGCACTTAACGAGTTCTACAGAGCACCACCCAATGATACTGTAGACCAAAGTGCCATTCAAAGGTGCCGTTACCTGGACAATGCGATTTCTCAGCGGAATTCCGTGGCTTACCCCGGGGAAATCGAACCCTCGGTGTGGAAAAGCAAATCAAAATATATTTACTAATACGTTGAGCACATCATAATTGCTCCAGTGCCAAAATGAAAGCATATAAATGTTTCGCCATCCGAGGGCTGATGATTAATGATTTTTATCAGGTTTTTCAAGTCCCGAAACAGTTTTCTAGCCGGCCAGCGATGTTCTTCGAGGTGATGATGGGAAATTTTACATAATTTATTCAAAAGAAAGACTAGATTGTGCAAAACATTCATTTATCCCGAAAAAATACTCCATTACAAAACCCCAGCATTGTTCGCATCACATAAGGTCTTCTTTCCTCCAACGCCTGACTTTTTCTACCCCCTTCGCCTCTATCATATTCATCTGTGCCATTCTTCAACGTCAACTATGCTTCTCTCCTCCACTCCTCACCCTCTCCGTCATTTACCTAAACAATCTCCGAAACTACCCAACCCAGTGCCCAGCGTCCCCCGCCACAACGTCTCTTCCCCTGCTCCAATCTCCTACTCCTGCCAACCGACAGGACTCTTCATTCTCCCTCTGGTCCATCTCCTCCACCAGCACTCCTTCCTCCACTAACCATTGCTTCTCCATCCATGCTACGAGGATTCTCTCAACCTTGTTCTTCCCTCCCCACTTTTTAAAAGGGGACTCTTTTGCCATACCCTTGCGTCTCCTCCAACATTCAACATTACTTTCTCTCCCTCACCTGTCCCCCTCCCCCATTCCTTTTTCGTTTTTCCTCCCTCCCCTTTCATTTTTTTTAAATTTCCCCCCGGGTGCGACTCGTTACCCCCTTTATCCTCCCCCAACTTTCCATGCATACACTTTCATCCCATACCCCGACCCTCGACCCTTTGGTCTCTCTGTGCCCCTATTCCAAGGTTCTCTGACGGGTTTTTCCTCTTCTTGCTCCTCTCCTTGCCTTCCTCGCACAAATGGACTCTTCCATCCGCACTCCTCCATTCTCGTTTTCCGCGTTCACTTCCTCAAAGATTTATTCTTTCTTCCTCGCGCTTTCACACGCCTGCCACTTGTACACAATCTCCAATCCTCCGGTTAAGCATTCCCTTTCTTTGACGTGACCGTATTTTTCCACCTAGCTATTCCTTAAACTAACCGTAATTATTACTTTCTTATCTCTGTCCTATTCATCAACAATTTTTCCTGCACTTTTCAGATTTTCTATTCTGCTATTATCGATTATGCGATGCATGCTTACCCTAATACTCAACACAATTACATACTTATAGGGCTATTTTAATCCATGAAAGAGTCTTTTGCGATAAGGAGATATATGGACAAAATAAAATGGACATAAAGGAAAAAAACGATACAGTTACAGGCATGGTAGGGGGAAGAGTAGCGGTCGTTGGGAGAAATTCGAAGAACGGAGGACAAACTAATGCAGGAGATACTGATACGCAATGTAATGTTTAAAGAGGTGACAGAGGGGAGAATGATGGGGAAGCGATGTAGAGGGGAGAAAATATTGGGCATTTGGACAGAATTAAGGGAGGTAGAATATATTCAGAGTTAAAAAAGGAATTTAAGGATATTTTGTGCTATTTTGGAAAGTGCTGTGTAGCACAGTAGTGCCAGGGTCCCTCGAAAACCTAATATAACCCGGTAGACTATTGCTAATGATAATAATAATCGGCAACATTTACGCAATATCTACGGATTCAATTCTCTTCCGACCACTATCATTACCAGATAGGTGAGAGAATGGCAATCTAACACCGCTATAACGGGGCCTTCTGATTTGAGAGACTGGCGATTAATGTTAAATCCTACAGCAGAAGCACATTATCTTCATTGCTGTTAGATTAGAAATATATTGCTAACAGATCCTTGGAATGTTTATTAAGGATGCGGATTTACTCTAAATAATTATTTATAGAATAAATAAGAACTATTAAGTTTAATTCAACATACATTAAAGTGCCTGTTAGTGCACCATTAACGACGATCGGTTTGATTCATAAAACTTTTATGATAATTGCGTTTCTGAAGCGTTTGCTGTCGTAGTTACTTTATGATTAAAATTACTTCATTAACATTCAAGCTGCTGTATTCCTAACATTCCACATTTTTGTAAGACGCACGAATAATTTTCATTTGCACAGAAGTTTTGCTTAAATTTCCTCACATAACATAAATAACAACAAAGAAAATATCATAATTTTGCGTTTATCTATCATTTACCTTTATAAATAATATGTGAACTACCCTAATGTTTACCTTATAATTGATAGCGAACGTCATCCAGTTTATAATAATGAAAATGACATCTTAAATCAAAATATCCTACGGTTTTCCTCAAACTCAACGTTATTATCACAGAAATAATTGTGGTAGTAATTGTGGAAGAAGTAGCTTTTAGGGTGAGTCGGGAAAGTCATTGTATGCTCGTTTTTTTATTTTATAATATTCTCTGAAAACTTTAACATTAATTATATTTTATTACAACACGTTTATCCTTTCCAGTTCAAAGAGACATTTTAATGAGCCTGACATAATTCGATGAAAGTGTAGAGTGACGAGAACGGAAACGAAAATTTAAGTTGGACCACGCTTCTCCTGTTTGTCTTTTTTCACAAACTCCATCATCATTTTCAATTATAAATGCTGACATATAAATATTTAAAGTAAAAAAATGAATCTTTCCTTAAAAAAATTGAATTCATGGTACCATTAAAATGCCCCTCAATACGGCCGAGATTATTATGGGTATTGCCCTGAAAGTAAAACTTTCAGGCACTCAGTACAATATCTTTCTTGCAGCTTTTATCATTCATAATTCTTTCAGCTTTTTCATTAATCATTTTGAAAACATGAAAACACTGGAAAAAGGAAAGTCTGTAGGATGTCGTTCAATAGCTTACTTCCAATTATTAAACAGTAGACAATCTACGACAATTACAGGCTGAATAAATTACAGATGCTTTTAAATAAAAATAGCACCCCTTTTATCCATCACAATAAATTATTGGGAAGTGAAATCTGGGAAAATGGCGTTTTATGTATACATATCTTCATATTGAAAATGTACAGAATAAAAATGGTCCATACTCCAACAGTACATTTAAAGTGAGACCCTTCCTTAGAGCAACATTCTCAGCAGCTTCAAGCTATTTCACGCCCTCCTATGCATTTCTAAGTGTGTTTTCTTCCTCAAACTATTTTACTGAAGCCCCTAATATTTTTGATACATGAAGTTCAATAAACAAATGAAATACCAAGGAAAGAGAAGCAAACGAAAGACCTACCCAATTAAAGGACATCATTAAGAAGCAGAATATGGGATCATGGTGCAAAAAGAAGGGTTAAATGCAATTTAAAAGAAGCTGATCTCTTTGACACTTAAGAAATATATATAAAATAAGCCCAGAAAATAAGATTTTCATAGAAACCTACTGACTTTCACTTTATCAGTAAATGGAATAGCAATGGATTCCGTTAACTGATGGACCGGAATTTTTACGAATTTTAAGACCATTTGGTGGCCATTTTTTTCTGACCATGCCTGAGTGTCTTCTGGATGATTCATTATGGATAGTACAATAGTTCGGTTTCATGGCTTAGGAGGACGCGGCTAGGGTTTTTTACCGAAGTTAAAGCTACGCTATAACTTCTATAGCCTATCAACTCACAAACTCACAGTCTCATGTCTACCAGAAAAGTGTTTCCTACAATTGTGTAATGTTTAAAATCATTGGGTTGAGAAAGAGGGGAACACGGAATGCCAGATTAAACAAAATTCAACGAACACATTCATTTTTGCCTTTTCCAATGGCGCAAAATCCCCTTCACGAGCAAAATCTCTCTGCCACACTCATAATAGGCAACCATACTGCCGCAGCTTCCGCTTGTCAGTTAAACGTTACTTTTTGGACTCTGATATGCCAAAAGCGAGCTTGGATAATTAACGTAACTGATTCTCGCCGTCAAAAACGGAAATGGCCCTCACTTAAGAGGCTCATTTATTGCTTACGAGACTTTTCATTTCAAAATAAAGTGAATATAAAATGTTGGGAGCTTAAAAGAAATATGATCAAAATGTGTATCCGATGTGATTAATCAATACTTTTGATTTGTACACTAATGTGATTTAAATACTCAGCTCCCCGAATTACGATTGATTCTACGTCGATAACAGTCAAATCAATCATTTTAATAACCGAACATTTGTAACTCAAGCGTTGCAACAAGAATGAAATATTTTGTTCCTTAATTTACGTCATACTTGTATTTCACATCTTCCATATTCGGATACAATTTGTTACTCTTACGAACTTCTTCTTCATTCTCAATCTGTCTTCATTTGGCTAAATATTCATCCTCAATATATTTAACTACCCGTATTTCTGCACACTCACTCCAAATCTACATTTAGTTTCTACCACGCTTAGTGACATATCATGAAAATATCTTCATGGAAACTTTAATCCTGTTTCAATTCAAATTTAAGGGACTCTGAACACATCTTGTCCATATCCCTAAATTCAGCGCTTGGGACAACTAAAAGCGATATAAGTACACAAGTGAAGTGATACGCTACAGCTTTCAATGTTACAATAACATCGGTTATTCATTTACTTAGCTGTTTGATTTAGTATTAATTCAGTTCTATTACCATTTCTCTAGATGAGTACTTCCGATAATGTTAAAATAACTAGTTGATATGTACGATGATACCCGGTATTATGATGATTTTTTTTAATACATGTATTTTTTGTAATCAGTATTACTTTTAATTTAATATGTGTTGAAATTAGTTGATAATACCTATACACACATACCAGGATGTTTTTCATTATATTCAAATTTAAAAACGATTTCATCATAAACATATATATACATATATATATAATCACTTTCTTGGAAAAGCCTTTCAGCTCTGTTCCTAATTCCTCTTGAGAAAGATGGTTGCACCACCGAAAATTCGAGAACTAGTGAGTTCCTCTTTTATATGTTTTAGTTTCTGTGTTTGCTATGACTATTTAGTGAATTATATATATATATATATATATATATAGATGATGCGGAAGTACTCACGAGAGCAATATAACTTTTGGACGGCACAATAGAACACAGAATAAAACAGATAACACGTAAAAGGACACTCACACTGTAGATGATTTAAGCTGTGTTATCTGTTTTATTCTGTGTTCTATTGTGCCGTCCAAAAGTTATATATATATATATATATATATATATATATATATATATATATATATATATATATATAGTCATATCTTATCTTCCGAAGAAGACGGAGCTCGAGTCCGTCGTGCTGTGTGTTACTGTCTACGTTTTTTATTCAACACTTCCGTGTTACTTCGAAGAAATCATCTATATATATATATATATATATATATATATATATATATATATATATATATATATATATATATATCTATATATATATATATCTATATATATATATATAAGTATTGAATATACATTATACAAATGGAATAATATATAAGCCATCATAGTGGTAGTTCACGAACGGTTATAAGTTTACGTAGCATTGTTCTGGATCGTTAGACGTCCATTTTCATTTCCTATCTCTTTTTGTCCGCTCACATTCATTTCTCCCCATCAACTCCCTCTCCAGCTTCCTATTTCCTCTCCTCTCACTTCACGTCCCCTCCTACCGGCACCAACCTCATCGCTGTCTCTTCAGTTTCTCCAATCTTTGTGTTCCCATCCCACTTTCATTTCCCCTCCATTTCTCACTCTCCCTGTCTCTACTCTCCCTTTCGCACACATGTACCCAGCTTTTTTCTTCTCCTCCAAATTCCTCCCATGGGCGTACTTTGACTCGTACTCCGCCCGCCACACCTCAACCCTCGCGCACACGCTCTCACCCTCCCTCCAATCTCCCTCTCCATCTCTATCCCCTGTCATATCCTTCTCTTCTCCCAAAGGCAGTTGCTCTGCTTCCCATATCCCCTCTCAACCCGCTCCATTTTTTTCTTACCTCTTGTGTTTTCTCTCTCATTCCCACCAGAAATTTTCTTTTGACATGCTCTTAAAGGCCGAGAGAAATCCGGCCCGTTGGTTCTCTCTTCGCCGTTACCACCACCGTTCGCCCAAAAGAGATGGACCTTTTTTAATGGCCTCCCGAGCTTTGGGAAACGCTGAACCTTTTTTTTACCCAAATTATTCGCGAACGGAGATTGCGACAGACGCGATAAGTGCTGAGCGATTCGCATGAATGCACAAAAAATAAATTATAAAACCCCTAAGACCGCGATGAGTTCCTCATCAAGATCCCACATACTTCTCTCCCCTAACCTCGTTAATTTAGCACCCTCACCTCTTGTTACCCTCCGCTCACTGGTCCACTCCTCCCTGTCGCCCCGCCCGAAACAACGTGGCCCCCAGGGCGAGGGGGGGCACACAGCTCGTCGTCCCGCACCTCTCTCTGATCATCTCCGCCGAGATGCATGTTGAATTCCCAGGTAGCTCACGCGGAGCGCAAGAGCCTTGTTAGGATTTCTTTTTCAAGAGAGCCATAGAGGGAGTTGACGGCAGGAGTGGGGTTGAACGCGCCGCGCTTGAGTCACGTTGGAAGGACGGTCGGTGCGAGGAAATGAGGATCTCTCACGCAGCGCGGAAGCAACTAAGAAGAGAAAGGAAAGATAGTGGAGGACGCTAGCAGAGGGGGCAGTTTGAATAGCACATTATTATAAAAACGTTTAGATCTGAAAACGAATTACTCCGAGTAAGCCGATGGCCGGTAAATGAGAAATTAAAACTTGACGGTAGTCGGTTGAGGACTCAAAGACACGACATTATGCGAATCGTTATTCCTTACTGACCATTACATTTACAGCCATGTTGCGGGTTTCTTCTTTTAAAAATAATTAGCAAACAATCATTTTTTACTGTAATTTCTGCTTGAATTATTTACAACTACGCAACTACATTGGGACAAACGTAAATGCAAGGAGACAGGAAAAATAAAAGGTTATGTGAACGCCCCAGGAAGGCCAAGGTTGCCTAAAATAACTTCTTTGACTCCAACATTTATATCTTTCCTAAATAGAAGGAGAGCGTAATAAATAAGTAACCTCATTCAACAACATTTCTTGCTATTCTCAAACTGTGCACCATTTCAAAGTACAAGTATTTGTATGCACGCGAAGAGAACACATTAATTACTTCAAACTGCACTATGGCGGTAGGGGTGCCCATCCGCCATTCGATTTTTTATATCGAGTAACTAATGCCGACGCCTGACTTCTATCCGCGCTAATTAATCTTTATTCACATGTGACCATAATCACCAATGATTGAGCGGTGTACCGGACCAGTAAACCTTCCATAATAACAGGAGCGTTGCGACGGTTGTCTCTCCTAGCACTTGAAAATAACAACCTTTAATGTAACTATACAAAATTATACTTTAATTTACCCCCGGTAAATCATGTACCCTGATTGTGAAACACAATTCAATAAGGTTTCCAAATTCGCAAATATTAAACTCAATGACAGGTCAAGTAAGATATATTATGTCATTGAGACTACACCCGCGAGCTTCGATACTTGGTGAACTCTTGTACCTTCTACATATTACGGAGAAGGAATTACCGAAGACCACTGTGGAGAAAACGTGATTGATATGCACACTGTATATGTCGCTTCGGCAGACCCGGATCGAATTTTGCTTAAATCGAATTTTTAGGACAGTCCACCAGTATAAAACACAATAAGCAAATGAAAAAATTATCAGACATTCTATTGAACAACCGATATTAATCGGCCCGTTCTACTAGCATTCAACTTAGGACCTCTGATTCCGGAGAAATTACAACGAAAAAGAAATTAATGCAAGGTGGAAATTATATCGCGAAGAAAAATTTCGTTATCCACAAAATATTTCCAGTATACTTCAGGATTTCCAATATAATTTATAATGATATCGAGGAGTACTTCCAAATGTTACGCTGTCAATTTTGTTTATTGACAATCGGAAATCAATTTTCGCAATGGATGGAATAATAGATACCAATGAACAAATGTCGACTGTGTTTAGGTATACTTTTCATTTCACTTTTTCGGAAAACTGGTCGTTTTTTCTGACGTTTACGCTGACGCTGAAGTTTATATTTTTCTGACGTTTTTATAAATCAAACCACTTTGCTTTTCCACTTAAACTTTTTAATTTTCACGACCCAGTAAACGTTTATGTGGAAAAGTAAAGTAGTTTGATTTATAGAAACGTCAGCATGAAGATTTACCACCAAGTTACGCCAGAAACTGTTTTATTTATATTTTTCGTTAATGACCTCATCTAAATTTCTTCTGCTTATACACATGCCTTAAGCAGAAATATCGGAAAGATAATATTCTGTCTTAGAATTAAAGAATGCAAAAAATCTTATAAAAATCAACGGTGATGTTTAGTATCAAATCAATACAAATATGCAATGAATATACATTAAACACAAAAAAATAATAAATTTAAAAATGCATGAAAAAGACTAAATTTAAATGCTGGTATATTTTAAAAGTAGTCCAAACGTTCAGCAAGACAAATAGATGGAATCATTAGAGGAACCTCCTCATACAAAGAATTATATAGTGAATCCTTTCCCCGAAAATATCGGATATAGTTAATAGAAATTGTCAAAGAAAAGGAAATTAATCGGAGCTATAATAAACAGTCAGACATTGACACGGCTTCTCAACAGCAAATGCTCTGATTTGCATACACTTAGAAGACACAATAAATTAAGCAAAAGGAAAGGACATCGTACGTATTTTTTTACATTAAACAATTTGATATTTCCAATAATACACAAAAATATTTAAATAGCCAATGTGGATACTTTTTAAGGCGGTATTGTTCAAATTATGTCATAAATATATCGTAATTAATACTAGAGAATAACGGCAAGTTTCCTTGAACGGAATCGACCAATTACTTCAAGGACGTGATGCACGTATGAAAATCAAATGGAAGGTAATTAAAATCCTAACATACTTTAAGCAATTGGAAGATTACATGCTTCAGGAGAGAAATGAGAACAAGCACACCTTTACAATTACCACAGAAGCCGAATAAGTATGGAAGAGGTTCAATTAAATGGAATAAGTTCAACGGGAGTCATGCGCAGAGTAGCTCAAGAGTAGAAGGTATTTATTTTGAAGAGGCTAAAGTGGTTTCGTTGAAATACGGTCACAGGGCGGCAGGACGTGCAAGCATACAGGTAAAGCGCAGCACTCTATGGATTAGAGTCGAGGACCATTGGGAAAAGCAGACTAGAGAAGATTATAAAACTTCGAAACCTGGAACTGGACGAAAGATGAGAAAACAACGCGATTAAATGAGAAAAAAAATAAGAAACATGCCGAAAGGTAGCACAGGAAAAGCTACATGGAACTGTTTCTCCACGAAAAACAGCAACAAAATGGACCAGTAACTAATTGGAACGCATTGGATTTGTTCGAACCACAAAAAAAAGAAAAAATAGAAATAACAATTGAAGGTAACATGTAATAGGACATGCATAAGTAATCGTAAATAAAGATCAGTGTAAAGAATTATCGGGACGGAAAACAGCTAAAACTGGACAGGAAAGGGTGTCTGACGACTATTCTTAGGATTGAAAGAAAAATGATATCCCCAAAGTTGCGCCTGAAATTAAGAGGTTTAATTCTAGGTTGTTTATTTTTCTCAACGGTAAGTGCAATTGTGTTAATGGATGAATATTTTGGCAAGAAATTCACGTATTCGATTGCTCATTGCAGATATGACTCTCTTCATGCTTTCAATTCTCGTATTTGCCTGTAAAAAAAATTAAGTTCCATTATTGCCTCAACGGCAAAAAATTATTGGTTTTAATTGAAATTACGAACATTCATTATCAAAAATATAAAACAATGATTACTCGGTTGCGTTTGATTAGAAACCTTGAAATAGACGTTAATTTCCATTCTTATTTATTTAACATATTTGGACTCGCAGATTCAGCGTAATTCATGCCTGAACCGAAAACTTCATTAAAATCGGTGAATGGTGAGAATAATACGCAAATACCTTTGCTGGAGTATAATATATATTAGACTATTAAAGTAGTAAACTTCATAAAAATTAAGCACAAAAACTGATTGTTATTCGATCAATTACAGTGGATTGAAATGATACTCATATTTAAAGGTTGATTCTTAATATTCAATGTTTTGACTCTGTTTTAATTTTCAAAGTCTATTCTCCCTAAACCTTACACATTAAACTATAGATGAAAGCAATTTAGAGAAAAAACGAAAAGCATGAAAGAAAACTTTGAAGATAATCTTTCCTCATTTCCCAGGAACATCAAGGAAGGGGAGACACACCAAAGGAGAAAGTGTCTAATTAAATCCAGGCATTTTTTAAAATTTTAACTGCTTTCTTCTTCCCAACTTTAGGCGAGTAAATATTTAAAACATCATACTTCGTCGCGACTCCGGGCAGCCGCGAAGTACGTTGTGGAGCGGAAAAAAAGGAAAAAGATAGGGGAAACTCGGAAACATAACAGCACAAAAATTAATTTTCTAGTCAGAGATGGAGACGATATGATTAGAGAGTCAGGATGTATGAAAAAACCGCAATACGCCATTCGATGAAGGAGAAAAGGAAAAAAAATAACCACCCCGATTCGAGATAATCTTTCCTGCGCCAGACGCCCTTGACGGCCCCCTCGAGGATACCCCGCATCCCACTCTGTTTCTCTCTTCCGAGCCTCCCCCCAATGTCTTCCCCATTCCCTCTCTCGTTCACCCCCTCCCCTCTCTCCCAAGTCACTGCCTCCCGGCCCCCACCGGCAAACTGCCTCGCGTAAAATGAAGAAAGAGATGCCTCCGCCACGGGGAGGGAAGAAGAAAAAGGATAATTACATCACTCACGAACGCATAAAAACGCAACGGGACCCCTTAAAAAACATTCTCCTCCCCCGGAAACTTACGTGCGGGGCCGAAAAATTTCCCCATCGCGATTCCGTGGAGCACTCGGATTAAATCGCAAAGACGGATGAATCCGGTATTGGATGGGGCGAATGGGGGCTGCGAAGGGGTCAGATGGGAAGAGGAAAGCCCAGCCTCACGGATTGGGAGATGGAAGTGTGTCGGGTGCGGGTTCGGGGAATAGGGAGGGTGGTGGTAGAAGGGATGAGATTTAAAAGACGCGGGCGGGCATCCACTCTTTCTCCCGGGTATGTGGACTTATCCCATATCCCATTCTATTATCCATGCCTTGCCTGCTCTGGGATAAGTGCTTTTTTGAAAAAGTAACTGCCTCTTCGCGTATGTGCGTGAGCTATGGTGAGGGCAGATATGACGCCATATGATTCCATTAAAACATGTTTTCCGGCATGTTACTACATTTCTTGGGGATTTTATAAGGTCCCTGGCTTGTACCAGAGGAGTAGTAAGGTTCCAAAGGAAGATGCTCAACCTTCAAGAGAGGCGTAGCGTAGTTTTTCGATCTACCAGGAAATCATTTATAAATGGACATGTACGATCGTAATTCGCCCCGGTAGTAATCCAGACCTAACAACCTAAAAAAATTTTTGGAAACGGAACAGAAGGGTGGGCTGAATATTACCTAGTTTGTCAGTGACGATAGAGAAAATGCACATTGACTTGTTTTGCGCTTTCAGATCTAGTTTTAATGTAAAGGGAAGCAGGTACCCAAACGGTTACATATGATTGAGTCAGCGTGCACCAATGTTTGAGCAAAAAGTTAAAACCCGCACACCATTTTAACGTCACGATTAATGGCGTGATCACATAGAAAAATTTTTAATCGTAATATTAATGCACTTAAATATTGAAAGGTGTCTTTACAACAGACCGTCTCAACAAGATGTAAGCAAATTCCTATTAATAATAAATAATCTGTGTTCTCATATTGTGTGTTGCTGTCAAAGTTTTTTATTTGACACTTCCGTGTTACCTCGAAGAAATCATATATATACATATATTTTTTTGAAAATATATTTGTTTATTTATTACTTCACACATAGAAATAGATAAAAGGAAAGGGGATAGGAAAACACATAAAAGACGAACACAGGATATATATATATATATACACACACACACACAATTCTAATTTTAATTCGACTGCGCCAATGCTGGAATTAACATGCGACGCTACATTTAAATTTGGATTTCGCTTGAACAAATCTTAATTCGAGGCCCATGTAAGGGTACATGAATACTATGTTAGTATCACTATACCCGCTTCACGGTCTTGCTACTACCCTCTAGCCCAAGCGTAATTTCCCGCTGTTGGAAAAGGGGGCTCCTTGCCTCCGTTTCCTTATTGTACCGCTCTATGCTCACAGTGTGCCAGTAGGCAGTTAGTGCTGTAACTGCATTTATTTTGTACTTGTTTGTAAATAGCCGTCCGCTGTCGGCTTTCCTTTCTTGTTAGGTTAAGATTTCATAGTTTATTCCTAGTTTTAAGTTTTTTCTTCTCGCAAACTACACTTTCACTTCAGCCATGTTTCTTTTTTCAATGTCATGCGTTTCTTATGTATAATGACCGGTAAAGGTGAAAGTTCACTCACCGGGACGGTATATACGTACTTGCCCGTTCGGGCAGTCAATGAACATTTCGCGCGGCTTATCGAGGCTTACGTCTGTTCTGCTCTACCTAGAAGATGGTATACAATGTTTAATGAGGGGAGTCAATCAATAACATAGGAAGGTGGATCCCGTACTCCAGTACTAACTGAAGTAAATACTAACACCGCTGGTGACACTATGAGAGCAGACAGTTGAATAACATTAAGCGCATTATCAGAAATATTGACATTTTCATTGGGTGCTATCCACAAGCTGAAAATAGAAAAATTATACATTCGGCGTGTTAGGGCTCGGAGTTAGTGGGCTCGGAGACTGCCCATATTCGAACAACAGGACGTTCTCTTGAAGGTTTCTTCACATTTGATTTAATTAGAGCATGAGGAATTTCTTTAGAAGGTTATCGCTGCAGATAAAAATAGGCTACAAAGTTTTAATCTTAATATCAAACACACATGCTCTGTATGAAAATCTCCGAAATCGGAAACACCAAAAATTGCTAAAGAGGCCTTCTGCTGAGAAAGTGGTCATATAATTTTCGATATTGTCGAAATGATGCATCAGCAGGTCGGACCAGCTGGTATAAATGTTTCTGAATCATAATACTAGGATACACTGAAAATTCTCCAAGGTCGTATCAATCGCAAGAACACTCTTCATATCCCTCGATAATCATTGTGAAATGTATTTCTCGTCTTCCATTGAGTAGAGATGTAGTTTCAAGTGATTTTTCCCTTTTCCTCAATGTGAAGGAACACCTTCGCTGAAAGTGATTTCATCATCAGAAGCGGATTGAACTGAACCTGTTTCACTTTGCAACGGCTGCCACTGACGCAATACCAGAGTCTAGTAGTACTCGTTACCATGAAATTTAAAAAAAATCAGGATATTTATTGTAAAAATAACGAGGGAAACATAACTTATTTGAAAAAATTGTTAAAAATGAGTATCACCTCTTAAGGATTACATTCACTTTCCTCTTTATTAAATACGTAGGATTAATTAATTAAATTTCAACAGATATGATAGTGTCAAGTCTCATGAGGTTTCAAAATAGATTTGGTGAATGATGCAAGCGTGAGTGAAAAACAAACGTCTCACCGAGGAGTCTGTAAAACCCTATCCTTGAACCTCTGACCCGAACTGAACCCTCGTTGCTAAAGTACACTGACCCGAAATGAAGTTTTGGTGAGACATCCACTTCCTCCATTTCTTACCTAAAATATCAAAGAGAATTTAGGTGGTAGAAGAAGGTAGTGGAATGTAAGGAATAAATTGAAGGGATACGAGTGATGAGAGCGACCGAGGACGAGGGAGGAATGGAGAGACCCACCTGAAAAGGAAGGGAAGGAATATATCGGCGCGAAGAACGAGAAATCCCACTAAGGGCGCTGCGGGAAACACAAGTCGAGAGAGATGACTAAAGGCGTGAAGCCGAAATACCATTAAAAAGAGATCAGATTGTGGATTACCTTTCACCAAGGCGTGAAGTTTTATCTGCAATGGCTATCCACTTAGACCATGATGATGGTGGCATAAAACCTTGTAGCAAGATTATAACTACATCGTCGCCATTACGCGACAAACTTCCACTCAATTTTACGGGCTTTTGGAGACGAGCGAGAAGCGACGGGGAGGGAAGATTTGGGTTGGGGAGTCTTCGGGCAAATCAAAGGGCCCTGGAAAGGAAAAAGGGAGGGTCTCCTTCCGAATTAAAAGGAAACGGACGAAATAAAAAGAAGAGAGTCGCGCTGAGATGGGCAAAGAACGAAAAGGGAAATCTTTTATGAGAGAGGGTCAGCAGGAGACGTGAGAGAATAATATGGACCATAATCAGAAAATGGATAGGGATTGGGGAGTGATGCAAATGAATTGCCTATAAATAACTGAAATATATATCCTTTATCCTCACAAAGAAATCCTAATCGAAAGAAAAGATCAAAGACAGGTCTATTTCTTTTATAGATTTCCATAGAGAGGCCAAATAGCAAAAGTAAGAAGGTACGCTATTGAAATACATTTCAGCGTAATTAATTCCTCAATCAAGAAAAAAACCTTAGAAATCCTTGGATAGTTGAGGGCATAAAACGACTGAAACTATGAGCTGCAATATTTTTACAGGGAAAACTTCAGTGAAAATAACTATGAATAAAATAAAGAAAAAATATTTGGGGAAAAATTGGGGAGATTATATGAAAGGGCAAATGAGAGTTTTTTGCCATTTTTTCAAGGGTATTCAAAGGAGCTATGCAAATAAATGAAGTCGGGAACGACACTGATTCTCTAAGAGGACTGTACGTGTATATTTGAAAAAGGGCGCCAAAGATATGCAGTGACAGATCGTTGCTATAGTAAAGGCATAGACGAGAAGTACCGAATGCCGCAGCGAAGACAAGTCCAGAGCGAAAAGTGATACAGGCGGGAAGCATTCTTGACAAGTGTGGAAATATTTTGCGACGTAAGGCTGAGGATGAAATGACGCATGGAAAAGGGAACGGCTGACTTAAGTTTGCAAGTGCAAAGGTGAGGTTCTCTCAGCTAAGATGAGCTGACGGAAAAAGATGTAGGGGGTGAAGAGAGGCTGATATGGGAGGCTAGGAGCCAGGGAAGAGAGGTGAAGTTGATGGAGGCGCAGAGGGATTGCATCCCCGAAGAGGGCGCTGACAATTCGACTGGCGCGTGGGCTGATGAGGAAGGAGGAGGTGTCGAGGGAGGGAGTCTGTAGAGAGGACGGACGGCCAATGCACTCAATCCGTCAAACTAGCACGAGGCGAATCAAATGGAGGTGGCAGCGCAATGGGGGCGGAGCTCTCAAAGAGGAAACCTCAATGAGGCTGAGATATCAATGAGGTGGTAGCTCATCTAGATGCGAGATAATTTCTTAAGTTAGTTAATTAAAATGTGTAATTATTACTTATGAGAACTTCCACAGCAATAACCGAACTGATTTAATTCAATCATAATGCTTAATGACTCAATTCAATGGAAATAGAATTTCAAATTCGCAATTTTTGTCCAATCATATTTTCAGGTTTCAGTAATAATTTTTTCTCTTCTATAATGCAAGAAGTTAACAACAGTGTTACTAATGTAATTTTGATTGGAACTCCACCTTCTCTTGAACTAGCTTCGGAAGAGCCCTTAGCTCAGGAGCACCTAAAATTCGATTAAAAATTAGGTACGCTAAAAATTATTTTTAAAATTTGAACCCGGCTAAAGGGACAACAATTTTAAAATTTTCATGTGAAATTATGTGAAGCAAAATATTGAAATTATTATTATGTATTACAAATATAAAGTAGTAAATGTCAAAGTTATAAATATTGTAATAATTCTTAAAAGCCAGTTTTTGCGTTTTTCATTACTATAAAGATCCATTTGTACTAATTTGTACAATGCTAAGTTCATTTTTTATCGTTTTGTAAATTTTTATCATTTCCCTATTGACCAGGATAAAATCCGAAAGGAATTTCAAACGAAAATACGTTGGTAATTGATACTGAAATAAAAAATAAAACGTAACGGTTAGCATAGTGTCAGGTTAAATGAAGTCAGCTTGAGGTAAAGACTGAGCTCGATCACAGTACGTTCGGTCACTTCCAAAAGAGATAGTTTGATATGAAATATGATATTCACTAATACGTATGTAATAAACTTCAACGTTATTTTCATTAAGAAATTAGAGTCCATTACTTTAGGAAGTAGAGTAGATGCTTCCCTACGGTTTACAACATAACAGTAATTTCGAGAAAAAAAATCCTTCAAGAACTCTATTTCCCCTTGAGCCAATTTCCTCTGGCGCATGACCTCATTTCACGACCAGACACTTATCAGGTACGTGACAAACCACACGTGTACACACTTAACCGCACTAAATCGACAGAAAATAACGCTTCCGACGGTGCGAGTAAACATCTGATCGTGATGAGTAAAAAAAATCCATCAAAAATCCACCCCCGAAATAACGCACTCCTGATCGTTTTACCCTGGGCGATATTGGCCCACAAAAATGACGGGGCTGGATATTAATCAAACTGTGGATCAGAGTCACATGCATGCAAAAGGCCTCCCTTCTATCACATAAACCCCACTCTTATCCCTTCCTTTCTCCTTCCGCCTTTTCAATCCACTTTCCAGAAAGCGAGCCAGGACAGTTTTTCCCAGAATTCTCCTCTCACCAGATACATGCGCATGAGTAACTAATCGGAACCTCCGAACTAACAAAATTTGAATTCTTTCTCCCCTTGTTCGAAAGTGGCGGAGGAGGTTAAGGGAGTGCAGTCGAGAGGTCGCGATGAAGAGAAAATAGTGCACGACGTGTGTCTTCCCCCGACCACCGTCCGCAATGCGGGGAAGGGGAGGGAGAGGACGGAAGCCGAAGGGCAAGGAAGGACCGAGCAGCAAAACTGGGTGGAAGAGGAAAAAATGAAAGAGGGCGGAAGATGTTTTTAAGGGGGTGATGGCGTGTGGGGGATGGAAGCAAAAGGGGGAAGGGGAGGTTTTGGAAGGAGGTAGAGGGGGTGCGGGGGCGGTGGATGATGTAAAGGCGGAGAAACTACAAGACACGTCGCACTGAATAATTGAAGACGCGTGCGGGGAAAGAGAGAGGGAGAAGGAATCCTAAAGCGAAAGGGAAACTCCAGAGGAACGTGGAGGGAAGCGGAGAGGTGGGGATTGGAGGAGAGGAGAAGGAAGAGAGAGAAGGATCCAGGAAGGGAGAACCGAATCGGGAAAGGAAGGAAAGGCAGTAGCGGGAGTAGTTTTCGTGAGGGGCAGAAGTGTGGGGAGGGGGGAGTAGGGAAGGTAGCGGTGGTTCGGAAGTTTTAAAGGGACCTGCAGGGTGGCGATGGTGAGCGGAAGGCGGAGAGTAGGGAAGGAAAAGAAGGGGACATGAAGTGAGGAGGGGGTAGTACAGGGCTTAAGGGAGGAAGTAAGGGCGAGGAGGGGAGAGCAGGACGATATGAAGGGACACAAGGAGTGCCAAGGGGGTCGCACGGGGAAAGCCTTTCATTTATGCATAAGTCCATCACACGCAACGGCTGGGGTCGCGCCCGAAGAAGGGGAAGATGGAGGAGCGGGGAGGGATTGGGGGGGGGGGGTGTTCACTGGGAAATTCTGAGGGAGGGTGGTTTGGGAGGGGGAGGCGGCAGTGAGTAAGAGCGTCGGAACGGGAGGACGGCGACTGGAGCACCGTGCCATGCCTCCCTCCGCTTCTCCCTCAATCTATCCGCCTGGCGCGGCGATTCCCGGAGGCGGGACCGTGAACATATAACTCCGTGTCCCACACATGCGAAACGCAAAAGCAGATTTACCTCCCACCCGAGATGTGCGACCTGGATCTCCTTTTTTCGAATGGCACGGCGGATTAATTGCCCGTGGAAACTTCCGCATCAACTTCCGAAACGAACAGCCTATTTTTTTCAGTCAATGTACGACTTTTAGAACTATCCGCGATGATTAAATAGCTTTTCATTTTTTAGAAATATTGAAATGTGAAAAACAATATTAAAGCCGAAATCACCTCAGCGCAACGGAAATCCTCCTAGTCGGATAACAGGTAATGTCGTGAAAGCGTTTAGTTTAAATTGATTGAACCAATCCCTTCTCCAAGACTCATTTCGCAGTTTTATTAAATGAAATTTGAAATGATTTTAGTCAGTTGTTCATACGATACCAGAAGAAAAAAAGTGTAGGGTTAAATTTCTAGATTAGATTCTTTTCCTGATCAGTTTCCCTAAATTATTTAGGTTTCTTTTTTATGGTCTTTCCGTGCGCGCATGCGCCGGATTGTGCACACATTTCTAGAGTTAAAAGAGTGGTCATCATTTAATTTTTGGAATTTATGTGGTGTATCGTCAGCCGTGTTGAGGTAAAAAAATTGCTTATCAACGGTTTCAGTATAAAAGTTTCTACATTCGAAAAAATGCCTGATATTGAGGAACAAATGTGCACATAATCTTGTGAATATTCAAAAACTATTTTGGTCCTTACAAGGCTTCAAAATGTCTCTAAATGATGGAATAGGCATTCCTCCAAAAACCTTAACTTTCTCCTGAAAATAAAACTCTTAATTGGACTACCTTCATACACTAACACATCCAGTTAACAGCGGGAGAGGCAATAGAAGATCATGAGCTAGGCATTAATTAGTGGGGAGCGCATGGCGATTAAATTGTTGAATGATAAAGATTCTAATGGCCACTCAGCCTAGGTAATGCCATCATTCTTGAGTATATCATTGGTTACCCCAATAATAATTGTAAAATCGTATAATATGTAGAGGAAATAGAAATTATATTATGACGAAGACAATGAGATTATCAAGATGCAGGACAGCTATTTAACTTACTACTAACAGATAAGTATGTGAAAATTTAACATATTTCGATACCATTAGAGGTAATTGGGTGAAGTAGAAAGGACTTAAAGAGAAGCAAAGTGTAAGCAAAATAGATATTTACGAAGACGACGACAGACTACCATGAAGAGCGGTTCTGAGCTAAATTATTAATAAAATACGATAAAAGATTTCAACATCAACGGCATGGTTTCGAAAGCGGAAGGAATGATGACAAGGATAGATTATATGCATTTGAAATGAGACAAAGAGGAAAATAGAAAAAGAAGACAAAAAAGTAATGAATGACAAATTGACAGGTAGCCTGTTAATGTAGGTAGGTGGTGGCTGAAGGTCGATCAGGGGAAAGGGAACGAAAGAAGAAAGGTATTTTGATTGACAGATTGGAGGATGATGGAAAGTATGAAGAACTGAAGAAGGATAATTTACTTAAACATGAAGTAATTTATGCTGGAAGGAAGTGGTTCCGAGTCCGCAAAGATGTGTAATAGTTTTCAAGAACTGTTCGAGACAACGGTGATTGCTAGACCCTAATGATGGATGGTATCTCTCAGGATAGCCAATAAAAGATTTAATACGAAAATATCTAATAATTAGTCCGACACATAATGGAAGTTTGAGACATTTTATGGAGAGGGTAACATACTATTCCATGCTTCAACTGAGGTTTTTATATTTATAGTATTTTAAATAATTAAGAGCTTTCATGCTATTTAACTCCTTATAATTTTGCAACATAGTGGTTTTTTACAATTAAGAAATCAAAAATTAAATACATCAAATTCATTAAACAACAAGTTGAAATGGAAAAACTTCGCCTTTCTTTCATCGATGCGATGCAAAATTTAAGTATGAAAATTAAAGTTTTTAAATAATCCAAAATCCTCTCTGCTCACAAGTTTTAAGAGCGGCAAAGGAAGCTAATAGTTTTTCCAATAAACATAAATATATTTTATCTACTACCGAGAACACCATGGTTAATGCTGAAGCTGAATTATAAATTTAAACAATCCCTCTTGAAGTAAAATTAAACGATGCCAATCTGAGGAAGATTGTAAACAAATTAGTCTCGAAAAGGTTGTTATATTATGGGTATGCTCGCGTATTCTCTCCAAAAAGTTGTAACGAAAATTTTGACCCATAACATCATTTTAAATCGTTTGAAGTGCTCATTGACGGGTAGTCTCTAACTACCAGAAAAATTTCGAATACCAATACGGGCAGAGGTTATTACAATTCAATGGTGCCATCATTTATGGTCATTTTTACAAATAGTTTTACTTTTTAACAAAATATTTTCACCGCCATAATTCGCTGAATAATGACATTCAGTTTCAAAGAATGTTGTCTGAATAAACACGCTGGAAGCGGATTTTATTATCGACAGTCGACTGAGAAGATCTTTTGGACGGTCGCCTAAAACCCTTGGATATCAGGTATGAAATTATGCAGGCAACCTCTGTCCAACTCTGATGGTATCTCAGTTTCTCATGATATTTACCCCTCTTCATGCTGACCAAATTTACTACTCCCTCTTCTCCGTTTGAGTAAAATTCTTTCTTTATCACATTCTCCATATCCTGCCACAAAGTATTTCTTTCAACCTCTTTTTCGAATATCCATCACCAATTCCTCCCTCCTTTAAAACCAAGACAGACTTTTCACGCTTATTTGAAATTATTCAAATGTAGCGAATAGCGGAAACTGTCGTAAAAGGCAACTCGAAATAATTTTGAGGGAATTAATATTTAAGGAGGATAAAAACCATAAACACAGTATTAAACCCGAAGGTCGGTTTGGTAGGTGATGGTAGAGCTCACCTAGTACTAAGACGGACGGCGTGTGAAATTAACACATCAGGGTAGGGGGGTTAGTTCCTTTTCCTGTGTCGGTTATGGTTTCCCAGGAAAAAGTACCTGGTACCCGAAAAATTGCATAGCTTGGATGGAGTTGCAGGTGCCCATAGTGCCTTGCCCGGAAATCGAACCAGGGACCCTCCTGTCAGTAGTCCAACGCTCTACCCCCTGGACTACCGCAAACCATTTTAAGGAGGATAAACCCGAAATAATGCTGTTTCAATGACAGCAGTTGACTTCCCCCAAAGATAGGAATATCCCCTAGTCCTTATGATAACGTTCAATATACCAGTGTTGTTTAATATACAAGTCGTACAAGTCTTGTATGTTCATTATCACTGAATTTCGGAATTGTTCCACTGAATATCCTTATTTTCATGAAACCTATTTTAAAATTGTGCTGTGTCTACTCTCTCTCTCTGACGTTAAGCGTCACGTAAGGAGACTTATGAATACCTGATACCAGGAAATGTCAAAAAATAATTCCATCATAGACAGTAAGGGGCTGGCATAAGGAAACAATTTGAAGTAGGAATAATGCGGAGAAGACATTCTGGAAAGACATGAGGAAGAAATTCTCGAGCAGCGATATAATGCGGGAGAATGAAAATTGAAAAATAAATCGGATGGCTCTAAGTAAGCAGATGAGTTCAGAACGAATAATTGTAACAAGATAATATATTTTTAATATTTTCAATTTAGACGAAAAAGAGGTGACGAACACCAGTATATGAATCTTCGTGAAACATCGAATCGGCCACTATGAGATCAAGAATATCAAAACGAATTAATTAGATGCGGCGGGAAGTGCGTTGATTAGAGCCCCCGTTATGAATTGTTCGGGCTGTAGCACTGTGCCTAGAGAAAAAAGCCATACGTTAAACACACCGCTTATGAATTCTATGGTTTCAGGCTCAACTTTTTGGAGGTTCATTTTCGTTTAAAATGAATACACTTTGTAACTTCCACACGATTTTTATTCGTACTACCGGTTTCAACGCTTCGGCGTCATCATCAGGTCCTGATGACCTGATGATGACGCCGAAGCGATGAAACCGGTAGTACGAATAAAAATCGTGTGGAAGTTACAAAGTGTATTCATTTTAAACACACCGCTTATATTTTGTGCTTATACATTAGGTATTGAAATTGGTTATTAAATGAAGAACACAATGTATTTGCCCACTGTTCTTTATTGTTGATACAAAAATAAAGAACAGTGGAAAAATACATTGTGTTCTTCATTTAAAGAACATGAACTTCCACAAAGTTGAGCGAGAAACCATCGAATTGAAGTTGGTATTATTACCATGGATACTACTTGAAGCAGCTGTGATTAAATCGATAAAGGTTTCATGAGATAGACCTCCAATTCAATCAACAACGCAGAAACTAAGGTTGGTATTCACAGCCGATAATTATTTATTGAATAATCGAATCTTCAATTATTTTCCAATCTCTGATTATTCCGAGCAAGAATTCATAGACGGGAAACGATTTCTGATTCAAAAATCTAAGACTCATGAATGTGTTATTATTTGCCTAAGCCTGTGATTCGTGGATTAAAATCTGAAATATGTCAAGTTTAGTGAAGACCTGAGTCGGTGCCTGGTCCCTGGTAGACTACTCTCTACTCGTTCTTTCTAACTGATTGCAACCTTCTACGACTAATATGTGACCATGCTCCTCCGTCTTAATCAATAATATCATTCTCCCATTTGCCTGATAAATATCCCCAACTATTCAACCTTCACCTTTATGCATTCCGTAATACCACTAATGATTAGCGGGAATTAGAGTGAAATATCATTAGCATAAGAGCTCAGGCAAGGTAAAAAAAAACAAAATGATTGCTACAACATTGACGTGATAACTGTGATAGGTAACACTTTCCAAATATATTATTATAATAGTTTCTATCTGCCTTCTTCAAGTATGTACAAGAGAAATTTTCCGTAAATCCATTAATTTCTGAGGTAACCAGCACCTAATCACATTTTATTACTTTTAATCGACAGATACCTTAATTCTTCATAGCAGATATGGAAAGTGTTGGATAGTGGCCCGATTATTTCTTATTTTCAACGAATATCACGTTTTACTATTCGCAGGGACAGGAGTTTTCAGTCGGGCAAAAACTGTATTTCCGAGGAGTTACCTCTCTCCTTCCCTTTTTGTAAACGTTTCCAGTTTCCCCTTATGCACAAGTAGTCACCTGGCCGAAAGCATACGGCCATATCCTTCCATATGAGATGGCACAGTGAGCAGTACTTGTTGAGAGGGGGGGGCTAAGGAGTGGTCACGGTTGGCTTCTTTGATGTCCTCTGAGCCAGCGGTCGCCGGCAATTCGGACGCTATGGACCACCGACCTCAAAATTTTGAATCTCGCGAACTAATATGAGTTTTTTTTAATTACAAACATCCATAAAATAATGATCATGCAAGTTCCATGTTATTAATATGGAATGGAACTATCCTTACTTCATTTAAAAAAATTACACAAGCTTGTTTGAATGTAACAAAATTACTTGTGCGGAATTTGTTAACAATTGTTTAAGTTTCTCCGCGGACCACCAGTGGTCAGCCTATCGATTGGTGGCTCGCTCCTCTAGCGTCCGTGTACATCCAACCAACGAGATAGCAAGTAAAAGACAACCCATACGGCCCCCGTCAACCAGAAGCAAAATTACCATCGTCCTCAACGTACCTTCCCAAAAAATATAATCTGTGACAACTATTCGAGACATTTGTTACATAAAATCTACTCATATGGGCTCATTAAGCCTCTGTACCATTTGCTTCAGCTTCTGACAGTAAGTGCACATGTCCATGTTCAGTAGTGCACCCGTTCATCCTAGAAGGAGGCTGGATCTCGTCAAGTGGTTTTGTTTAGGCTTATTACTACGAATGTAATGTGTTTTGGATAATCATCGAATATGATAAACACTACATTACAAGCTGCAAACCATTCACACATGCTTGGCTCTAATCAAATAGCAAAAATTTGTACGAATACAAATGCTTTTCCTTCGCTTTAAGAAATAAAGCACTTTTACTAAACACAATAAAGAATAGATAAAAATAGCCAAAACTCACACACAGACCTACGTATTTGCCTCCATTGAGGTGTCCTTTGTAATACAATGGCTGATCATATCCACTACTTCATTTGAAATTTGGAGTTTTCGTGACACCACTCATAATTGCAGAAAATGAATGAGTGCTCTTTCCGCGTCTCCCAGTGATGGATTCAATTAAAATATTCATCGGTTATGATATTTCATATAACATGTACATGAATTACAAAAAAATATGGGTCTGAAAGATCCAATTTCATTATAATTCAGTATCTACTAGACAAGAGCCATGATGTAGTCATTGCATAAGAATTCATGAATGCATAATATTTGAAATTAAAAGTTAAACGATAAACCCTTGACTTCACAAACGTAAACCAACACTGGGAATAAAACAACTACGGACAAAAGATAATGACGACTACTTTAAAACATGCAATTCAACCAAATTAAGGGAGGGGATCATGCGTCCACCAGTGAAAATGCAAAGTTGCTTGTAACAATACATAAAACAAGAAGATAAAACTTAAACATCAATATATTTCCCTTAACTTTCGAAATAATCAGAACACCTACCTTCTATAGATATGGATCTGGTTTAAGGGTACTGCTTCCCTATTGCTCAATACTGAAATAAGGTTCGAAAACCACTCTCTGTTTCACTGGAAGAGGAAGCGAGCTGAGTGAATAACCAGCATTATAAGGCACTAAGTACCACGACGTAATCACTTACAGCAACACACTTATCGCGTATAAATTTTACAAAACGCTAAGCCAAACGCGCAAAGTCATCAAAGTAAACATCCTCAGCGCCGTTAAAAGGAAGGGCGTTTCATGAGTATATATGACGTTCCAGGGGAAGGAGGACAAGCGAGAGGGAAGGGAGGTAGCTCAACGGAAATGTCTCCAGAAGCTTCACCATTACATAATGCTCGGGCGCCGGAATTGAGCCAGCTATGGGTTACACACTGAAAATTTTTGCCGGCAAAATTATTGCATTAACCTGTTTCAATTGTTTCACAATATGACATTTTATGGAGTGAAAAGTACTCAATTAAAAGTCCTAATGGGGAAGATATAGACCCTCAGACCTGCTCACAATTTGCATTCAATGCGTAGAATTCAGAATCTTCTCTTTTTAATATCTAGGTACTACATTTGAGGAATGAAACAAAACCAATCGTACCAAACTACACAAACCCGTTTGAGCAGTTGAACTGCTCTAGCCGCGTAGAACACCTTAGGCCATGAAATATGGGATTCATTATTTGGTAAAATAATGTACATACCTGTACATCCTTCTTTAGGCAAAATTCAAAACCTAAAGTCCGAAAACTCAGCAGTATCAATAAATCTCAAAGCCGTGGTTCCCTTCTACTACTTTTTTTCAAGTAAACTCTGCATATGATAGAAAAATTAACAATTGCAAACCTGTTTCTGGAGGAAACTTCGACCAACTAACGAAGTAATTTCGGAAAGAAATGAGTTGGAAAGAATGAATACCTATACAAAATACTGGAAGAGCAATAGATAAATCAATTCATTGGAAAAACTCGGGAATATTATTGCATAACAGGTTGCAATGCGAATAAATCAAAGTTAGTCCGAACGGAAAGAAAAAAGTATGCATGAAATCTGCCTAAAATGGCTAGAGTAGCCAAATAGCCAAAGAAAATGAGTGCATGAATACCCTAGGTCGTAACCATTGTTGTTTCATGGCTGAAACGTTCTATCGTATTTATTAATTCAAACGTGATTAAAATCTTATAAAAAACACATTAACCCTCCCGAAAGGGAGAAGCTCATTACGTTACACGCATAAAAAGAAGAAAGCTAATACCAAAGCCTAGCTACTTCACACACATTCCTACCTGTGAGATAACTAATCTCCGATCTAACACGGCGCAGATTTCCTTATAATCAAGCTTTTTCAACAAGTAACTCCTACAAACGAACCTAACTCATCTGATTCATTAGCAAGACCAAATTATGAAAAAGAATATTAAAAAAAGACGGAGTGACCGGCTATATGAGTTATTATTTTCAGTTTGAGTTAACTTTCAGAGGAAAGACACAGAAAAGGATATTTTCTTACACCGGAGCGTTATCGTGCGACCTCTACATCAATGAAAAGAGTGCCACAAAGACAAGGGAAGGGGTGAAGGCACGAAGCGGCCGCTTTCATCTGTAGGGCAAAGAAATGAATACAAAGGGGAATAGAAGTCTCGAACCATCCCACGTATTTCGGTGACCCTCCAAGGAGTGGTTCTTTCACCCTCCCTTCCTCCCCCAATCCTTTCGATGATTCTTCTCCCCTCCATCCTCCGGGTCCATTTTAAACCCTTGGAGAATCCCACGTACCCGAAATCACCCCGCCTCCGTCAGAGGACGTCCCCGAAAAAACTGAAGGCGTAGCCAAAGAAATCCTCACACCGAAACCTCCCGGGTGGAACGACCGGGAGAGACGACTCGACGTTCCAGTTCCGAGGCCATCGCGAACCCTTCGAATTCTTCTACCATTCCTCCACCCCCCTCGCTCCGCTTTCCGAAAAGATCCTCTTCTCCCTTAACTACTCCGGGCATTCAGTCTCCCCCATCCCGTCAAAATCCACATACTACCATGTAGAGGGGTAAAAGGAACGGGAGAAACGTGGGAAGGAGGATTGACTCCGCAGGTCGTTTATTTCCGTGATCACGCTCGGGAGGCAACGACTGTCCTCGGTAGGGACATGGCAGAGGGAAGGGGGTGCGGCAGTGGGAGGGGAGATTTTGGGAGCGGGAAGACTTTCGCAGACGTCGAGAGGACCGTGGGGCGATCGGCATAAATGATCGAGTTCGATGAAAGATTAACCATTCTTGGACGCTCCTGGGTACCGACAAGCATCTTCCCTTTGAAAATCAAAGGGGTTACAGCTTCATTCAACGAGGTGCAACCCGATAGTTTTGCACTAACTTTTCCACAGTTGTGAGAATAGGAGAGGGTAGTGTATGAGGGTGGACCGAATTGTAACTTTTCGAATTTTAAGATGGGGAGATCTTAGAGCCACACATAAAGATTCCAGTAATATTCATGAAACCTCCTCAAAACCAGATTGCGAATAAATTATTCGACTTCATAAGACTTAAGGATATTTTATGGAAGGTTTTACCACACAACCAGCGTCAGTGCACTAAATATGCCTCTCAGAATGATGCACGCACTGGTGCGTCAGCAGCTGCATATGCCTCCTAGAGGTGGGGCGTGGGCAACGATATGTATGATGGCTATCAACGTAGATCATTCAGAAAGGGACTAGCCTGTTCAGAATAATGAAAGTGGGCTTGGTGTATTATTAGCTTCGACTTCGCATGTGGCATGAAGGTAAATATGTGACAAAACTGTCCAGTACGTGCCGTAACCGTTATCACATAATTTCACACTCGTAATGGTTATTACTGAAACTGGTACTGCTGTGCACCCTACCTATCATTACTTCTAAATTCCAACGAAAACCCCGGACTCTTAATAGGCGATGTCGAGCGTCTTAGGCTTAGCTCATTATCAAACAGATATGGCGATTACTGGGATATTGGTTTTTGAAATTACAGATGCACGCATGAAAAGGGGCAAAAATGATCGGAAGATGAATGGAGATAAATATATACAATATATATATATATATATATATATATATATATATATATATATGTATATGTATATATATATTTATATATATATATATAAAAGATAAATGGGGTAAGATAATAGTTGAACCAGGAAAAATCCAAGAGAGATGGAAGGAATATATAGAAACACTGTATGGTAAAGAACTTAGGCCGACAAGGTTAGACATAGAAAAGGAACATGACGTAGAAGAAGATAGCTTAGGTCGAGGCATACTCGACGATGAAATAGAAAGGGCATTAAAGGAGATGAAAGCAAATAAGGCTGTGGGGCTGGACAATATTCCTGTAGAAATGTTGAAATGGTTAGGGAAAGGTGGGAAGAAGGCCATATATGGACTGATTCGTAGTATCTATGAGGAAGGAATCTGGCCGGAAGATTTTGTGAGATCGGTGTTAGTTCCTATTCCAAAAAAGGCAAAGGCTTCGTCATGTGAGGATTACAGAACAATAAGTTTGATATCCCACGCAGCTAAAGTTATTCTCAGGATCATCAACAAAAGGATAGAGAGTAAGGCAAATGATTACTTAGGGGATGATCAGTTTGGGTTCAGGAAAGGAAGAGGTACGCGTGATGCCATTGCAGTAATGAGATCACTAGTCGAGAGGAATATAGAATACAATCAGGACGTTTTTGCCTGTTTTGTAGATTTCGAAAAAGCGTTTGATAGAGTGAATTGGGAAAAATTAATGCGTGTATTGCAGAAAATAGGAATGGATTGGAGGGACAGGAGACTGATCCGCAACCTGTACATGTCTCAGACTGCTCAGGTGCGAGTGGGGAACGGAGAGTCCGGATGGGCAGTGTTAGGAAGAGGTGTAAGGCAGGGTTGCCCATTGTCACCGGTACTGTTCAACGTATATGTAGAGGAAATGATTAAAGAGGCATGGGAAGAACTGGAGGTAGGAATGAAAGTCGGAGGGGAATTCGTAAAATCGGTTAGGTTTGCTGATGACCAAGCATTAGTTGCTCAGTCAGCCAAGGGGTTGCAAGCATTGTTGAGTGAATTGGAGGTTCAGTGCGATAAATATGGGATGAGAATAAATATTAATAAAACAAAGGTTATGCGATTTTCCAGAAAGAAAAAGGCTAAGCTAAATATTAAAATAGGCGGGGAAAAAATAGAGCAGGTAGAACAGTTTACATATCTCGGAAGTGTTTTGGACCAACACGGTCAAAGTGGTAGGGACGTAAGGAGAAGAATTGCGCTAGGCAAGGAGGCTTTCTCAAGGAGGAGGGAGTTGATGACGGGGACGTTGAGTAGGGATGTTAAGACAAGACTCGTAAAAACTCTGATATGGAGCGTAGCTATGTACGGCGCGGAAACGTGGTCGCTGAAGCAGGAGGATAGACGTAGATTGGAGGCTTTTGAAATGTGGGTGTGGAGAAGAATGGAAAAGGTGAAATGGACCGATAGGAAAACAAATGAGGAAGTACTAGAAATGGTGGGGGAGGAGAGGGGTTTGTTGAGAGAAATCCTATGGAGGCAGGAAAAATGGATGAAGGGCGTATTGAGCGGTAGTGGAATGTTGAAGAGGGTAATAGAGGGAAGAATGTTGGGCAAGCGAGGTAAGGGTAGGAACAGGATAGGGATGTTGGACGAGATGAAGGGAGGAAAGAAGTACACCGAGATGAAGAGGGACCTGATATAGATTAGTTTGCTAGGTGGGGAGTCACAAAATGTTTATTTGATAGTTGTGTCCATCCAAAAACCTACCTTAACCGGTAGATTACCTAAAAAAAAAAAAATATATATATATATATATATATATAGTTTGCTAGGTGGGGAGTCACAAAATGTTTATTTGATAGTTGGGTCCATCCAAAAACCTACCTTAACCGGTAGATTACCTAAAAAAAATATATATATATATACATAAGGTATGGAATATATAAATTTATATTATGTTTGGAATATTTTTTTATATTATGTATGGAATATATATTTGTATATATATATATATATAAATATATTTTTATGATATATATAATGTATTATGCGTGCGTTGCCTATGATTTATTAAAGCTCAATGGCCTTGACGCTGTTGACATTGACGAGAATGGATTTTCAATTTGGTCCGAATTTGACGATAGTGCACACGGTATTCAGGGTGTAGCCCTCATACTGAATGAGGAAAGTAGGATGCATACAGAAAAAAATAGTTTAATATTCCCAAGACTGATCTGAGTTCCCGTGAAAGCTTGTATTCAAATACCTGTGGTTGTAGACTGCTATGAACCAGCTGATAGCTTTGGTAAAAAACCGTGAAGGATGAGGCCAGGGGAAAAATTGAGAGAAATTTGGAATAAGTGGTGCAAGAATCATTGTATTACGATATAAAAATGGTTGGTGGGGTTGGTGTGATTAGAGATAATCCTAAGAATGTGGTAGAGAATATTGACGAACACAGTGTGATTGACAATGAAGAAAATTGTTGAGTGGATTAATGGAAACAAGTTTACCATCTCGAATGCGTGGCATAAGTACATACTGTACCTACTCTTTTGTATACATGGAATAGGATTCATTCGAAGACTAGGATTGATTTCGGGGTATATAACGAGAAACTTAAAGCATTAGGGAAACCAATAAAACAATTGAGGGATGTAAACGTGGGACAAATCACAATTTGGTCATTTTAACGTAGATTCTGACAGAAAGTGGATGGAAAGAAAGATTTAAGTGCATAAGTAGGTTAATGGAACTTACGAGTGGAAGAATAGAGATCTTAGATGTAAGATATTAATGCACGCCTAAGGATACGCTAAAATTGGATCAGGCTGAATGGAATAAGCATGGAAAACGGAATTGCAAATGGCACTTGAGAAATTGTAAAGGAATGTTAGATGAAAGTTTGTGTGAAATACGTGTGGTCGGGAGCGTTCGTGAATGAAGAAGTAAATGACTCTGTGACTGCAAAGAAAGAGGCATTTAGGAAAAAGATTTCACCGAAGACTCAACGGATTGCTTATTACTTTTTTTTTAAAGTGGAAAATAATAAGTGAAAAAATGAGCCAAAGAAAGCAAGGAAACAATACGAAGTGCAGAAGCAGAAAATTAAAGAATGACTTAAATGAAGGATATTAAAATCTGTTTGGGAAAAGGCCAAAGCGATGTATGCGATTCATAAGGAAGTGCTAGAGAAAAAAGCCATGATGTTGCTTGTATTCAACACGGAAGAGGAGAACGTTCAAAACGAATGTTTTTAGGATTTACGTATTACTGGAGTGTATGATGAAAATGAGCCAAATGAAATGGATTGTGAAAATATTTCCAGGGAAGTTGATAAAAGGGTAAATAGGGTTGTAACCACGGTTATGAGATAAAAATAAACGGTTTGAGAGGAAGTGGTTAACCGAGAAAGTTTTGGTTGAATGGTTTATAGAAGATACGATTCTCAAGATGATACACGAAGTTTCGGGAACATTTCTTTGAAACTTAAAAACAGAGGTTTTTAGGAATGCATGAAACCATGTATGAATATGAGAGAGACGAAAGAATTCTTTTCTTTACTGCGGGAAATGCCGCCTCCCAGAATGAAGATTGCGCATAAACACCACTTCACTGCTCCTTATGCAACTTCCCAGAATCGCCTAACAAATATTTCTCGAACCATTTTAAGAATTATACAGAGAATACCTTGAATATTCGACTCTTTTGAAGAACAAAGTGAACCTACGCACTAGGCTGGATATTTTGGCGTTTACAAGCTTTCTTATGCAATAAACTATTCACTAAATGGGCATAAATATCTAATTCAAATATGTACATAATCAACAGATAAGTGAATTTAGGCATTATCGATGACTACTCTGATCTATCAACGTATTTATAAATGAATTTCTAAAAATCAACCCATGCAAAATCAATGTACTACCTTATTAAAATCCACATTATTTTTACACAAGTATATCTCTAACGAGAAATCATCCAAAACAACTGAAAATATTTTCAATTTCTTTTACTTTAATTAGATTAAAAAGGATTTTTTAACTGCTGGATTATCATAGAGCAACGGGATGAGTACTTTTAGTAAAATATTAACCTACTCGGAATCAGTCACATTTCCCAACCCTTGGCCCACGACTATATGAATGTTCCAAGCAGACATGAAAAGCAGAAGCAGACTTATGAAATTGACTCTTCTGAAATTAGTTGGCAGTATGCAAATAAATGGAAATTCCTTTTCTATGATGCAACCTAATAACCCCTTCAAATGGTTGCCCAAGGATATTACTGCGAGCCTGATTGGTAGGGAATGCACTCGCCGGATAAACTGAACTTCACAGAAGGGAGTCCATGACGAAAGCGTTGTTTTTTTCCTGCATATGTTTTTAATGAGGAATTGGTACAGCCATGCAATTACTCCCATAAACTCTCATCATGCAAATCTTTTCGTTTGATGTTCCCATATTCAATAGTATCTCTAGATGTGAGGGCATACTCTTCAATAATTTTATGAATGCTGCGAAGGTACAAAAAGAAATTAGAACTATTTAGAAAAATTACCGCATCTAGTCGAAAAGTAACTTAAGCGTTTTATCGTGAAAACTTCGGTAAAAACAATATTATTGATAAATTACCCACATTTTTTAACTCTAAAAATAATTTTAAGAACACATTTAATTATTATGATCGATAGGTACCTACTCCACTCATGTCATTTTTTGCATCAAATGAAGAAATTATATTGCAAATGGGATTTTATTGATTTATTTAATCATTGCCGTTTGAAATTCAGTTGGAAGGAGAAAATGCTGTTCGACAATAGCATTAATCAAGAGTAAAAGTGAAACATTAAACTAGTCCTCTCTCAAGTTGTATCCTCTCATTTCGAGCCACCCCAATTAGCAGTTCGAGATGCCCCTGTTATCTTGGCGGAGAAGTTGAACACGCTCGTCCAGCTTCGCCTCGGGAAAGGATTTTGCATTGCAATTCGGTGTTGCGCAATCAACCAGAAGCACGATGAATATCATCTTGCCTGCTTGGACACGCACACCCCAAATATGAAATCTCTCCGTTCAATTACAGCAAAAGGAAGATCGGTACAGGAAAATAAATACAGTTCACACGAGCCGTAAAACTTCTAAAACCATGTTCAGTTATCGGATATGGGTGGTCATGGAAAATTCTGTTTCGCGTCCAATTTGATGAGGCTAAAATGACTAAAGGAAAAGGAACAAGGAAATTCCCCCTGGGGACCAGTTATGAGCAAACTACGGTCAAAGCGAAGAGCTCAAATTTTGGTTTGGCAAGTGAAACGCATCCGAAACCCTTGTGTGGTCACCACACCCCACATAAATTATTCACGCTGTCTTCGTCATTCCAAGTTCCGCTACAAAAATACACTTCGCGTCAGCTCAAATTTTACTCTTCCTCTTTCTCTCTCCCGAACGCATTTCACTCCACTTCTCAGTAAATAAGAGACCACGTAGTCTCCAGCAATTTTTTCCCTCCCTCTCCTCCCTCAAAGATATCCAGCTTCATTTAGAATGAGCACCAAAGATAAGTGGGTGAGGACCGAAGTGCGAGGAGGTTGAGGGGAGGAATGGCCGGGGAAGGGAGAGAGGGTCGAGTATCTTTCCCGAGGGCAAGGTAGACCCAGAAAGACTCGGTGTCTTTGCCAACTCGAGAGTACAATGGGGAGGCCTCAACCAACGAAAAAAAACTTCTTTTTCCTCCCCTCATCCTACGAGAATGTGCCCTCCACTCTTACCCATTCCGAACCCGATGACAACCCGTGCCCCCGCAACCACGGGGATCGCGGATTCTTCGGTTCCCCCCTCTTCTTTCCACTCGCAAGCGGTTCCTCGTAATTCAAGCCCTTCATCTCGTGGCATGGCTTTCCACCCCTGACTACTTCCTTCCACCCTTTGACCTTTCGGGTGGCCATGAAGGGTGGAGCACTTAGGCGAGAAACTTAATGGCGTGCATTTCGGATGTGACTATCGGAGAAGGGATTCGGTGGGTAGAAAGGTGAACGAGAAATAATGGGGGCCTCCCTAACTTCTATTTCAAAATCTCTGGCTTACAACCTCCGACGACTGCGACAGGGCATGGTGAGTGACTCAACCGAAAAAATAATGAAGGCTCTTGAATTAATAATGCATGTAATTTACCGATTCGATTCTTTTTTACTGATATCCAACCCATACCTCTCACACAGTTTTTGTATTGTGATCATAAGTTGCCTGCAATTCATAGGTTGCTGTATAATATGTAGACCATTATCATCCGAAAATTAAACTAATTTAATCAGCTTTCTTTGCAGTTTTTCCTGTGCCTCTCTTATAAATTCTTCTGCAAATAGGTTAGAAGGAATGGGCGAAAATGGGAAATCCTATGTCCCTACCATGCCTGATTCCTATCTCTAATCCCTAGCTCATACTCTAGCCGGTGCACAAGATGCGCAAGAGGTATTATGATCGTAGTGACAAACCTAGTCGCTAATCCAGTGTATCTCAAAACCTTGCCCACGATGATTTTTCGAACTCTATGAAATGCACATTGATCTAATTCTACCAAGCAAAACAATTCGGTCAATTAGATATACTCTGAAAGTAATATCAGAGGAATAAGTGAAAGACCAATTCATCAGCTTTAATAATTACCGGCCTAAAAACTTGAAATCTCAAAATCAAAGAACTAGAGTCGTACATTTCTGGACATTATTACCAATCAGTAAAATAACTTCTATACCATTCCATTAGTTCCGTTTCCACTTAATTCCACCCGTATCCACTTAATTCCACCAGGATGTTTGATTGTTACAGCCAAGTTTCAAAGCAACAGATGGAATTTTAACGTTGAGCTCGGAAAGAGAGTGTAAAGTACCCTAGTTGTAGTGAATAACATTACGCAATAGCTGACAAAAGCTTGTAAATCTCTAAATTATTCGCTTTAGTTGGGCGCATGTAATTTTCTCATTTTATTTCAACTGCATTCAACTTAAGGTTGACTAGTTCTCTTCCGGGATTCATTTCCTTACGCAAATCCATACTAAAAGAACAACATATAAAATTCAGATGATGTCGGATTGAACATATTTCATTCACTAGACCTCGAGCATAGAATTGAATATAAATTTTGGCACGGTCTACTAAAAATTTATTTGAAACAACGCATATGGTTAAAAATAGAAAACAACTACAACTTTTCCCTGAAAAATGTTCTCTACCTGTTATCCCACGAAAATATTGAAGAAATCATGAATTCAATTTTAAATACATCCACAGTAATGAAACCAAGGCAAGGTTTCATAAATGAAGATAGAGTTCAGCTCGTAGGAAACAATCAGTGTTGTGCAAAATACACGCATCAGGGTGGAGGGGAAGAAATTCATACGGCTACGGGCACAGGCATGCTGTCCTGTCTGTCTGAACGTCTGTAGCCAAATGATGCATGTTCTCATAAATTCAATACGCTCCAAAATTATAAATGAATGATTTTTTCGAAACCTGAAGATTCGGGGTTAGAATTAAATATTTTAAGGTATTTTTCCAACGGCCTGAATTCAATTCAGTTTTTGCATTTTGAGAGGCTATCTACTGCTAATCAGGTGATAATTTCTGTTTAACCCAATTAATAGAAATAAAAGGGTTTGATTTAATATAATTGTTACCTATTGTGTATTATTTTACTATTACTCACTTTAAAATTATTATATATTATTTTAATATAAAAAAACCATAAACACAGTATTCAACCCCAAGGTCCGTTTAGTAGTTAAGGGTAGAGCTCACCCATGTACCAAGCCCGATGGCGTGTGAATAATCACAAATCAGGGTAGGGGGACCAGGTCCTTTCCCTGTGCCGACTATGGTTTCCCAGGAAGATCTGGTACCCGAAAAATCAACTAGCTTGGGTTGAGCTGCAGGTACCCAGAGTGCCCGGAATCGAACCCGGGACCCTCCGGTTAGTAGTCCAACGCTCTACCCCCTACCTACCACTATTTTAATATATAACATAAATGCATAATTAATATGCAAAAATATCATAACAAAATGTTCAATTCAATATTACCATGGATGCCCTTGGATGAAACAAATTTGCTTGAGGAGCTTATCTGCCCGAAAATATTTTCGCTAAGTTATTATCCGTTGTATGTATGAAAATATGTTTCTCGGAATTTACGTTATTTGCCTAAACCAAATAGCGACGTTTTGGTAGCTTTATAGGAGCCCAAGATGCATTGTTCCAACAAAATCTCCTATTGGTGGGATAAATTATCAACTGCAGTTTTGATAAACCATTAACTTTTACACATTTGAAAAATTATTCACTACCTAAACCGACCAACTATGCAATTCACTGCCTGTTGAATGATAAAAGCTCTTTCACTTTTATTCGCGTGGTTGGATTAATTTTCTTGAGGCCGTATTACCGCTGCGTCTCACTTCTTACAAGGAAAAATGATCAGGTAAAATTTCGTAGCAAAGGTCTCACAATAGCTCACGAAAAACCTCGTTTACAAGAACGCGTCTAAGAAATATCCCAATTTCAAGAGGTGAAACTTATTTTGGGAGCTGCGGATCGATCACTGCTCGTTGTTTGAAGCGTAGTTCCCTTGGATACGACTACGGACAAGAAAATCGGAGGTTAGTGTCTTCATTACACCCGAATAAACTACTTCTTTTGTTAATTAATGGTATATAACTGAAACAGGAACTAATCATAAGGGCTTTTATTTCTTACAGTCATACATATTTAATTTGTAAATAATGTCGACTTTGAGAAATATTCAAGATACTTTTAATAATTTCATTGCTCCAGAAGATTTAGAAAATCCGCAATCCTCATATAGTTTTGGAAGTATTTGAAGGTAAAATGTTTACAATAAACACAGAAACTGACTTAATATTCCCATACAGCTATAAAATATACTAAAACATTATTTTCTCATACCTCATTTTGAGATCTTTATACTTTGAAGTATTCATAATTCATTTGGCCAGAACTAACAAGTGAGTTAGTTATTTACGCGAATGATCCATTTTAAACGAAGTAAAGGATGTATTTTTGGGAATTAAATTTTTTCCTAAATTAAAATTCAAGCAATTAACCGATTCCTGAGTGCGTGGCGCATTTCAAATGAATTAAAACATGCAATTTCGTGTAATTTGGACAGTATTAATTAAAACACCGCAGACACCAGCGAAATACTACATACTGATCGAATGGAGAATGGAAACCAGAAAATTATAACGATGTACAAAAGCTTTGAAGTAAAAAGTTTCCGCAGTAAAAAAACAGTTGAGCCACGGAAATATAGTTAAACATATAAAGCACCACATTTCCATTCGTTACAAAGCCTCGAAGGCAACGTTATTGCAATGTAGCCAAAGTTCTTTTTTTACACCTACCTTTTTTGAGCACTGGGTCATGGCATTGCGCGATATATATAATTTCACGTTGACAGGAGTTAAAAATAATACATTAAGCGTTCGAGTGCGAATTAGTGACACATTTTTGGTTGAAGGCCATCAAAATACGAGATTCATATGAACACGGGCAGACAGAATATTCTGATTTCTACCAGTCCAAAAACGACGTCGAATTATCATAAAGGCTTCGAAAAATACGCTCTATTATCAAAGAGCATTGACAGGTTTGATGTGTGTTTTGAGGGAAAAATTACGCACGAGCATTTGTTTTTCAAATTATCTCACAGAGCCCGCCGCGGTTCATCCGCAAAAACTTCTATGAATTTTAATTTCTTTAATAGCATACTGATTCAATTTTTTTGGATCGCAGACGAAAGCTCGAAGGGAATTTTTTTCATCAAATACAATTAGTAAAACCTCATTTCTAATTGACAGAAAGCCCGGGCAGCGAGTCCCGAGGGCTGGTGAAATCGAGGATTCACTTGAATAATAGATTTTCCAATTCCACTCGCTTTATGGCGGAATATTGACTTATTGAATGCCATGCTGTTTTATCTGTCCTGGAAAGCATTGGCTCTACTGGAAGAGGAAATGTTGCAATGGAACTTTTGAAAGTGCAACGTGTGTTCAATTTCACCAAATCAAAATTCCGTAAAACTCGATTATTTTGCCAATAGTTCATGGCATGGATTTGGAGATCAGGAGAGTGGCATGTTAAAAATGACTGATTTTGATTTCACTTTTTAGCAGCAAGTAAAGCGAAAGAAGTATCGTATAATTAACATGATAAGCTTCAAATGAAATAATTTGCGAGACATTATGGTATTACATGTAAAAATCAGGAATACATTAATTTTAGCGGCAGAAAAAAAGAATCAAAATAAGAATGACGAATAATTTACCATCGGCCGCTTGGAATCTACCCACACCATTATCGAAATTTACAAACTTCTTAAAAAAAGCTTTTTTTACCTGTCGTTACAGGTGTGCATGCACAATTCATTAAAAAAAGTTTCGCAATACCTTGAAAGCTTTGTATGACCTCCATCGCAAAAAAACATCAAGAGAACTGGTCGCGCCACCTTCTAACAAGACCGCGTTAGCAGTCAATAGAGAACAAAAGCAACCAATGAGTGAAGAACCATGATGGGACATCGTTTATTCGTGGTTTGGACACAATTCGAAAAAAACTCAAGACAGCTAAAAGCCATGATTACGAACCCTTTAATTGTGCCAATTGTTCCATTCCTTTAAGCGCGCCGTCCGGGTAGACTAAGGATAAAGAAAAAAACGGCAAAAAACACTCACTTTTGCAGCTCCCTTAGCGGTTCCGGCCTCAGAATAACTCCATCGCCGGCACTGCGGATGGCGTTCAGCGGCGAACGGGCGCCGAACGATTGTCTTTGGCCAGATGAGTCCACTTCGGCACCGTTCTCACTTGAGACCATCACGACCAACCGGAAAAAGAAGTCAAACACTTAAAAGTAATGCGCCAAGACTGAAGTTGAAAAGTATCAACTCTTCCGCGCACAAATTTTCCACGGACAAAAGAAGAACAGAACAGGCAGCGGTTATCCACGGAATACACAAAAAAGTGGTGCAGTAGTTGTGACGAGAGGATGGTGAAGAAACACACTTAGAAAAGCGATCCGTAAACACTGCGGCGCGAAAAACAAAGAAACGACGTTTTCGGGCGCGTGAACGCGGAGTAGGGCGCGGAGTAGGGCAGGGCAAGTGGGCGGGGCGGGTGGTGGGAGAGGCAGTCTTGGAGGGATGATGAGCGGCAGGAGAGAGGTCGGGAGGCGGCAGTTGGGTACGGGAAGAGAGACGCGGGAGGAGGCGGCACGGAGGAAAGTGGAGGTACGAAAGGAATAGCCGGCGAGCGGTCGAGAGAGGAGGAAAAAAGTTGAAAGGCGACGGTGCGTGCGTGAGCGCGTGCAGTGGGGTCGACCGAGCGTGGCGTATCTGTGTAGAATGCCTGAGGGATGTATGGAGTGCCGGTGTGGAGGGAAGGAGGTATAAGAGGTGGAGTAGGAGAGGAAGGAGGGGGGTGTGGTGGAGAGGAGTAAAACTTGGAGAGGGGGACCAAAGTGAGGGAGAAAATGGAAAGGGGGGACGGAAAAGAGGTGGATTGTGGGCGGTGTTGGGTGAGCGAGCTAGTGCGTCACGGAGAGTCCGGGAAAGGACAGGAGGAGAGAAAAGACAGACGACGGGGTAGAAGGTACCGACAGCAAGAATACGAAGATCCAATAGGGCGGTACTTGGGCGGAGGAACGAAAGAAAGGAGGAAATGAATGAGGGATGAAAGAAGGAAGGAGTGGGGGTAGCGTGGCGAGAGAGGGAGGAGGGGTCGGCCCGTGGCGATCGCCCCTTCCTCCCTCTCTGGTCAATATGACGGGTGGGACCGAACAGAAGGTGGGAAGGGTGGAGGCCGCGGCTTCTTGATTACTTTGCCCCTCGGTCCCTTATGTTTACTGGTATAGGTCGGTCCCACTTCCCGACGGAGGTCGAGAAAGGGGGAGCACCATCTCTGCACTTGATAAAAGAGAGACTACTTTTATATCCTCACAGTGACAGAGAGCTAACGGATGAAAGAGAGGATGAAGAGCAGCCTTTGCTGACTGGAAATGCTAGGATCGGAGAAGAACTAAAAGAAGGAATTGAATTCAGCACAGGGTCACCACTTCAAAATGCATCACAAAGACATCATGCACAAAAGAGATCCGTACCACAATCATTTGTGCATCAATCGACCTAAATAATAACTCGACCTTTATATAAATATATATAATTATACATAAACTAAACCCATAGATTATATTTCACCGACGACCCTAAAGTGTTTGCGTAACGCATTGATAGAGTGCGTGATCCTAAGAAAGAAATCACGCAAGTTTCAAATTTTGGAATAGGATGAATATTTTGTAGATACGTATGGGGAGAAATGCGAGAGTGTTGCTTCTTCCCAAGGACGCAAAAGTGATTTTCAGATGTTCACATTGCAGCAAGTGACGGTGATACAATGTGGAGAATTTTACAGTCCTAATATTTCATTTATATAATGTAGAAGATTTGTCGAATACGGGGACCATGAAGCAAAAGAGCAAAATATATACATATATATATATATTTTTTTATTTATGTGTATATATATATATATATATATATATTTTTTTTAATAGTCACTTTCTTGAAAATCCCACGAACGTGCACAATAATGTAAATGGACTAACTAATCGACAAACACACAGAAACTGAAACACATAAAAGAGGGACTCACTGGTTCTCGAATTTTCGGTGGGATTTACGTCTCGACCTTTCTTAGGAGGAATTAGGAACAGAACTGAGGCAGAGGAGGGCCCGGAAGGTGTGGATGGAAGAAGAAGGGGTGGAAAAGAGGGGAAAAGGGGGGAAAAAAGGCCCCCCTTTTCCCCCCTTCTCCTACCATCTATATATATATATATATATATATATATATATATATATATATATATATATATATATATATAATTATATATCTTATTGTTCTGTAATCCTCACATGATATAGCCTTTGTATTCCAAAAAAGACAAAGGCTATATCATGTGAGGATTACAGAACAATAAGTTTGATATCCCACGCAGCTAAAGTTATTCTCAGGATCATCAACAAAAGGATAGAGAGTAAGGCAAATGATTACTTAGGGGATGATCAGTTCGGGCTTATGAAGGGGAGAGGTACGCGTGATGCCATTGCAATAATGAGATCTCTAATTGAGAGGAATATAGAATACAACCAGGACGTTTTTGCCTGTTTTGTAGATTTCGAAAAAGCGTTTGATAGAGTGAATTGGGAAAAATTAATGAGTGTATTGCAGAAAATAGGAATGGATTGGAGGGACAGGAGACTGATCCGCAACCTGTACATGTCTCAGACCGCTCAGGTGCGAGTGGGGAACGGAGAGTCCGGTTGGGCAGTGTTAAGAAGAGGGGTAAGGTAGGGCTGCCCATTGTCACCGGTACTGTTCAACGTATACATGTATGTGGAGGAAATGATTAAAGAGGCATGGGAAGAACTGGAGGTAGGAATGAAAGTCGGAGGGGAATTTGTAAAATCGGTTAGGTTTGCCTATGACCAAGCATCAGTTGCTCAGTCAGCCAAGGGGTTGCAAGCATTGCTGAGTGAATTGGAGGTTCAGTGCGGTAAATATGGGATGAGAATCAATATTAATAAAACAAAGGTTATGCGATTCTCCAGAAAGAAAAAGGCTAAGCTAAATATTAAATTAGGCGGGGAAAAAATAGAGCAGGTAGAACAGTTTACATATCTCGGAAGTGTTTTGGACCAATACGGTCAACGTGGTAGGGACGTAAGGAAAAGAATTGCGCTAGGCAAGGAGGCTTTCTCAAGGAGGAGGGAGTTGATGACGGGGACGTTGAGTAGGGAGGTTAAGACAAAACTCGTAAAAACTCTGATATGGAGCGTAGCTATGTACGGCGCGGAAACGTGGTCGCTGAAGCAGGAGGATAGACGTAGATTGGAGGCTTTTGAAATGTGGGTGTGGAGAAGAATGGAGAAGGTGAAATGGACCGAAAGGAAAACAAATGAGGAAGTACTAGAAATGGTGGGGGAGGAGAGGGGTTTGTTGAGAGAAATCCTATGGAGGCAGGAAAAATGGATGAAAGGCGTATTGAGCGGTAATGGAATGTTGAAGAGGGTAATAGAGGGGAGAATGTTGGGCAAGCGAGGTAAGGGTAGGAACAGGATAGGGATGTAGGACGGGATGAAGGGAGGAAAGAAGTACATCGAGATGAAGAGGGACCTGATATAGATTAGTTTGCTAGGTGGGGAGTCACAAAATGTTTATTTGATAGTTGTGTCCATCCAAAAACCTACCTTAACCGGTAGATTACCTAAATAATAATAATAAGGAATCTGGCATTACGATAGGTAGAAGTGTTGGTTTACTGACCGAAGGGTCCGGGTTCTCTGCGAACCCGCAACCTTCGGTCCGGAACCCATTCCTGGAGACCCCTCGGCTTTAGTCAAGCTGTACGTGTACCTATATGCTGAACAGTCCTTCCGATGAAGAAGTCGGTGACCCAAAGAAAATACTACATATCAAGTGCGAGTTTCATTGTTATGCATTCTGTTTTGCTTAATACATCTGTTCCTTCCTATTTTAATACTTTAATGCTTTGAATTTCTGTATTAATACATCCACACACATATTTATTTATAGACACACACACTATATTAAATGGAATACTGGAAAAACTTATAAAACAAAGGGCTGGTAAAATATTGAATGAATTTAATTATCTGTGGATTATTATTTAATAAGAGCGATTCGTAGAGTAGGTAAAAGCATACAAGCATAACAAATAGAGCCAAACACACGTAAATCATTTTACGGCTGTCCAGAAAGTAACTTACGTTTTGAAGTAAAAAAAATATGAACCTAAGGACAAGACAAAGTTTTAATAATATACATTCGAAGGGCACATTCTTAAACTATTTTTCTACATAGTTGCTATTCAAATTGAGGCATTTATCAAAACGATACCCAAGCTTAAAAATCCGTCTCTAAAGAAATCTGCCGCCCAACATTTTAACCACTTTATTTATTTTAACACCCTGGAGGCCATCGCTAGGGTACACACCCTAGCAGCAGCTTACAAGCAGGCCAGACCGACAGGGTGTGGCAGGGGGTGAATACACACCAGACTAACTTTGACCCCAATATGATCCTACCTAACGTTATTCTGATCCCTTACCGTTCGTGGACAATATGACATCTTTAATCTACCTGTCTACACCTAATCTCTCTAATTTTATTGACATGATCTCTCCTACCGTAGTACGTTGGGAGTAATAATACAGTTTCAACATCACTGCTAAGGAGACGCTCTTCCAATTTATGTAAGAGATTGAATCTATAAGCGTTCGCTCCGTGAGTGATTCCCAGCCTAGCTCCTCTAATACGCTATTGAATACGCTACTAAGTTTATCATAACAACGTTTTACAGATCTAGTTCCTGTAGGCTGCACGCGATCCAACTCGGCAATTCGATCCAACCCGAATTCGTAAGGATCCATATACTTGTATCGTATTCTAAATGAGGCCTAACCAGCGAAAGATAACTTTTCTCTTTGAACTTTTCATCACGTTTACCCAGTATTCTTATAATAAATCCTATTTTTTTTGTTTGTCCACATATTCCTCGATTAACTTTCACCCAGGTGAGATCGTGAGAGAGGGTAACGCCTAGGTATTTAATAATTAAAATTAATACACGAAAGTATTCTTAAGAATGTAAAATTAAGAAAGAAAATTAATTAAAATTTATAGGAATATCGACAAAATAAGTACTCCAGCGATGATATGATAAATGGCTAGATGTTTCCCTATTCTTGGTGATAATTGTTTTAAGAACAAGTATTCAAAGGTACAAGGTAAGGGTCACAACTATCACTCAAAAAATTATTCGCCTTTCGATGACAATAAATTTAAATTTATGCACAATTTTAAGAAGACTGTGGGTTTTTCAGCCCTCACATTTACAACAATAAATATGAGCTTATGCAAGATTACAGCGTACTTTAAGTATGGTGATTCCATTGGGAGAATCATTATGCATTATTTTTTTATTTCACAGTTGGCTCTTCTTCCAGCATAAAAATGAATTCTGCATGCTTTCAGGTTAATCTTCCATATTCCGAGTTAAAAAAAAATATTCCAGATGCTGGTTTAATCGACTTTTGAAGAACTAAGGAAACTCCGGAAAATGTTTAACCTTAGAAAATTGTTTTGAGAGTTTCAAATTTGAAACAATGGAATTTCGATTCGTTTGATGATGAAGTTTTTATGTTTACGGAGATGGCGAGGAATTCCATGATTAGAGGGCAAGGCGATAACAAACAATGGCAGGAAATTATTAGAGGATTCCGATTCAAGTTGCAAGTCACTAAAGAATAAAAGAGAGTATAAACTGTCTGAGAGAATAAAAAGAATGGTCCCTGAAATAGACACGTAACGACACACCAGGGAAGACCTTCACAGGTTTTGCTCGAATATTGCTCGCTCCTGCTCACGAGTGGAAAGTTTCTGTGGAAACGCGGCTACGGGAAATATTATTATAACATACAAAATAAGTATTTCTAGTCTTTTGAATATACTATATCAGTCTAAAAGACTCTCACAGAGAGAGACAAAAGATATTTGTCAAATCGTACACAATTGACTAAAATGGCTGCCTAATGATTAACTTCCACACTAAGACTAATTTTTCCCTTCGTGTGACTTTCCCTAGTCGTTCCCGGTGAGCAGTGTCGCACAATTGCAGGCCTGATATGGAAGGAACTTTTCATCTTAGAACTTCGAACATCAAAAGCTAATGAATGTAAAACAACTTTTGAATTAGGTTTATCAATCAAATGCAGCCGCACACCGAAATGATTTTATTTAAAGGACTTTATCCGCTCAAAACTCTAATACATCTGTAGCTCCTAGAAATATTGTCAGATAAATAGTATGCATAGGTTGGACAAATGTATGCACATAAAAATACAGGATCAACTATATCCTTGAGATTCATCTTAATTCAAAATTACGGTATTTACTGTATATGGCCCTTCAACACAATTAATTGTCAAGCAGACAATTAATTGTACTAGCATATGTGTTTAACGCGAGTATTGTGGTTATCACCCTAACCTGGACCCTCCCCCCCTTCAGTTTATTATTGATATTATCCAGCCTAAATTTTGAGGTTTGATTTAATTTAATCTAGAACATTTCGCTATTAAATTGTGAAACGTACGAATATAAAATGTAAAATAAATATTAGGAACTAAAATGTATCTAGTTCTTGAAATAAATGTTTAAATCCTATAAAAAACCATAAACACAGTATCAACCCGAAGGTCGGTTCCAGGGTCAGTTCACCCCGTACTAAGCCCGACGGCGTGTGAAATTCACACATCAGGGTAAGGGGGTCAGTTCCTTCCCCTGTGCCGGTTATGGTTTCCCAGGAAAATCTGGTTCCCGAACAATCACCTAGCTTGGGTGGAGCTGCAGGTGTCCAGAGAACCTGGCCCAGGAATCGAACCCGGGACCCACCGGTCAGTAGTCCAACGCTCTACCCCCTGGACTATCGCGACCTTTAAATCCTATAATATATTCAAAAGTAATTCGCTGATACGGAAATATAAAAGTGGACTGCTCACTACTCTTAGCACGAAAAACCTTGAGCATGAATAATTCGAGGTCCAAGACCCCCATTCTCTCATAGGACACACGTCAACCCGGAATGCGTTGTGGGTAGCCTATATCCTAGGCAACAAAAGGTGGCTAAACACATGATAGTTGTCACCAGCAAAGAAGATCTGATCCGAAGATTTATGCTGCTTTACAGGTCAAATAGTGGATAGGTCCGAGTTCAATAATCACTCGGCTGCAATGGTGATATATCTCAGTTAAGAGTGCTCGATAAACAAACAATTTCTCGAGATATTTTAGAATAAATAATATTGATATATCGATGTAATTACAATATAACTAATACATTACACCATACACCCACTTGCAGTATTACTTTGCAACTGATAGTCTGTTTTAGAGCATTAAGCTAAAAATACATTTAGGTAAACAATATGCATTGTAAGAGTATAAGAAAATTTTAATATAGCTTAAGCATTTGACTTCGAGAGTTACTGTAAACAGATGGTTAATTTCTATATATCCCATTATTAACGTAATAAGATATTTGTTAATGAGTAATTCCATTGGGTCATCAAAGTTGTAGTCGCAACACCGAAATGCTTTCATAATTCACGACTTTTTCTGCCCGCAACTCCCAACTGTAGTAGCGTTATCCTCGTAGTACTGCGGAATTTCTACTTGGGTATTGGCATACAAAGCAGAAATGGGGATTATAAGGTGGAATACGTGTACGCGTCACCATTAGGTAATGGGGCAAAAGTTTGCCGGGCGGAAGTGTGTCTAAAAGACACTTTCCGACGAGGTCTAATTTCACACCTTTTCGCTGGAAGTCGCTGAAGGCATTCACGTGACTCTGTTCTCTTGGTAGTACGCAACAGGAGGAAAGAGAGAGAGATAGGCGGGAGGGAGATAGCGAAATGTAATCAATATTAGTGTAAGAGATGTGTCTGAGATGACTGGGAATTTACGAACACTTTTATAACCTTCCTATATTACCCCCCGTTTCCCGCTGTACTTCTGATCCCACCCTCTCTTTCGCTGCATTTCTTGGAAAGCAAATGGCCTGAAGCACACACTGTTCAATATATTAATCATTTGCTGACCACGTCATCCTTCCGCGTAACACCATACCAGCATTCTACCGGAAACTTCCAGTGCAAAGCTGATCATAAATTGAATCACGTGATTGAAACAGTTCCTCGATCTTAGATGATAGCACTGATGGGCTTGAATAATGTCTCACCTAAATATATTTTTCTTGTAGCCATTAATAACTTATTGATACTCTAAAGGATATATTACTTTAATATTTCTTCATCGATAACATTTTTTTAAAGCTAATATCAATACCCAAAGAAGCTAATTTTAATATAATGCAAATATCAGAATTATACTGCTGAATGACGAAGCCAGCGAGGTCAAGGCTAATTAGAGATGACGTTGATCCGCAACATGGTGTTCCAGCGAAGTGATTCAAAGCGATTTTATTGATAACTTGGAATAGACATTTGGAATCCATATAATACCAGAAGGTTTCAATCACGTGAAAATTTAGACCATATGAGTTAAAAATAATTGAAATGACAGGATAGTGATAGTTTAATAAAAAAAATTCTTTATTTTTAAGCTCACCATGTGGATGATAGGAAATTGTGACAGCGGTAAGAGCTGCAAAAAATTAAATATGATGAATTTCAAACAAACTTTTTGAATAAAACGGAAATACAATGACACGCTCTTCGATAACAATGGAACCTGAATGAAGTGAGGCATCTATGTGTTAGGAACGTTAACCGGGAGGGTCTTTATTTATAAGAGAAAAGTAGAATTCCTAATTTGACGCTGAGAAAAAGGGACACACATTATTTATTTTAAACTACAAGTTGAACTGCATTTGACGCAGTTATTCGCGAACGATACCAAGCTCCGAGCGGCACGCAATGTCTCACTTAATTAAGTGCATTCAATGAATCATCTTACGAGTACACCCCATATAACGTGATCCTTCGCAAAATACCGAATATCTACTCAACTAGTTCTGCTCTCATTTTAGACTGCGTCATTGCCCGTCGGCCACGCGAAATACGACGTCAAAAGCCACAACGCCTGATATATAGCTAGCAGAAAATATATGGTCGCTGGTGGGCAAATTACACAGACGCAATAGGTGCTCATAAGCATACCATATTCATCGTTCATACTTTCCTTCCTTGAAACTCTTTCAACTGAGGCCCATGGAAATAGTACAGCACTGTTATGTAAGATTGTTCAATAAGCGGAAAGCCAAGACCTAGCTCATTTTATTCATACGTGCAACCAATTTTTTGTTGCTTTATGATTATGCCTGGGATACCGTGGCGGGTGATTTCAAGTAACTATTGGTTTAGATCCCTGAAATAAAGAGTTTTTAGAATTATAGGGCATGTCTTAAATGATTCGAATATTATATACTGGTTACAGCATGATGCGCTCTGCCCTGTATATAAGACATACAGGAGAAGTCAGATATTTTTCGGAATGGCGAGATGGCCGGGTATTGGCAAATGCGGGGAAAATGATGGCACGAAAAAAGTTTGTACAAGGTAGAAAAAAGTCACGCAGACTAATCACTATAGCGCCTTTTATGGTATTTATTAGTACCCAAAAATAATGCTAGGCGGTGGCGGCCTGTACAAATTACATTTAAACTTTTAAGCTAACAAAAATAGTTGAGAGATCATAAAAAGAGAGTTTTCAAGCCATTATCACACCCCATTTGAAGAAGAAGTTATTAGAGAGTCAATCACAATCTCAAGTGAATATTTATCAAATTCTTCATCCTACATTGGCAAAATGTGAATAGTTGCATTTGCCAGAATTAATTAGACCAGTGCGATGTTTAACCTTTTAAAAGATCAAAAACTTTTTTCACTAACCCTAGTTCTAAAAACAGGGTGAGGCCACCATGTAGCTCTCAAAACCTTCGGTATCCCTAATTTAGAAATTGAATTTAATAATAAACAATAACTAATAACTCGTATAATACCAATATTATAGAACATGTTTGCCTTTAGTTACAAGACTAGTAAATTCAATGATCATACTATTTTCAAATACATTTCGTATATTTGCCATCTTTTATTCTAAATTCATATTTTCAATTGTCAGTGAGTAAACATACTGTGTATGTAAAAAGTGACTATAATTCAGGGCATCCCTCCATTTAGGTTTCTTTCAATGCTTACCGTTTCGTGAATTAGGTAACAAAATTTACGAAATTTCGACGTAAGGAATTGAAATACGAGGAGGTATCGCAAATTTTTAATAAATACTAAGAAATATCCGAGATATCTGGATTAAATTTATTTTGCATATTAATTAATTTTTACGTTCATGTGTTGTAAATTACAGTTATATAGTTGATTTGTTTTGTTCAGGCAGCCATAGAATGAAGTAACTCTCAGTACTAAGAAAATAGGGGCTCACAGGGTGAATTAGTACCTTGGGTTGAAAGGTTATAGTGGCCACGATGAAATGATGGATGTTTATGGAAATGATAGCCCGTTGTATGACACAGTTTTGAGGTGGAAAAGGAATTTACAAACTAGCCACATGTCCATCATAGACGATTTAAGAAGTGGAAGACCATCACTCACGGACGATGCTACAACAGTGAAGAAAATAGATGACTTAACCCTATTCTACCCAAGAGCAATCATTCAAATTATCAAGAGTGAGACTGATCTTAGTTACAGCAACGTGTGGAGCATTATTAACAAAGAACTGTACATTCAAAGATGTCAGAATGCTAAGTTCCACGATTACGAAATTTTCAGAAGAAAACACGGCACGACACGGCGCAATTAATTTTTTCATCCATATACGAGTACATTACTTTCCTCATTTCCAAGAATGGAGACTTAAAATTGAAAACTTCACAATTTCTACACAAATAATATTTTAATTACCCTGTGAAGACAGAAAGACGTTTCTCTTTTGGTAGAAGTAACCGACGTTACTTAGAGCTATCTCGAATCAAATGAGGAATGAGAAATCTAGTTGTCCAATAGAATACGACTAAGATATTACTTGTGGCGTGATTAATTTAGCCTTCGGATATAACAAACCTTTCTTTTTCTCCCAAGTGACCTAGTATATAAGATTGAATATGATAGAGAAACCATTTAAAAATTAAAAATATTATAATCATGGTATCATTCATTAAACACTGAAATCTTACATCAATGAAAATTGTATCATTTTTGCAAAGAATATTCACTGTAAAATGTGGTATTAACTTAAAAGGGTAATTTTGAATTGACATTGCTTGTGTAGATATCTACTATATTACCACCTCAATCTTTGAATCTATAATATTTAACTAGCTGCCATATTACTGAAAAGGTAACTTTCATGGCAACTATTCATGTCAACTATGTATCCGCGAAAAATACATTTAATAAGAGTGAAACAATAATTAAAGTGAATGTGAAAGCATGTTACCAAGCGACAAACAAACAAGACAAGCATACATTCTAAACATCTTTTATTCCAAATCTTAAAATTTAATCGTTCTAAGATGCTTTGAGAATTTCATAGTAAGGCGGAAATAAAATTAGCTGATGAAGTTAATATCAGATATACGTCAGAAGCAGAGACAAAAATAAAACGACGCATTAAGGCCTTATATACGGTAATACGTCATAAATAAACGCAGAAAGGTAGAAACTTGAGGTGGAACAACACGGTGTGCTTTTTGCCGTGAAGAGAGATAATAGGCACCAATTAAGAGCATTATGCGCTTCGGAAACAGTAGTAGCAGCTAAAAATACACCAGCAAAGTCCATCGAATGCTGGAACGTTAATTAAACTTCCAAAATTGTACCTCTTAGCTCAAAATAATAAAAACCAGCGACAAACCATGTTCCGAGACACTTTCAAAAATAATGACTACGAATTTCGTACAGAAAGCATTGTTTTCGAGTGGAACTTTAAGCCTAAGACATGACTTGATTACAGTACTTCGGTTAAGATAAAACACAGCCTTGCAGAATCTGGGAATTTGGGGTCTGAGTGCCTGCGGGCATTAACCCCCAATCCTCTTCCGCCCCATAATGAATGAAGACAGAGGATTTAACTCTTTTGGAAAGGTCCACTTTCTAACATGTCAAACCAACCTCTCCGATAGTCATAATCCCGTCTTTTCATAGATAACTTCAACTGGGGAAAGCGTAACAAGATAGCGTAAGTGGTGGGTTTTGTGGATGCTTTATGAATGCAATAACTTGCGGTGAGATACACAAGTAAAGTAACGTCATACATTACTTATCTCTCCACGGTTGAGTGGTCTAACTTTGCAATATTCTTCAGGAAAGTTACCACCATAACAATAGTCTTGAACTTCTGAGGTCACATAAAATATCATACTAAGCATAGTATATGCTTAATTCTTCTGAAATATCTGTAGTACGCCGTAGACAGTTCAAGTTGAAAATGTAAGGCGTGACCATAAATGTTATTCGGTACATCGTGGAAACATAAATAAACAAGGCCTGTCTCCATTAGTGAGGGATTAAAAATTACGATTAAGATCTTTGGTAGCGGTCAAACAACATATATGTTCATTGGTATCAGAATTTTAAAGAAAAAATAGTCTTATATTATTTCGCGGAGCATAATTTTAGATTACATGCATTAATAAATGCGGATAATTCAACGCTTAAAATTTAATCAATTTATCAAAGAAACTAGTTTTTGAAATATATAACAAGACAAAGAGGGGCAAACAGTAGGACATATAATATTTCTATGATAATAACTATTAAAATAGTTTATAGTTATTAAATAACCTTAAATGTATTAACATGTGAGATAATAGTTGTGAAAATAGATTAGCGCTCAATGACAAACACTGTCCATTTTTACAGTTTATCTAGAATAGCAATTTTTGTGGCCAGGGGTAATTTGGTGACGAGAGTTTGGAAAAATGCTTTAAAAATACATCTACAGAATATAGTTTAATCGCAAGTTTGTGGTAGTAGGTACGCGGAAACGATTAAAAGCAAATGATCGAGTCAAACTTAAAGTTGAATTGATCGAGTCATCTATCCTAGAATTGAATTGATGTACATTTTCACTGAATTCGTACGTCTTCATGACATAATATTTCTTTATTTTGACGTCTATTTCTTTGTTTGGTTCGTATAATATGAAGTTTTCCTCTATCATTCTTCCGATTTACTTTTCCTACAACAATGTCCTTTCTAAGCCATCGTGCCTCGATATGTTTCCGATCCTTTTCCCTCTCCGACTCATCGGAGAACTTTCTCGTAAGATATGCGATTAGCCCATTTTACCTTGATAACTCTTATGTAACACATTTACATTATGTATTTTCTCTTGTCTGTTTTGCTGTTAATGCCGATGACTCTACTACATAAAATTATCCAGTACGCTTCTCTTAATAAAACTATATATTTTTCAATGATGAATTTCCTTATTTCCAGGCATATAGTTAACACACTTTTCCTTCTAGTAGTATCCCTGCTCTGCCAGATTATTTTGCTAACTACTTCCTTTACTGAGTCGGTACGGGAAAAAATATTGAACAGAAAAAAACATGAAATGAGAACCACAAAAAGTAGCAAATTAATCTCTGCACACATGGAAATGCGTCCTAACTCCTTCCTTTGAAGGTCCTTCGTCCATCGATTTGGAAACATTGTGAATTGCCACAGTGTTTTTTCCATCACTAACTACTCATTAAAATACACCGTTCTTGTCCTTTTTTCTTGATCACTATAACTATGTAATCGGAAAAATAAACAAATGCATTGAACCAAAGCGCACTCCCTTCCTTTAGTTTTACTTCTCCACTACTCAGATGTTATTTAATTACAGCCGCCTTGGGTATGTCCCCAACTGGAAATGTGGATTACTTTTCTGTCGTCATAAGACATTAATTTTCCTCCGAATAGGAATCAATCCAGTCCAGTTTACATTGCCGACTTAACTTTAAATACACGATAGAAATGAATCATCCCTTCAATTAAAGTCTTCTCAGCTGTCTTATAATATGTGCAGACTTCGAAAGTTTTGTTTCTGGGCAGCTTCTGAACCGCTTCGCCGATTTTTCTCGTTTTATAATGCCTTCTTTATCGTCTCTGTCGACGTCTTTTTCGAGTTAAATTACCTTTTGTGATAAATTCTCCTAGATTGTTAATTATAACAAATATTTTTCCATCTTTTCACTTTATCATCATTTACGTGTTCTGCTCTTCATATTCTTTTATTACATCTTGTGTTACGTTCCATTATTTCAGTAGCCTATTTTATCGTAAAAATAATTTCAATTATTATCCTTTAATATCATTGATAGAAATTAGATAGAAAATAATTAAATTAAAAAGAAATTAGATAAATTGATAGAAAATAGAATGCTCATTTCTCGAGTTATCTGTATTTTTCGCAATTGCAAATAGTTATATAATTCCTCCGTGACTCCTATTTTCCTTCTGACAAATTTCCTAATATCCAGGGCTTACTTTGAGGATTATTGTAGTTCCCATTGCACATTTTTTTAAATTTTCAATATTTTTCCAGTATTAATGTTTTTCCAAATTAAAGTCCAAAGCACTTAGAAATATAAGTCTCGTCTGTGTTCCTTTCAATTTTAGCCCCTTCGTTTTTTCTTCTGGATCTAGAATACAAATTGGCACTTCATTGCCACTTAAGTACTTCGGTAGCTTTCGCACTGTTTGACATAGTTCCGACACTACGTTTCGCCAAACTGTATTGAAGTTAAACTGCCATTATTTTTCCGATATTTTCTGGGAATATCCTTTCTTTTTAAATTTGTTTAATACACAGCATATGTCTCTACTACAACTGCGCTCAGAATTTCTTTATTCCTTCGCTCTTTCGTTTATTTTCCTTGAGTCGCATTTTCCAATGGCTTCTACCAATTTTTAATTTTAAATGGCAGCCCTAAATTATTGGATTATATTCTCATATCTCATTTCTTAAATTTTCATGGCATTGACAGGGTTCTTTTCCATTCATATATCCCCGTAGGTCTTTGGTTAAGCATGGCGTCCCTTGCGTTGAGTATTACATGAATTACCTATATTATTTCGTTTACCGCCGAAAGCTATTCACTCTCTTATCCTACTCTGCCGCATTCTACGAACCATTAACCCCAAGCCTGAATTTCCTTCCACTAATCCACAACGAATGTAATTGTTTTTTCCCTTTTTTTAAACTCTCTTCCCTTGTGCCATTTATTTTCTGGGATTAAAAAGAAAAATTAAAGAAACCGTACATTTTCGACTCCAAAGGTAATACGTTCCTAAGTTTGGAATGATTACTCTCTCGGGTAGTTTATTTTTGACAATTGAAATGCAAAGTTAATTTATCTCAGTAATATTTTACTCGAGAAAGTTCTAACGGTTCTATGCGTAATGAATGATTCCTTAATGAGACGCAGAATACTGTTCATGAGCTGCTATATCAGTGAACATTTGCGTACAAAATAGAATGGATTAACACAAAAGATATCCCTCTAAATATCAGCAAGAGAACCTTAAGAAAAATGCCACTGTTATTGCAGCCAGATAATAACAAAAAAGACTGAGTTGTAGGTGTCGTACTGACTGATATATGAAAATGCACAAGCCAATTGTGAAAAAGGAAATTTTCTTCTTTAACTTCTCACATATCTATGCAATGTGTAAATGTCGCAGACACACGTTTACTATCAAAGTGAATCGTAAACACCTTAATTTACTCCGAATTAATTCAGATAGGTAATATGTTCAAGTTCAATAGTCACCATGGACAGCGCTATTAGTTGGCCAATTTTTTCAGTACTCGTCAATTCCCTCTATCAGGTTAGCAATGGGTTTTACTCCGAGATGCAAGATTCCAATTTTATCTTAAATCATGTTTAAATTTTAGACCAGACGGAATGTATTCTAAAAAGAGGACACAACTTTCTACTATTAGGTGGGTACGATCCCTATGGTCGTTCAATATCAATCAGTGAAATAATAACTACAACAAAAAAATTAAGAATATTTCGGTGAGAGGCATGCATGCAGTATTTGCCTTTGCCCTTCCTCAATCGTGGAATAAAAGAATGGAATGAGTTACCTGAGGATATCTTTAAGTCCTTACCTTATTCATTAAATAAATTAAAAACGAGGTCTATGCTCTCCTTAAAATAATTATCTGTAACGTGTGAGTGAGAAATGTACGTGATAAAGCCGTATGTACTTGTGTTATGAATGGTTGAAGTGGTTTATGACTCGTAATCAAGAACATTACCACCAGGCTATCGCCTACTTGTAATGCTGCTTGTTAAATAAATAAATAAATCCAATCTAGGGATTGGGTAAAATGAGGGACTATCACTCTCAATTTTGCCCCAATCAAGACACATTTGTTATACCAGTAATAAAGAAATTTTGTTTATAAATCACTCCCAAAAACAAATTTAGAACCCAATTAAAAAGAAATGCTTCGTATTCAAATTATGGAAAATACTAACTATACCAAGGTATGGGAGGAGATTAAAACGAACTCCCTTGACGTTATGAGAGCTATGTGTTCATCCGGGATGAGGAAAAATATGTTTCACGGTGAGGTAGTTCTTCCAGGAAAAAATTCCCTAACATATATAGCAGTACTCATGAAAGGAATTTGATCGTAAAATTGTAAACAGCAGGTAGTAATATGCGTGCTCTTTTGAGTCCCGTCGGCATCATTAGCTCATGTTCCGATATCAGTATTATCATTCCCCTTCACAATATTATAATGTGCAATAATTCATTACCCAATGAGTAACCGAGCTGCAGGAGTAAATGCGATGTTAATTAAGTCCATATCGGCGCCTGTAAATGGACTCGGTGAGGAGGTTTCTATCGGGGTCAATAGCAATCAATTCGCCCGAGCTGTGGCTTGCTTGCGAGTTCCGCAGAAGCGGCGTCATATACGTATGCCTGCACAACACCCATATTTGAGGCAGGAATGAAATTTCCACACTAATTTAGAACATCACAATGATTATAGCAAAAACCATTAGTGCAAAATTGAATTTACAAGAAAAAGTTAACTTTCAATTTATAGGCGTTTCATTTGAGGCTATAGTCATATTGTTGAGTTGTTCTGATTATGCTTTTGCCTTGTAATAAGCCCCAATAAATATTTTAGGGGAAAATGTTCATTTATTTAATTTTTAACGACTGTATTAGGGCGATATTGCGACTTATTCCACATAACCCCTAAACGTTACATTGAAGATAATTAGAATCATCAATCATTTAGAAACGGGAAAATGCACCTGGGCGGGAATCGAACTGGATTATCAGGCGAGGAAGTTACCCCGCCGCCACTGGAGCTAGTAAGAGAACTGTCGTAATATATTTTTTATTTCAGCGACCATATTGGATCCTATAAGATCCCATAAGATCTTATAGATGGAATGGGCAGACTAAATGAAGAGCAAATAAACAAAATTGATTGAAAAGGTAGAAAATAAATAAAATGCAAGCAGCAATATTATTAATTGATTTTTAAATATAATATCGGCGATTTCAATTCCTTTTATAAAGTGATGAATGTATCCAATTAATTGATTTTTAATTATAAATGCTAAAATTAAAATTAAGAATAGAATTTATCGTCAAATTCGAACAAATATTCGAGTAAATTAACGAATAAAAACTCAAATAATCCAATAAACAGATGCTTGTAATGGAATCTTATCACAATTTTAGGATAAAAATGTTTTTCTTTACAGGAGGAGAAAATGAAAATAATTGTGTTTACCGCCATTCTACAAGATATATTCTACGTAAGTATTAAAGCAATTTTGATTCAAACACCCAGCAGTTCGTCCGCAAAAGGTCGTTTTTCAACTGCATGCATTCCAAGTGTCGCGCAAGTTTCCGGAGTAAAATTTAATTACTCCTCCCTACCCCGGAACGAAAAATGCTGAATTCCCTCGCCGAATAAATCTCTATCACCCCGACCACAGGCACCGCCGCTTCAGCGAGTCGTTTCCCCAAAAGAGGAGACTGATTGCCTACCTTGCAGCCGATCCCCCACCCTCGGTCCTCTGGGGCACGGCCCCACTTCCAGCCCCCGCTACTTCCACTTTAAGGGCTCACTAACTTCCAAGGAGGCGGCAGTCGTCCGGATCGCCGGCAGGGAGCTTTGCGAGGGAAAAGATTGGGGGGAGGGGATGTAGCGTCGAGTACTCGAGGGGTGTGGGCATGAGTAGTAACCTCCCCCCCACCCAGAGTGTCCCCAGTCAACAACTCGACACGAGGAGCGTAATGGATCTCCGAGGTCGCGCGAATCGCCAGACAAGGGGGCGTGACCACCCCGAGCGAAAAACACGCTAGGATCATGCTGCGGCCGCTTGGCCTACAGTCTTCGTGAAACTCTCACGGTCTAAAAAAAAGGAATACTAGACAAACGAAAAATATTAATAACAAGGATATACTCCTTATCAGACTTATATCCGCGAACGATCCCTGACGACAATTCAATCCCACACAGTGTGTGAAGAGGCGAGGGAGACGCACCCTAGGAAGGTAATGAGGGTTTGAGAAATGGGGAGTGTTGAGAAGAGTACGTGGCGTAACGATATGGGAAGGAAGGGATCCAGGGTCGGTAGGAGTAGTACGTCAAGTGAGCGAAAACGGTCCGGTTGTATCCTTAGAGGACCAGGGAAAGCCTTTTGCGAAGGCCACTCGTCGCCTAATTAGTGGGTGACTTAATGCCAGCACCCCACTCCCCCAACACACACCGTTACATTCCTCTCTTGTACCCTTCCCTCTCTTCTTACTGCCTATTTTATCTCTCTTCCCCCTTTCTGTCTCATTATCTCTCTCTCTCCCTCTATAGGGCACGCCCTTTCCAGAGCAGACCCTCATACCATACCGTCTACATCCACCCCCTGGGTGGCATTATTCAAGGCCGCAGAAGATGAGGAGGACCAGTGCGTTCCGGCCATTTTCCCTTTTCCGGCCGCCATTTCACGCGCTCAAATGACGATGGGTGGATAGGGACTGAAGGCGGGTGCAGGATGGGGTAAGGGTATGTGTGTGTGCATGTAAGGGGGGGGGTGAGTGAAGTAGCTTCCGTGTCCACACCGCGACCGGGAATAATTCAAGAGACCAGAGCGCGCCGCACATTAATGCATAACGAGGACGTTGAGGAACGGCGGAGCCAGATTTCGGACCGAGGGATGCAGGGTGGAAGGGGGTGCAGTCGTGGAATCACAGTGGTCACCGTGAGGTCGCGGCCCGCCTCGCGGGGAATCCAGTCGGCGTCCGGATTCCAACACGTGAGATTTGCGCTCGAGTTCGGTCTTCCGGAAGGAGGATAATCTTTTCTTCGCCAGGTGAGGGGAAAATTAGAAAAAAAAAGGTACACCAAAGAAGAAACCTTGGGAGCAAAGTGTTGGATACCGCAAAGTTCGCTTGAAACCCTCACTGCAATACGACGCATGCCCAATCAACGGAAGAACATGAGACGTGATAACACTACACAAAGCAGCACGTAATTTGCACATATATCATTCATCAAGCGGTTATAACACTTGGTCAGCTTATAAGTGGTGATATTACGTGAGTATTAAGGATGTTTGAAACCACGAACCTCATACCATACGGGTTAGGTTTAAATCCTTGACCGTTCGCACTCATTTGATGATAAAATCAGGTTCGCCTTAATAAATCTTGTACTTCGTGACTACATAATATTTCTTCGCCTATTCCATACTTGCGATTAGTACGACCAAACGAAGGAAAATAAATCTTTTGCAAATGAACGCGAGAAATTAAATGAGTAAATTCGCATATTAATTGTGTCCAGGATATTATTGATAAGCAAAATGCACCCTCACGAAATGGTATCTGTCAGTTTTAGGCTCCAATACCGTGTCCAAAACAAAAATCCCAAATATGGGGTGGTAAGGACAAGGCCAGGTCAGGAAAGACTTCGGAAAGATTAGATAAGTGGAAATTTTAAAATAATAGTTAATCTTTAAGTAAATTTGATATGTTCCGAAATGGGTCAGAAGCGACCGGAATGACGGATTTCATATTTTGGAAACATTATTACTTCGCGCCATTATACGGTTGAAACCCACTTTGAAACTCACCTCTATCTTTTGGGAAAACTCTACAACCCGGAGGCGATGCTGGACTAGAGACCTTTCGCCGCAAGTAACCTCATTTAAGTCAACAGTTCCAGCATCAGGTACTCAGAATTTTGGTTTCAATTAACTGAAGTCCCCAGAGCGGTCGCGGAGCGGCGCCCATAGCCTCCGTATAATTGCGCATAAACTCCATATATTTTCCGGGTTCTCTTTTGTCCCCCGCCGTGCGAGACACAAAAACAGCCAATTTGGTGGCCGAGGTTTAAGGTTTCCTGGGGACGCAATCGAACGACGGAAAGTATAAATCACTCCAGCCTGCGGCCCCGTGGATGAATTTCCCTTCTCCGTTCAAGTGTGGAAGCGAAGTGCGCTCTGGTTGGGCGAAGGAAGGATAAGGGGATTTGAGAGGCATAAGAGGGAATGCGACAGTAAAGAGAGAGAGGGAGGGAGCTATGCCATGCAAAGGGGATGGAGGGGTTTGGAGTGGGGTCGAATAGGAGGATTATAGGGGGAGAGGAGGTGAGGGGGCGAGTGAGGGCGGGATAAGTTTCTGAAGAGCATATTAGTGTTCCCGAAGCGGAGATCGGAGTGCAGCGCGTGTTTTCTGAAGGAGAGTCAAAGGGTAGGAGGAGGGATTCGAGAGGGGAAAGGGCAGAAGAACGTGAGGAGGCGGGAGTTGAGGAAGATGGAGAGTCAATGGAGGTGTAGGAGACGGGGGTGGGAGAACAGGAAGGAGACTGGTATTCCATCTCCCGCCTGCGTCCTGGGAGGACGCTGGGGTCATGGAACACGAGAAAGGCATCTCGGGAGGCCACGACCGGGTAGGAGGGAGCCTTCCCCCTCCAAGCTCCTCATACAGCCGATGGGCAGGTTTTTTCTCGCCGAAATGTATATGGAATTCAAAATATGTAGCTGAAAATCGATGATGATATAATCCGCCCCACGCTCCCATTGGAGAGTCAACAGCTCGAAGATGACTGGAATTGAGGTCAACCACTGATTTTCGTTCCGATTTAACAACGAGAGGCAAGATATGTATGGGCGAGTCGGATCCAACCCCCGAGATAAGTCAACGTCAGTTAATAAGTTCACGCATGTTTTGTAGGCGTCAGGATTTTTTTCTGATTAATTGAAAAATAATGGGTATTAAGGAAATGTACGGAGTAATGCAATTGAAACTGATACCCAGACAGGTGGGTGGGCGAACACCGTTGAAGGAGAAAAACCAAAATCCCGGAACCTATTTTAAAGAATCAAAAATATCTGGGACAAATCCGAGATTACCTAAATAGATACAATGTAATACTACACCCCTAGTTACATTAAAATTTTATATTTAGGAAAGTATGACTTTATTCACTAATTTTTACTCGTGGTTTTTCTCAATTCGATGTCAATAATCTTTAATGTACTAAATATTTCCATCTTTGGTCAAAAACATGGGCAGTATTTTAAAATCTCAGGGCTATCTTCTTCCTAGCGGACTTAAAATGTATTTAATGAGAGGAGTTGAGTATGCACCTATGCCGATCGTTAGGGGAAGAAGAGAGTCACAAAAGATCAATATGCATGCCAGGTTGGTTATTAAAAAGGCGAGTACATTAGACACTTCACCATCTATTTGCTCATTATACACTTGTTCCGCAGTTTTATAATGATATTTCTTTCACTCAGTCCATACAACAGTGTTTTTAAGCATTTCCAGGAAAGAAACTTTGGTCATACATTTATTATACACAAGTTATCACAAAAAACATCTCGTAAAGATTTTTCCTTACAGTTGTATTGCATCAATGAGAAAGACCTTGCCAAATAGTTAAATAAGCATTTATTTTGGTATTTTGAACTATTAAATATTAAAGCCGACGTTTAGAAACAATTTCCTTAAAAATGTGAAAAAATTAAGGCTTAATGCTCAACGAAATTCCAGATTTTAGTGCAAAAAATAGATTTCTTAAGGCAGTTGTAATTAATTCACAATTAAAAAAACATGTAAATGATTTGAGCGTAACTAAATGTTTCTGAAACTGCAAAGATGCTAAAAATTCATCCCATGGTTTGACAGATTATTAATCTATCATTTAAAACACCTAAGGTAAGTGTTCAAAAGGATTAAACAAAAATATCCAAAGTGTCAAGCTTGATAAGCTCGACCAGCTTGACTTAAAGTCTGTTTTGCAATTTCGATGGGGATGAAGTGGTTCCGTAATTTAAAGGAAGTTCCAGGGAATGGAAAGGTAGTGGGAGTGGGTAATGTCTGCCACAATTGCGTTACGCTACAGGTGACAGAACGGTGGGAGACTTCCAGGAATTCCTACGTAAAACTCTTCCACCGTTAGAAACTTCTTGATAGATGGAGAGGTAGGGTTTATCTACATTTTGCCTGGACGACGTAGGTAACGTATTCTGAGAGAGGTGCGATAGTCTAACCAAGATAAGGTGTATAGCCAAGGGAAATTCAAACACAAATGACAAATTAAAAAGGGGCATTGTAGAAAAAAGTTTTAGAAATCAGACGGATCGTATATTATAATAAAAATATATGATATGTAAAGTTTGATGAAAGCAATGTATGTGTGCGTGTGTGTGTGTATATATATATATATATACTATATTTTTTTATTTGGTAATCTACCGGTTAAGGTAGGTGTCTGGATGGACACAACTATACATATACACACACACGCACGCACGCACACACACACACATATATATATATATATATCATTAGTGGTCTGCTCGATTCTGCCTTCCCCACCCACCTTTATGTGTGTTCCTTTCCCCTTTCCTTATAACTATTTCTATGTGAATGAATATTTGTTCGCCGTATGGCGGGATTTCGTGTTTGAATATATATATTGTGCATATATATATATATATATATATATATACATATATATACATATATATATATATATATATATATATATATATATATATATATATATATATATATATATATATATATATGCACACACACACATAAAATATGCATTTTAGAAAGGTTATACAGAACTTAATTAATATTTTATAAAGGTTACATAGAACTAAGAGAATTTGAAAACAGAGGAATAGTCATTGGAATTTATTTAGAAAGGTATTTCCTAAATCAGATAAGTAAAAACGTTTCATGCAGCTAATCAACGAAAGTATGAGGAATAAGCATAAAAGAAGGAATTATAATTTTTGCAATTTAATATTCCAAAAAAAATACATATTTTAGAAACAGAAGCTCTGAAGAACTACAGTTGCAGCAGTGGCAACTTAATAATCTCTTATTTTGGAAGGGAATGGGTGTTGGTTGGGTTGCGTATATACAAGGGGTTTCATATCTATAATTGCTTATTATAATTCTTTCTCATGCAGTTCTCTTATTCTAAGTGCCTGAAATTACTACATAACGCTTGATTCAACAAATAACTTCTCAATTACATATTTTTACTTCATTCGAGTCACCTAAACCGTTAAATTTAACTAAGATAAATTATTTAACTAAATTAAAACATTGAATATGCACATTACGACCATGATTTAGAGAACAGATTTCAATATAATTGGAAAAGGAAAATCGGTTGCATTGTCATGTTTAGCTAATTTTATGATTTATTTTTGAAAATCTATGCTTCACTATATTAACTACATTGTATCGGCATAAGTGTGATTCTGACAGAACCATAAACATTTCCGTAAAATTGATTATCATGATTCAGATGACTACGTCAAAAAATGAATAGTACTGACGAGAAAAGCAACAAAAACCATTATATTTTTCGCCCTTTTCTTCTCTACAACTTTTTATTCCGAGTATTTGTTATTAAAGACGTCGTAAATGTCTAACTTTCACAAAAATCCAGTAAATTACCAAAATTATAAATCCTACCTTAACGTGAAGTCAGTTCTTAGCTTCAGATACAGAGTTTTCAGCAATTATATGTTCTCTTTGGCAACATTTGTTCCCGTCGTTTAAGTTCAAATAATCATAGTAGATTCATTGATGAAAATTAATATTGGATTTCTTTGACTTGGATATGGTGGAGAAATATTTTAAAGGCAATTATTTCCATTACACAAAGTAAATATGCTACATTTTAGTTGTACCTATGAGTTTCAGAAATCGAAATGTGAAATTTTTAATGTTTTCTTACATTACATAGGTATATCATTCTATTTAATTAAGGTAATAATTACATTAAAATGTTAATTTAACCCAAAATATTCCTAATTTAAGAATTCAAAAGAAATGTTTACACATTTTTAGCATGTAAGATATTACACTGCAGAGTGATTCAGCAAATACTCTATCCTCTCCCTGTACATTTCTACTCAACAGTTTCATGAGCAAACAAGTTTATCTCTTCCTTTAACGGCACCAAAAGGACTACACGGCATGGAAACACAGATACCATAAAATGAGATGCAACGTTTTGGTGACAGTATAACGTCCAAGTCTTAGGGAAGATATCTATGAATATATTTTATTTTACGATCTAATGGCCGCAGTTAGTACCAGGGAACAAGAGAATAACCGTAGGTTCATAATGCCTTCTGGCTTCCTCACAGAGCAGAGCTTCCTTTCTTGGCAGAGGCCAAGTGTTCCAATTCATATTCGCGCTCAGATTCTAAGGCAACATTTTTCATGAGAATACGCAAAATGTAGCGGTGAAATGGGAAGTGTTTCTTCAATGCAAAACATACACAGTAATATTTGCCGTAATGGCCATTGCGTTATGTGCATGGATATTATAGATATTTTAGATTATTAGTTCATACAACCCCATCAAAGAAAATACAGTGCAATCTAAATTTAAACGGACTCATCCTGATAATTCTAATCGCGGTCAAAAGTTTTTTTTTAGAAAAACGACTACATAAAAAACATCGTCTCATGAAACGAACACGCCCCCGGTGGAGCTCATAAGCTCGAGCGGAAACATTGAAATGAAAGTATAATCCACAGATGCATCGAATTTAAGATGCAGTTGTAACGGTTTAATGAATTATATCGATGTTTCCCTGTTCGGGAATGCAACAAAAACAGCGCACTCACTTGTGGCAACCTCGTAGGGAGGGAGAGAGGCGTGTTCGCGGATATACGGTCCCCATGCTGGGCATTATTCATCGGCTTGCGTTTTATTCCCATGGCTCTAAAACTCTTGGAAACTAAATATTCATGCGTAAAATCTCGCAACTTCAAGTGGCACGTGATCCACACGCTTTCATATTTTATGCTCCCAGGTGTAAACACGGCTCCGCCGCGGGAAATCCTTATCCATACTCTTACCGATACATATTCAAATGGGCAGCCAAATGGAGGCATATCGTTGCTGAACACCCCAGTTCATTGCTCGCCAATTTTGCCTCCAAATTTATCAGAGGCAAAGGCATTCATTGAAACTCATCGGACGACGTGAAGGTGTACCTTTCTCTTGATTGTAGTTGTTCACGCAAGTGAAAAAAAATTTAATAAACCATTGCGATACTGTTTTAATTTCTTTGTAAATTTACATTACACACTTACGCAAGCACTCTACGAAAACTCGTAGTAAGAATATTTGTCTCAGCTATAAATTCCGATTCATTTGAGAAAAATACACAGGAACGTACCATTTAAAATAGTATTAACAGACGAAGCCACAAAAAACAATTACAAATGTGGTTTGGTTTCATTCGCTTGGTGAGAAAAATAGTTTGAAAATTCGATTGATGAACGTAAAAATAAAATATAAATTATGTTTTTTTATTTTAGGATACGGCATGCTTTCAATCTGTACCAGGAATGTTAATAACGCACAACTGCATTTTGCTATGCCTTTATCAGAACTTTTATAGATACGTAATAAATGGGAACGATGGTCAACCTTTGAATTATTATGCTACTAAAATTACTCAAGTCATTCTCCAAACACAATTACTATTTTTTACATTCTGGCCCGTTCTCGCATACTCATTTCGCGTATAACGTTCATGCAAGTGTTTCACACTTGCTCCATTGTTCCTCCGGCGTCTAATATCCCACTTGGTACTGTGGTTTCCTTAACCACATCCACCTATTACTTTCTACGACCACTTCTTTCTCTCACCCTCTCTTATTCCTCTTAAGATGCTCCAGGGTAAAAGATTTGGGTCGTATGAGGAAGTCATCGCTGCAGCGGAAGCTTATTTTGAGCACAAGGACAAGTTTTATAACCATGAAATCAAAAAGTTAGAAAAGGTAATTATGCTGATGAATAAAAATGAATTTTGCGAAACAAATGTTGTTTTCTTAGTTAGTCCCGGGACTTATTGAACGATTGATTATATCAATTTTACCGAAGAGTATGAAAAATAAATACTTTTCAAGCCTAATAAGAATGAAAATTTCATTTTATACAGTAAAAAACATGTGTATTTGTAATCAGAGCCTCACACATTGTTGTTAGCCTTATTACAAGAAGAGTATTTCCTAGAGGAAATCCACCACTAAGGTTAATTTTCCTGTGAGTGCCGAAAAGACATTCATTCCTATGGTGCATTCAATCAAAGTGTCTCCATACCTAAGATAGCAACGAAGCCCTGAAACCATAATATAGCAAGTATAAATGCCTACGATGGCTCGAAAAGTTGAGGAAGTGGAAAAGATCTCCGAGGGTATGAAAACGCAAAGAGAAAGGAGTAATAGAAGTAACTGAAAAGAGATAATTCAAGACACGAAGACAACTTTCTATGAAAAAAGTACGACAGAAAGGAACAAAAGTTATTGAATAATAGATTAAGAACCTATTTGAAGAAGTTCATAATAACCTAAAATATAGGAAGATCGTAGAAACCTGTAAAATCGAGATCAGTCCGCAAAATTTGTGCACATTTTAAATCACGCGGCAGCCAATACTTGAATTGGAAAGCACCCTCAACTGGCCCCTGGTGGCAAGTCTTTTGTACCATCTGCCGATAGCCGTTTGTTTCACCATCAATTTCCTTTGTTTTGAACTTTTGTTTAAGCTTATGTTTGTTACATCCGGCGATATTCTCGAAACAAGTGGTTTTGAGGGAAAGCGGATTTGTGTTAATTCTCTATGAAAATGAGATACTCTTGCTCGGATAAAAATTTGATTAAAGACGTTATGACCTATAAAGAAACTTGGTTCTATGGCTAAGACGTCGGAACAAAAATTATGTATTAATTGTGGTTGGAAAATGCTCTCCGCGATCCAAAAAGGACCGACCAGTCGGTCGATGCGAATTTCATGGCCGGTTTTCTTCGATTCTGAAACTGTCATTCACCTTGAATGTCTTCCACAAGGAAGGGCATTCAATAAGAAAAATTGTCTGGAAGTGATGGAACGCCTTCGTGAAGCTACGAGGAAGGAGAACCTATATGCTTGGATGTAAGAACACCGGATACTCCAACATGACAATACGCAAGCTTGCACATCACTGCTGATAAGAGTTTTTGGTCGATAACGTGACGCCACTGGTTCTCCAACCTCGGTATTAATCTAAAATAGCTCCAGATTTATCTTTATTCGCCAAAATGAAATCCACTCTGATATGTAGTATGACTCCATTTAAGCGAGGAGGTGTATCAAAAGAAGCGTTCCAGGAACGTTTCCTTCCGTGGCATCAACGCTGGATTCTGGAAGGGACGCTGCATGGACTCTGAAGGGGTCTACGCAGAAGGCAGCAAGACTGACAAATGCGTAGCTAACGGGTGTTTCAGAGAAATTCTATTAAAAGAGCTCGCGAACTTTCAGAATCAAATACACTTTTGGAAGAGAAAAGTTAAAGTTTAATGAATGTGAGTGAACATATAATATAATCTTACAAAAAGCTTGAAAAACGGTGAGAGTCCGGGACGAAAGCAGCTGAAGAAAAAACGATGCAATGGAAACAGACAATACGCTGATGGAATAATCCAATGCAGCAGACGAATATTTTGCACAAAAACAAGCCTTTGGAGTAGATTATATTACTACGATTTATTAAAAATATTGGAGAAAGGAGCCAAACTACGGTGCAGTAAATGATCTGTTAGGCTATTCTCAACTGAGAAAATACCGTTGGACTGGCAGATGAGTTAGCGCTTATGTGATAAGAATCCTAAAAAAGGGTCTGATGAATACAAAAGGTTTTGAATGACTAAACTTTACGACAAATGCCGTGTGTGCCATACACGCCCTGATGTGTGAATATTCACCCGCCGTCGGGCTTAGTACTGGGTGAATTCACCTACTAAACCGACCTTCGGGTTGATTACTGTGTTTATGGTTAATGGTTATGCCATGTGAACTTAACCAGAATCAAAATGATGACAATCTTCGTTTTTTATGTTAAAAAGTGAAAGAATATCAACGAATTAAAGGTCCTGAGAGTGGGAAATATAATGGTCATTAAATCTGGCAGCGAACGCGAGAACCCTGGTTAGTGCCACACGGAAGAAAAGAAAGCAGCTTTGTTCACACGAACTTTGGCCACTAATGGGAAAGCCAACTCCGACCAAATATTATCTGAATATTTCAGCTGATTTTTTCTAGGAATTTGGGTCAATATTAAAATTATCTTGAGAATTATTTTGCAGTTTATGACTGAAGATATAAGGAAAACGCTCGAATAGCAATTATTCTTCATTAAACGGCAGAATGTAGAACAATGCCAAATAATGATGTGTGCAATGATTAGTAATATTGAAAAAAATACATTTTTTTGGGAAAATTATGATGAAAATAGTAATACTATATCACAGCTATTTAGAATTTACCACTATTATTCAGCGAATGGAGTGGGCTTTTAACTAGAGCTATAAAAATTTCCCTGAGGAGATTATTGAGCACTGTAAGTACGTGCTGATGTACTTTATCTAATATTTTCCTAATATTTACAAGAATTTAGAGCATAGACGATTAGTGAATACAGCGTACTAACTGGAGAGCCCGGTCTCAATTCCCGGTCATTTTGGACGCGTTCAGCATTCCTCAAATTGCGTGATATTCCGGGTAGGAGTTCTTCTTAACAAATCTCGATAAAATTTCCTATTGGTTTTTATTCATGATGTATACTTCCACTCACTTAAATGAAACTAGTACTACATATAAACTCAAACACTATTAATGAATTGTTTAATGATTGAAAAATAATGCTATCGTAAATTTAGGAAAATTTATCATACCTAATCGCCAATAAACCGATTAACAAAGTTTCATTGAACCTCAACTGAATTACTTTCTAGTTTTCGACAAAGTTTGATTTCCTAATTTCTTTCCTTATTTCCCATAATCTTTGGCAAAATAAAATACCGACAAAGGTGCGATGCCGGAACGCAGTAATACAAGCGCAAACTTTTAAACGTTATTGGCCATAAGACTGCTGAAGTATTTCCTCGTGTGGTGTGGAGGCGCAAGGACATGCTGGATAGAAAAAAAGGCTCTCTCAATGCAACCCTGTGTTTGTGTGTACACCTGCAGGATTAGTGAACTTCATCGAACCCGACGTCATCTTCGGCACGGCGAGGGGCGAGAGGGAAAGAGGAAAGGTAGAGCAAACATGGAAGGCTTAAGTCCTCGAAATTGGAAGGTAAGTTTGGCGGCATGCAGGAGCTTCGTCTCCGTGGGAAGATCGTGCCCTAAGGCAAGAACCCCGTGTGCTGATGTAGATGTGCGCCTAAGTGGGGGAAGAAACCAAACCTCCATCTATTATAAAAAAAGGATACCCACGAACAGCCCTCCGCAAGGGGTGAGCCATCACGCTTTCCCCACGATTCGAAACCCTCACCGCCTCCCCTCGGTCGGCATCCGACGCGCAAGATGACTTCGAATGAGAATTCGCGTTGAGAACGACCTAAGCACGGAGAAAGTCGTCCTCTTCCGCAAGGTATCATGAAGTTTAATGAGCATGTGAAATCGAGGAATAGGGTCCCTACTCGTGATAGTCCATGGTGCCTTAGTGCCTGAGCTTATGTAGGGAGTTATCGATCATGTGCAAGTTGACATTTTGGATGCATATAATTACAATTACACACATGCGCAGGAATTAGACGAAAGACGTTTGTTGGTTGTATTTTTTTGATTGGTGATTAGCAGATTTGTATTGCCAGTGTGCATTTCATCGAATTACACTATCTACTAAAGGGCACCTCTCGTTTACGTGTCCCAACCGATTCCATAGGAGTAAATATCACTCATGCCTTTTCACTAAAGAATTATAAAATTTAATTCGGTCGGCATTAAAATTTATCGAATCTTGTGAAAAAATGAGGTGGTTATGATTAAATTACTGCTTTTCTCGTGAAGCACACACATTCATAAAAGGATAATTTCAAAACAATTTAAAAGGATTAAGCTGAAGGAGAGGCAATCTCGTCCAAATTATGAGGATATATATACATCTACAAGTACATATACTGGTCCAAGTCAAGGAAATATTTTTGCACATGTGATCTGCACGATTCCGCCTTCCCCACCTCTCCTGTGTTTGTCCTATATATGTGTTCCTATCCCTTTTCCTTATGTATGTATCCATGTGATTGTACATTCACACACACACAAACACATATATTCGAAGACTAGTTTAACGATTTTGTCATCGTATTATTCATATATTGGGCTCAAATTATTTTCAATTCTTGTCAGGTTGCGCATGAGTTAATAAAAAACAGCAATAAATCATCGAGTTTTCACTTATTCTTGATTGCTTTACCCACTAAGTGAATCTTCTCTTTGACTTGAAGTTTTCCTAAGTACATGGGCAGTTAGATTTTGCAGTCAGATTTAGGGCTATCAACTAAATCCAACGAAAGAATCTAGATTCAAAATGTATTGTGGTTTGTGGTTTTGCCAAATATTTTTTATGCTTTAAGGCACTTCAACATATGTCATTTTGTTTCAATGCCAAAAAAAATTCATTATCATTACGTAGGGTGTGCACCCCAAAAAAAATAACAAAATGGCTGATCGAATTTATTTTTGAGATGAAAATGTTGCCTCGATTTAACGATGATCTTTGATCAGCACGTACGTATGTCTGAAGTGGACCTACGATCTGTTTCAGGGAATCACTATACTGTGAGAATCGAAAACACGAGGAAATTCTGACGAAGACAATCACACCAACCAATGGTGATGGCTCCCACGTGTCTTAAATGCAGAGAACCTGAGAGGTAACGACTGAAATCTAGATTTTCCACCAATTTAATTCAAATAGGAAAACTAATGTAAACAGCCTATGCAAACATTTCCAAACAACCTTAAAATGGAACCAATAAACTTTCAAAATTCTTCGAGAAAAATGGAAAAGCTATGAAAAATATACTATTATAATTGAAAAGAATCAGAACACAAATATTTAGCCGAAAAAGGAAGATATGAGGTAAATTTAAGGCGACGTGCCCCAGATGTAAGATAAAGTCCGAAGAAAAGGGTTCAACAGAAAGTGATGGAGAATCCACGCAAAAAGACGTTTATGATAGAGAAATAATTCAAAGACACTCAAGGGAATCACAGCTACAAATAAGATATTCTCATTCCTTAGCCGAAAACTTATGCTGTAAAGATAGGAGAAATATGGACCCGTGAAAAATTCCCAAAATGTATTTCAAGGAATTCATGCTGTCTTCAATGCATGCATGCTCATGTACGAATGTCTTGTTCATGTATGCTTGCACAATAGTCATTAAAGCGAATATTTAATGCTAAAATGCCACTATCAAAATCAATTCAGAAGTTTCTCTTTCGCCAAACTAACGAAAATGATAGCTGAAATACGTGTGTCAACCTAATGTTGAGTTTTCTTTAATTTGTTGTTTTAGCTCGTAGTAAACGTTTATGGGTAATTTCCAGAACTCGTTTCTTCCACTGTATTTTAATGGCAGAAATTCAGATTAATAAGTGCTCAGGATCTCGTACCATGAATAAGTTAACTCTTAGTTATACATATTGATTTCATTACAAGAACTAATCCTCAGAGACATAAAATATATTTCACATCGAGGAAGGGAAATCGTATGTTCATAAAAGCGGTATCACCAACTTGGTAGGTTTATAATATCATACCCAATAGTCCACGATCCTCATTTACTCGAGAACCAACATTTTCTATTCAAAAATGAAACTAATACTAACGGCAACGGAGCATCATCATTCAATTTAATGTTTCCAATATATATGTTACATTCAATGCTTTGGAAACCAAGCTAAATAGATCTATTTCAAGATCATGTTCTCAAATGTGTCACGTAAACAAAACTCCTCATCTAGTGTTACACAAGGGAAATTCATTTGTTTCTAGCAGACACCGGGTGCAATGGGTTCACAGCACCCAGCGCAACCTAAGGAACAAAGATGCAAAAAGACAGAATTTATAAGATCATACATATTTGCGCAATATTGGCCCGTATATTTTTTTCTCGCACTTCCAATGTGGATTGACACAGATCTAAATAAAAATTAATAGAAAACTAAATATGTTTAATTGAAGGGCCCTCAGATAATATCAAACCTATCATGACTTGCATTAGGATTATAATTACATAAATTCAAACAAATTTTCCACTCGTCAAAAAGCAGCGGAAATGAAAGTTTTCCGCGATTTTTGATCGGCTCCGCCATTTTCAGGCATGAGATAGTTAGCATTCGAAAAGATCGCCAGGGAAAAAAATTTCAATCTCAAACTCGGTGCACTATGCTTTACCTATTAGACGTAGTCACCATAAAAATGATTCTGCCAGGAAAAGGGTCATTTTATGGTGTTTAACGCCGAGGATCTTTCATAGAAACCTTATAAACTGAATCTTATATTTCCTGCTTCATTATCAATGATGTTTGATGGGAATAGTATCCGAAATATAAAGTGTCTCTTGTGCCCATAAATGGGATTTGGACGGGGAGACCACTTCAGGTAGGTACGAGTGCTCTCATTCGTGGGATGGGGCGTTAGACCGCGTGGGCTCAATAGCAGGAGAAACGAGATCTTTTGTTCTGTCTTTCATTAAATAAAAAAGTGAAAGACGACAACTGTAAATCAACCATACTCATGACCCATTGATTCTGAGAAACATGTTATCAATTCACCGGGCAGTGCCTTTTCTGTCAGAACTGACCACTTCCGAAGGCTTACCCCTAACACATTTTTGTCCCCACTGACGGTCACCTGTTGCCAAAACTATCCATACTGTACATAGTGCTCTTCCATTAAAATCAATTGAATTAATGAATGCATCCATCTATAATTTCTAATTAATAATTCGCATTTCATAGAGACATGTATCATGTTGGTGCACATGGAGAAAGTTTTTGAAATAGTCCATTGTAAAGATTGCTAAGTATTCTGAAGGACGTCGGAATTTCTAACGTTAGGCGGATCCGCAGCCAATTAAATCAGGGAACTTGTAGCTTTTTCGACACCTATCAGGGGAAAAACAAAAATTTAGAAGAGAGTTAGGCAAGGGAGAACTACCATCATCCGATAGATTCGATGTATTCACAGAAAAGGCATTAAAGGAAATCAAAAGAAGTGCTGCAGAAGTACGGATACACAGAAACAAGATCAAGACGATGCCTTTGATAATAACATTAGCGGTAGAGAAATGAGGGGCTTTGACCAGTGTACTAATTACGAGTGCGTCAATAAAAGAAGACCACAAAATTACTACCAGAAGATATTTTTAAAAAATGAAACGGTAGAACGATCAACGGAAGAAATATGAATTATAGAAGATTTAAAGGGAGCGAAGTAAGAGTATCTCGTAGAATATTCCTGGATGACCTCACCACCTTCATTCTCCAAACATTTTTACGGCCCCTTTATGAGAGAATCATCAACTGTTATGATGTGCCATACTCAAAAGTAGATTTTAGCATTTACTTCTCCATAACAAAATTGAACGAAGATCGCTTTGAGATAGAAAAATGTTGGATCTTGCTCGTTTCTTCATTTTAATCACACCCAGATGGGAGGGTTTACTCCAATTATTAGCTAACCTACATACATTGAGCCCTATACTTCATTCCGAAAAGGTAGTACGAATTAGGAATATCGATAAGAAATCAATTCCGTCCGTTTCGAGATATTTGTGAGATGATCTCGGAATTTATGTAAACAAAATGATAGAACTGGAGAAAAAATGGATGAGCGAAGACGACCGGGACCCAGAAATGCAGAGGAAAATGAATTGCAAAGACTTGAAAGAACTGGGGAAAGAAAACCACTTGGGGCAGAAAAGAAACAGAAATTATCTCTAAACTCAAACGTCTACGGACATATTTTTGAAATGAAATAAGAAAGCAATAAACTTCTGGTCTAATGTTAAAAGTGTCAGAAATAGTATAATTAATGGCTAGACAAAAGGTTGGCTAAGACTTCTATGATAGAAGAAAATAAAATTACCAGATATCACCTGGGCTTTTTCCATACTCCTCTGTCCTGAGCGTCTTCGTTCAGCTGGGTGTAGTCTCTTCCTTTCCTGACAACTGTTAGCAATTCAAAAATTCTTTCACTTCCTTTCCTTTTCCTAGATCTTCCCCCTATGATCCTCCTCCGTAAATCTCCCTACATAGTGTGCGGATCACCATGATGTTTTTTTTCTTGATTATCATAATTATCAGGCACTTGTTCTCTCCTCCCCTTCTCAGCAGCGCCTTATTTCTCATTCTGCCCGTCCATTTTTCTTCCTGAATTCCTCTACACAATCATATTTTAAAACTCTGCAAATATCTTTCAAATTTTTCGCGCCTCGGGTTCATGCATCATGACTCTCCACACAATAAACTCGGAAAGCTTCTTTATTTGGTCAATCGGAATTTTTCTACAAGTCAGCAACATTTCCATTATTCCAAAAACCCCAATTCCCATTCATGGCCTGCGTTTTCCTCCCTCCGCAGAGCTTCCATTTCAAACGTAAGATTAAAAAATATTATTGATACGCCACGTAGACGTTTTACTCGTATATGATATTCCTACACTGGTAGAAGGCCATTAATACGTCTAGTGTTACTCAAGAACAGAGCTGGAATAAAAATTCCATATTACAGATAACATTGCAGCTTCATCAAAGAATAAGAAGGTTCATTGAAAGAAATTAATCAAATGTTTAAAATATCAAATGTGAAAATTAAGAGACTGTTTAAGTCTTGGCTTTGTGAGATTCTATCTCAAGGGTAGGAATAATACAACTTTGTAAAACCTCACAGCTGCACCGCACGATTTTGAAAGATTAAATTTCATCTTCAACTATCTACAAGATGAGGGGCAAACATTGAAATACAGATATACTGTAAGTTTCCCACCACACAAAAAATTCTTTACAGTTGTATAATTTCCCCGACCTCAAAAAAAAAGAAAAATTAAATTAAATTAGGCGGAAAAAGGAAAAGCTGGAATCAGCCGTTGACCAACAAGAATAGATATTAGAATATATGGAATATGTCACCTTCTCTTAAGTACCTGAAAAAATCCAGCATGAAACTTGAAGGGAGACAAGCACAGGGAAAGGAACCGACCCGGACACCATGGATGCAAATTCCAAACACCAAACAAAAGTCACTTCGAGATGAGGTCTAACACATAATAGGGAAGACGTTTATCTTTATTTATGCATCCATTATCTATTCCTGAGCTTGAATATGCATTTACCATTCCTCGGATTGGTAATACCCTCCTTTCTATCTTCCCTCATTTACCTCCTCTCAGTGCTTTCGTATCCAAATCCCAAAACCAACCACATCAATCCTACAAGAGAATATAAATAACGATCAGCTTTTTTTTAAATTCCCATTAGCCAACCCAGAAACCAACGTTTCGTCGCTAAATGGACTGTGTTGTTTCCTACCATTCAAGCAGGAAAACAGGTAAAAATCATTTAGTCTTGAGTATACAGTGTATACCCCACGCCCTTACGGTGTATTATGTAGATGTACCGGGTAAAGGGTGGTGTAAAGCCATATTGACTTCCCTTCATATTTTGAAGCGGTTCAAGGATCAACCCTAAAACTTGATTACCTTCGCAAGCGGTTTACTGTCTTAATGTATTCCTCGCCGAACGGACACCAAGGGAAGCTGCTGGTGTAAACCATATAAATTTCACAGAGATGCCTCTCTGATTACATACTGCTGATATACACCTCCTATCTCAACCTCCACGCCTTGCAAGGGACCTTATCTTAAGATTCTCGAGAAAGATCGCACTGCCAAAATCCGCATTTCTTTTTCTCCCTCCCTCACCCTCCAGCCCCAGCCTACCCCTTATTTTTATGTCCTCCCTTAAAACCCCTTCCCAAACAACCCCTCGTTCCTTCCTATCCTTCGACCCCACTGCCCCTCTCAGTCCGAAAGAACACGAGGAGCCGGCGCTTCTATAATCTAGTCCCTCCCCACCACGGCCCCAATATGTTCCTCCCTCCATCCTCACTGCTCCTCCATTCCCGATCTTACACACTGAGCACGCCCTAAGACTCAATCACTGCAGCAGCCCGCACACCACCACCGCCACCTTATATACCCCCGCACACATATGCGCCTTTCTCCGCCCTCTAGAATCTCTCCCCCACCCCACTCACCCAATCCTCTCACTCCTCCTCTCTCCTTCCATCCACTTGCTGCTCCCTACTCCTCCGAATAATCCCTTTTCCCAACCCCACCCTCCACTTCCTCCCAAAACCTCACCTTCCCTTCCTCTCACTCTCAACATCCTTCACACATCCCTACCGCCTACATATAATGCATGAGTATCCTCCGTGTGAATGTAAAACTCCGCTTCCATGATTTACCCCCGGGCTGCGGGGGCATTGGGGTTGTCATGGCAGTGGAGGGAGATTTTTGGGTTTGGGGGGGGAGTATGGGAGGTTGGGGGCGAGGAAGGAGTCTTGGATTCCCGCTATAATTCAAGGGAATGGGATTCTACGAGTGAGTGTGTGTGCGTGCGTGCGTTCATGTGTGTGCTTTCGTAGAAGGCGAGCACACCCCTCTGCACTCTTTATCATCCACACATCCTATAGATATCCCCTACTCTTCCACTTTGCCTCCTCGATCTTCATTTAACCCCACGCTCCAAGGTTGATCCTGATAGAAGAAATCCTCGTCTCGTGCTTGGCCTGTTACGATCTCCTTGCCCCCTCTGCGAATCCAAAATTTCCTCTCATACCTCCAACCGACCGGGGGATTTTTTAATTAAAAAAACTGGACCAAGACCCGCGTCATGGTTGCAGCGCATATTTTAGCATTGCGTCTTGAAAAATGATCACACCAGAACGCCATTACTGTTATTTCCTCGTCGAAACTTCTCACGGTCGATTTAATTAGAAATGATGAGAGTGAACCGAAGGTGAACGACGGCTATTCCTATTCACCAAGAGACTTTGGGCACATTAAAGCTTTTACTTTGGGATTCATCCATTTGGGCACATTAAACGCTTTTGAGGTAAATTTAGTGAAACTGTACTTAAAGAGTTTAAATACTGGCATGGAATGTAATAATAAAAAATGATACAACAAAGGGAAAATAAAATAATTGGATGTCATTTTTTTAAGGTTCTTTGAGTGGCAGTATCACACATGTGAACAAGCGAGATTCCATCTCTTCTTCATATTTCAATTAATTTTACTTGACCCCTGATATGCAAAGAGTTTTCGTTCAATGCTTCTAACCCAAGTATGTAAATTAAATATTGAACTCGACGTAGAAATGCATGTAATATCCTTTGGGAAACGGAAGCAGCTAGGGATTAATATGAATGAAGAACACGCTTAGCACGTTCCAATTGTCTATATTAGGTGGACAGTATAAAGTGGGTTCTTTAGTTGTATCATACCGCTCCACCATGTTACGCCGGACAAGGTTGATTTAAGGATTAATAGTTCGAAATGGCTTTTGCATACGCATACGCAGACAGCGCGGTTTAAGTTTAACCAACCGCTGATGATATTTCGGTCCTTACACCCCGTATTGAAATTTTTCTTCAGAATACCTCATGATTACAAATATTGAAACATACGCAATATTTTCGCGAAATTTCCAATGACCAAGTTAAATCCGAGTAGCATTGGAAGGAACGCTATTGACCCTTCCTGTCCAAGCTATAACAAGGTAAGGAATCGATTTTATTGAGTGCCAAGACGAGAAAAATGTGAACCTATTATAGAACGCGCGTAACGAGGTGTGTCATTGCAAATTTTTTATCCTCAACTTCTCGAGTCCTCATGAAAGAAGAGCATCAAACTACTGTTACACTTCACCATCAGCTGTAGTCCACAGAATGGAGGTGAATTTATAACAGCTTAGAAAACATCAATAAAAGCCAATGACAAAATTTTAATTCGTTAATTTTTTCAGCATATTATGAAGTTCAAATGTAAAAAAGAGAGAATAACACTAACTGTGATACAAAATATAATAATGTAATCCGATCGATTCGCATGTATTATTTTGAATATTTGAAAAAAAAACGCTTCGCACAACCACGATGAATATTCGAAGTGGAAAACACACGATATTGTCAGGATAACTGTCTGAAAGTTTTGATGCATTAAATTTTTCAATAAAATCTATTCGTCTGAATGCGCATATGTCATCTCCTGCACCTATTAATGAAAATCTGTCAAGTAGTATTACGGGGCTTACTGGAGTATGTGCTCTTACTGGTGTATGATTTCCGATTTTGACAATAATATCTGAATGGAAAATAAATGATTCCGCTATCCAAATGAAATATTAACTAATCCATAAAATATGCAATCAAATACATAAATCCTTTGTAAATGAGATTTTAATTACTAGTACAATTGTCCATAAGAAACACTTCACGCTAAACCAGCTTATATTAGTTTATTCCTCCACGGTTAGTAAAATATCAAATGAATAAAGAATGATGAAGGATGCCGATATGAGAACGTTTTATATAATTTAGTCTATTTTTTATACAACTGCACAAATAAAACAAAATATCTAAATGCCTTTTTATATAACCCACCATCACTGTTCGTTAGTGTTGGCATTGGACCCTCCAAGCAATCTCCTCAACTCCTCTATCTCTTCGTTACTTTTTAATTTTTTGCATTAAGCCTTGACCTTTATTGAACCCTTCCATTATTGTCTTCAGCACAATATTTTGTCTCAGAATTTCAATAATTAGTTTCCTCTCTTTCCTCTCTAGTCTCCTACTCGTCCTGAGCGTATTCCATAGACTAGAAGATCACCCTATCAATCTACTTTATTTTCATCGTTCCTTAGTTGTAACAAATTTTCAACCGTCTTCTCTCTCAATCTATTATCGTCCACATGTCTCAGCCATAAAAATGTTAATTCCATGCCCTCAGAATGGAATAGAATATGTGTGATGTAACTGACTTTCCATGCCCTCAGAGTATTTAGGTGTATGGAAGGCCAGCTACACCACAAATAGTCAATTATATATTAAGTAAGATTATGAAACCTTAGACTGGTACGTAAAACGCACGTACGTACGACTTGCAGTTGATCATACTTTCCTTTTGAAGACGAAGGGTTATCTCATTACATTTGGTAAAATTATTTTCAATTCCACACTCATATGTAACCAAGTAGCTGGTAAATTGTCGATGGATGTTAAGTATCATCACATTGAGAATATCTTATTTACGGTCATTATAAATGATGCAAAACTATGCTTAATACTGGTTGCGAAGGTGCATGCCTTCGAACTCGAAGACTCGCACAGTGCCAATATTTTGCTGAAACGTGCAAGGCCGTTTTAGGATTAATACCGCGAAACCCCTCTGTCGCTCCAGTCCATTGATTTTTTTCCTAACGTCTGCTTCCTTTACAATCTAGATCATTTTATCCATTCATGAAAAACAACGAAAACTATATGGTTTTAAAGCACATTGTTTTCAATCAAATTCCTTCATCTCATCTGCACATATCGAAGACAGTCTAGGAAAAACATGCATTCTACGGCGGAATTCCCACTTAATCTGAAATCTTTAAACTGTCCCAGGACGAAGGAAACTTGGCGTGGTTGACGCTTCACAGGATTACTTTCATCATAGTGAAATCTTTAGGGGCAGCATCCATCTCCGCAGATTGGTAGTGACAGTGATTGGACTTACCGCTTCCAATAAAACTATCAAAGTGCCTAAGAAACTCTCCTCGGGGTAATACACCAATTCAAAACTTTTGGGATTAAAACATCTTCAAAGGCAAATGAGTGGTCCCACGCATAAACGTCATGCACAGTGCATACAAAGAGAAAGTTTAAGAGGAAAGAAAGAAAAATGATCCAATACTCTTCTTGGAAGGTGTTAACTCAGCTGGGAAGACAGAAGTAATTAATTAAAGATTACTAAAGGAACGTTTAAAAACTGCTTATATCGTAAAGGAATCCAATAATAATTCGTTGATCATAAAATAAACGACATAAGAAATGGTTATAAGTTTCTGATCACGTAATATCACTGAATTACGTTGGCAATTCTTTTAAATACCTGAATGAGTATCCGAGATAACAAAACTGTATGCGCTAAATCAATCGTAATTAAAAGTATGACTTGTATTTGGGGTGCCAGCTATACTGCATTATTCTATTCAATTTTAAGCTAGATTATGGATTTTTAAGCATCCAAGTTTTTCCGAGTCGGCATCTTCCTAAAGTACATTTCACAAAGTGCAAAAAAGGACACAAACTTACATTAAATTGTAGTTATCCTGGAAAATAGCTGTGGCTAGAAAACAATGTCTCAAGGATTTATAAATTCAGAGAACGCCAAGAAATGTCTAGAGTCTACAGAAATTCTGTCACTGCCAAAGTATTCTTCACCCAACAATGGAGAACCATATATTTGTTCTTCGTACAAAATTGAATGGTGGACATGGTCCTCTTTGGTATGATTTGTGTGCATAAACAATTTTGCTTATCGTAGATCATTGCTATATCAAAGCTCATTTCATAGTTCAAAGAATACAATCAGCAGGAATAAATAAACATTTCTCGAAGTGATTCCCATCTGATACCTATGGGAAAATAAAGCCACTCTTTCTGTTTGTTAGTTTTTAATGGGATATGTTTTTCAATAAAAGCCAATAACACACGTTTGCCTGATGTGCGTGTACATAATTTATGCTTCAAATCGCGGACGAAATTTCCGTTTCCGCTGTTTGGTGAGGTAAGACAAATTAAGGCAATGAACTAGTTTTCCAGCTAAAAGGCAAATTAATAAATTAATCGCTGAAAATTAAATATTCAAACTATGAAAGCTGGAATTTTAATTTCGAGTATCTGGAAGCCAAACTTTGAAGCTTTGCTTCCTTCAATGGGGGGCTAAGTGATTAAGTTACTATCCGCAAAATATTCATGTCGTCTGTTATTTCCAATCGGAATAATAATGAATCAAAATCTTCGAAATTAAATATTGCATGCGAATCAAAGACAAGTTGAGAACGAACATCAATAAATAAATGAATTATCAGTTTTATTTTGCTTAAATATGAGTATTAAACATATTTTCTTAAAAAATATTTTGTCCAAATTTTGTTTCAATTAATTTGTCATCGAAAACCTTTAAGACCAAAATACATTAAGAGAATTGAAATAATGGTAACGTTAAGCGACGATCTCGTGCGAAACAATTCTTCTCCTATACTTATTCAACAAAAAGAAAACAACGGTCTCTTGGTGACTTTCTATAATACACCTTTATCGTGTTTTCAATATTTAGATTCCTAGCAATAGTAGCTTTCTCGTAAACAGCTGATTCACTAAATCCCATAAGTGGACCCTAAGGTCCATTTTCACGATATAATTTAAAGTACTTCCTCGCTAAATTGTATAGGATAATTTATCTTCAACAACTTAACGTTAAATTTTGTTTTTATCAACCTTTTTTATCCTTGTTCATTACCCAAAGTTAAATATATAGTCCAAACTCAATCTAACCCTATGTAAAAGGTTTATAAACTCAGTTCAACTCAATTCCATCGTAGCTCACAATTTTCCCCCGCCTATTTTTATCACAGCACTTTTTTTAAATAAAAAATACTTGAAAAGTAAACGTAAAACACGCATGACAGGATGTATGAGACTCGAAATGAACCGAAGATGAACGAGGTGTTGATTTCGAACGTATGATGCATTTCGAGGGAGTTTTAAGTCCTAGACGGATTTCCCTAAAAATGGGGCATAGATCAACCATAAGATTTCCTCGTTAAAAAATACGAACATACGGGTATATAATGAATGTTCTTTCTTGCCCCTTATTTAACTCCCACAATAACTTTTGAAAAAAAAGAGAGACCAAGCTCAAAGAAAATCTCACAACCAAACATCTGAAGATACCAAGTTTCCTAATGAAAAGCCTAAGTGTCATTTAACGACAAAATATTTCCATGCATGCATGCATATCTACACGCATATAATAAAAGAATAAGTACATTCAATTGTTGTTAGTATTACAGCAAGAGAATCCATTGTAACAGAGTGACTATCTTAATTGTTCGTGATAGTCAAATGTTTAACAGTTATCGCAGTAAAGGTTGGTATTTAATAGATACACTGGCGTAAGTTTTCCTTTGAGAACGTGTTCACGTTGCATTTAAGAGGTGAAGGAACTTCGGGAAAAAGGCTCTTGGATGGATATGACGTATAGTATATCTAGCACCAAAGAATAATGAGAGAGATTAGCAAGAATTCTTTGTCTCGGGCATTCAGAGGCAAGTACGATTGGCGGAATCGGTCCATGGAAAATAAATTTTAAAAACTATATTTAACGATAACAATAGAATAACTTAATACATCAAAAATAAAGGGTCCAAATTGATTGTTCTCACCCAAAAAATATCACGCGTCAGTCTTAGGAATGGTAAAGGTTTACGTGTCAGTTTGATAACCATTTAGCAAAAACTGGAAAGTAGGAGAGTAGGAAAGCAGTGTTTTACAATCAAAGTGCAGGAGAGCAGTTTTACGAAGATTTTCATGATTTTGGCTTTTTATTACTAAGATCGACACACTTTCAAAATGGAATCAGTTGCCATTCCGTTTGACACAGAGCAACTAAATCAATTTTAGTGGGGGCAACTGGCAAATAAAAAATAAATATTAATTTTAATAATTATATATATATAACCATAAACACAGTAATCAACCCGAAGGTCGGTTTAGTAGGTGATGGTAGAGCTCACCCATGTACCAAGTCCGACGGCGTGTGAATATTCACACATCAGGGTAGGGGGCCAGTTCCTTTCCCGGTTATGGTTTCCCAGGTAGATCTGGTACCCGGAAATCAACTAGCTTGGGTGGAGCTGCAGGTGCCCAAAGTGCCTTGCCCGGGAATCGAACCCGGGACCCTCCGGTCAGTAGTCCAACGCTCTACCCACTGGACCACCGCGACCCATATACATAATATATATATGTGTATATATATATATATGTGTATATATATATATATATATATATACACTTTTTTGGAAAACCCACAAACGTGTAATGTAAATTCACTGATAAGTCATAACAAACACAGAAACCAAAACACAAAAGAGGAAAAACTCACTGGTTCTCGAATTTTCGGTGGCGGTGGTCCAACCACCTTTCTCAAGAGGAATTAGGAACAGAACAGGAGTTCTGTTCCTAATTCCTCTTGAGAAAGGTGGTTGGACCACCGAAAATTCGAGAACCAGTGAGTTTTTCCTCTTTTGTGTTTTGGTTTCTGTGTTTCTTATATATATATATATATATATATATATATATATAATTTATAATTACAATTTTTTACTTTCCAACTGAATCACTGGTATGATGTAATGATTTCCCTTCAATAACAATTCTAGTTTACCTATTCAAGCAATCGGTACTCCTACTCTTTACATCCCTCTGGAAAGTTTGTGAGACCACTCCCAGATGCATCTCATTGGGAGAAAATAAGAATACTGGAGGTTAAGACATAATGAGAGAGAGAAAATGGATACGCTGTTGAAGGAAGGCATCTGGGGTGGAAGCGGATTTTTTTCGAAGAAAGGAGCAAATCGGGAAGATATGCGTCCTAACCGACAGAGTGACACTTAAAACTGGAAGGTGACGGTGAACTCAGGCGAGCCGAGGCGAGCTTAATTCCCGTGAACTATTCCCTCCTCCCATTTCCTCTAAAAGCGAAGTGGAGGGTGGCCTCGTAGGATCCAAGTCCGCTCTTGAGTCGAAGTTTTACCACTTGAAACTCTCGAGACTTTCGTGAAAAGTTTCTCTAGGAGTTGGTTCTCTTCTTAAATTCTGAGAGGAAAAATTATTTCTTGAGGCAATTGAATCGACCCAATTCGGACGACGACCTTTCCAATAATTGGAAACGGAATACCCCCCTCCCGCGAGTTTTTTTCCCAGTGTATAATAGCTGGCGTTGCTGAATAATTTTATATCACGGTATCCTTAAAACTCGCTCAATTTAAGGAAACAATAAATTTTTAAAAAATTGAAAAATCCACGACGACAGAGTTCTTCTAATTTACGCACTATTAATGCAAAATATGCGTGTAAAATACACCAATTCTTTAAGGGATCCCTAAAGTATTTTAAGTTCCTTCAAGTGAATCTGAAGAGCACACTGATCGACCAATGTACACACATCTAATTATTTCTAATGCATATTTACGCCTGTGTATGAAAACTCGAAAAATTAATCCCTCCAAAATTCCGAGTGAACTTTTCTTTCAGTAAGGAGTAATTAAACTAAATTAAAACTTCGAGTAGATATCCCAAATACATTTAGATACCTATAGGTGTATATACTATGTATAGACAACTATTTAGACTTTTATTGAAACGGTCAGTTAGTCATCAGTCATAAGAGGAACGACGTGTTTTCCATACTCCATCGTTGATACGAAATTTCTATGGCACTCTTTCAATTCTTTTTTGACATTATTTCTTTCCTTGTATTACAGTCTATCATACATTCAAGGTCGCAGGCAGTATTGTCCTTCGTAGAATGTCAGTCATTCCATTACCTGCCATTAAGAATGCGCCAATTTTTAAAAAAAGACTATGTACAAGACAGAGGATCTAAATGATAAAAAAAATGCACGTGACCGAGGAACAAAATTGGTCATCGTGATTGCGGCCATGACACTTTCATTCAATGACATTTCATTCATTCATTTCATGACACTTTCATTCAAATATGAATGAGAAAGAAATGTACTCACTTTTCACGGGAAACAGCTCAAGGCCAGAACACCAGTCGTTATTAATATGACATTCACCGAGGGAAGACATTCTTTTCCATGTCGCTCCATCTCTCAGGGCTTTGGCAAGGTGTGTGATAATCGTGCGATAAGCAATGTCTGTAAAGTACAAAAATTGAAATGCATTTCAATAAAATTATGCAATCAATCGAGGTCTCAAGGCTTTGGAAAGGTATATAGAGAGAAATCGCGCAATTGGTATTTTTATGCAATTAACGGATTCTATAAACTAATGATATGAAGAGAAAAATGCACAATATTCCACTGTACCCGGCATATGTTTTAAGAGATCATATGCAAGTTAATTGACGCCTGAGTTGATATTTCAACAAATCCAATTTTTTTTGCGAGAAGCGATCCTTTGGTTGCCTAAGTATATCACTTGGGTGCCTTAGTGGAGTAATTAGCATTAAGGATGATACATAGAAATGAAACAAAGTTAAATTATTTATACATACGCATGTTTTTCAATGCTTCTGCCAAAGCCTGAAAACGGATTTAATGATATAACATTAATGACACTATTATTATAATTGCTCACAATAAATGTACATATTCATCACTAGCGTTCACTTGGTCCGAAGACAATGTCTCAGGCGTTACTTGATGGAACTGTTTCAAAATAAATGAATGAAGACTAAATTCGCAATTGCCACTGGGCTATTTCTTTTCCACGAGCATTGTTTCGTTGCAAGGAAACATTATTTGATGTTGTTGCCCTGCGAATACACCATGTTTGAGCAAAATAAAATATCCAATGTTAACAGAAAAGTTAGTCTTCATTCATTCAATTATTCATACTGCAATTACCTTTGACAAGAGGGCCTAGAATAAGAAAATTAGTTAGAAAAATTCTTAGATTCACGATGGCTACAGGATTTACTTACATACTATACATACGAGGGTCATCCGGAAAGTAGTACCCGTTCGTGAAATAAAGACACAAAAGTAAATATTAACAAACATAAAAAATTTTATTTGAAAGAGGATACTTTAAACTACTTCTCAACATAATCTCCAAGCAAATTAAGGCATTTGTCATAACGTGTGACAAGTTTCTGTATTCCTGCTGCATAGTCCTTCGCCGCCAGCTCATTGAGATACAGGGTCACTCCTTCTTTAAGTTCTTCATCGCTGTCAAATCTTTTTCCTGCCAAAAAGTCTTTAAGCTTTGTAAAGAGATGAAAATCTGAAGGGGCCAAGTCCGGGCTATACGGTGGATGGTCGAAAGTTTCCCATTTGAATTGCTGCAAAAGTTTTTGTGTTATCCCAGCTGCATGAGGCCTGGCATTGTCATGAACGAGAATGACACCAGTAGACAATAGACCTCGCCGCCGATTTTGTATTGCCCGCCGTAATTTCTTTAATGTTTCACAATACGCATTGGCATTAATAGTGTCTCCACGGGCCATAAAATCAATAAGCAATACACCTCGTCGATCCCAGAAAATGGTTGCCATGAGTTTCCTGGTGGACAGAACTGTCTTGAATTTTTTTGGTTTGTTTGGTGAATGAGCATGATGCCACTCCATTGACTGTCGTTTACTCTCAGGTGATGCATAACAAACCCATGTTTCGTCACCAGTAATTATGCGAGTCAAGAAAGAGTCTCCTTCATCAGAATAACGTCCCAAAAACGTCAGTGCTGCAGTCATACGCTTGGTTTTGTGCTCATCTGTAAGCATGCGAGGGACCCATCTTGCACAAATTTTTGCATAATGCAGATGATGTTTAACAATTTCATGAACAATTGTTCGAGAAACATTGGGAAAATGCTCACAGATGTCATCAATTGTGACGCGCCGATCGTTCCTCACGAATTCGTCAACTGAGCTCACCAGTTGGTCTGTAATGACAGACGGTCTCCCCGAACGCTCATCGTCGTGTGTGTTCCCCCTCCCCATGTTGAAGTTGCGACACCACCGCCGAACAGACGACTCGTCCATTACATTGTCTCCATACACCTCCTTTAATTGGCGATGAATATCACATGGGCGAACGTTTCTTGCATTGAGGAATTTAATCACTGCCCTCACTTCACAACTGGCGGCGTTCTCAATTTTTTTAAACATTGTAAACAATCACAGAAACAACACAGGCAATGCTAGCGTCACGCAACTTGGCTCAGAGAAGGCAGACAAGCCACTGAAGCTATCTGACCTCGTCCAGCGGCTACTCGCGTCGTCAGCACTTCATGCGGCACGAACGGGTACTACTTTCCGGATGACCCTCGTATATACATACATAAACGCGCACACAGATAAATATTTCCCCCCATGGACTACAACATTGACGTGGTGGAAGGGCTTGTGCGTTCCGATGAACCCTAGAGCTGTGCTGGCGGGAGTAATAATAATTGCTTCCGGTAGTGTCACCCACGCCAGATAGGTCGAAGGTTAGGAGCCAGACGAAAGGTAGTCCACGCAGCGTCTGTTCCTTAGTGAGGCGGTTGCAAAGGCGTCTGACCCCAGTGGGGCGGTCATTGAGTGATGGTATCACGTTAAAAACACTATTGAGGAAGGCAACAGGAAGCCACCCCAATTATCTTTCCCAAGAATATAATAATGGACACAATATAAAATATGAGTCCTGGCAACTGCGGGACTAGGCCCAATCGTCGTGTGGCGAGCCCAGCAGCGGAGAAGGCAAGGCTTCCGCAGTCGTTATCCCACGAAACCCTTGCAAGAGAAAACCGACAGCAGCAGGATAGAAGACGCAGAAGAATAAGACTAAATTAGTTAGAATAATAACTTGGAATGTTAGGACAATTTTGAGAACAGGAACATTAGAGAATATTAGGCGAGAGATAGAAAGAGGAAATAAGATATTTTAAGTTTATGGGAGGTGAGATGAAAGGATAGCGGGGATTACTGGAGTGATAGTTACAGAGTCATACAGGTTACATGTATACAGCAGAGGGGACGAGAGCCAAATAGGGGTTGCCATAACATTGAATAATGAGGTTGGAAGAAGCGTAGTCAACGTAGAACAACCAACGGATAGAATATTAGTAGTAGAGATTGAAGCAGAACGGACGAACTTGGTCATTGTTCAGGTACACAAGCCGCTGAGAGCCATAGGGAGGAAGAAGTCGATAGGATGTACAATGAGTTAGAGGGCATAATCGCGTGCGTTCCTGCAGAGAAATATTTGATAGTGATGGGGGATTGGTATGTGACGGTAGGCGAAGGAAGAGATGGTGATGAGGCGGGGGACTACGGTTTAGGTACGAGGAATGACTACGGCGAGAAAGCAATTGAGTTCTGCAGGAGACAGGTATTAGTCATCAACAACATATGGATTAGACACCATAAAAGGCGTTGGCACACATGGAAAATGCCAGGTGACTCAGAAATATATCAGTTAGATTATTTTCTGGTTAGGCACAGGTTTAGGAACGGTACGATAAATACCTATTTCTGTTAACTGTTTAATGCTAATAACCCGTTACTATAAAGTCTATGTTTCCGGAATACGGAACCATGAGGTCTCAATTTTTCCCAAATAAACACCTTCATCTATCTATGTCTATGTATACTCTTATGTTACGAATCGTATTTCGATCGCCTCTTCCTCGTGCACGTTCGTTGGTCCACCTAAATGTTAAAAGTGTGCTTGCCCATTTAAGTTCGTGTGCAGCCTAATTGCAATTACCATTTCCTCCGAGAAATCGTTAATGCTTCCGAGTTATACCCTTCCCCCTCTCAATTATTCTCCTAGGGGAATTTCGCTCCCCACTCATCCTTCCCCGCTCCGTTCAGCCGTCCAAGCACTTGGGATCCTGTAATGCAAACAAAGTTTTGTAAACAACCGCGGAGGCGCTGGAGAACATCTGAGAATCGACGTAGTTTTCGCGGCCACCGCAAATCGCTGGGGAGGCGCGCTCTCTGCGGTTTCAATTAGAATGTGGGACGCGACACACTTCCACACAGCATCCTGCTATTCCCTCACTCGCCGCATGCCGCCGCCGCTATTCTCTCGTCTCCCTCACTCCTCGCCGCCGTAGTGCACTCTCGCATCCCAGCGCTCCGGCTGACTTAACGAAATACCCTTCCGCGTGAAAACCACGCCACTACCCTCATGGGAGAAGGAAGGAACAATGTTCCATACTCGTTTTTCATGTCGGCCACCCCACCAACCCTTTAAGGCTCCCTCCCAAACGATAACATGAAAGAGATCGCTGTTCAAGCACGGCAAGGCCATCCGCGGGAAAATTCAGCATCATGTTAGAAAAAATTGAATTTTTTATTCCAGAATTATGGATGGAAAATTGAAATTTTTAAAGCCAAGCCGGGATATTCGAATGCCACCACTTGAAGTACGGGACACAAAGAGAATATACCAGCCATACCTCTGGTAAGAAAAAAATCATTCGAAGAACAACCAGGGTCAACATCTTGATAACCCATAGATTTCCTGGTGTAACTTCAGCAGTTAGGAAGCCGCAGCAGTGTATATTACCTTTTAAAAATTCAAGCAGAGTTTTTGGATTAAAATAAATTTCTACCACAGCAATTTATAGAAGAAATTAACTTTCTTCTTGAAAAAGAGCTCATTCCGCCAGGCCATGACTCAAGTTGATAATATATGATGGTCGATTTTAAAATCCCAAACGGGCTGCTATACGAGGAAAACCAGAGCTTCCACTAGACTTATTTAAAATTTAGTGTCACTGGTAGTAGTATCTCGGCAAGTACTTTTACACAAAATAATTTCTAAATAGAAATAGTTCCGTGCTAATGAAAGGCGGCCGGCGGTGCCACGCTGACAATCATTAGTTGACGACAGGCTCTCCCTCTTTGCGGAAAATATTTTTACGGCAAAAAGATTCCTGAACCAACCACGAAGTGATTTTAGAACTGGTTTCGCAATATTGGGTAAGTATACATACATATTTTAGAAGTAATCTCACACTATCAGGATAAAATATCTTGTAACTTGTATTTTCTTTTTGTTAAATATTAATTCATTTTACCTCTTATCATGTTAAACATAAAGTGGTTGAGTTTATCTATTCTTCAAATGGGAGAAAAGAAATGCATCAAAATGGTGAAGCGATAATCTTAATGTACATAAATCGGAAGATATACGGTAATCCAGTTGGCGGCGAAGGCCCAAGAAGACTTTGGGGCTTGATAATTTAAGATGGAACTCACGGCTAACTAATTCCTTAAGCAAGTGAAGGTCACATATTTTAGGGATATTTGCTGTGACAAAAAAATTACAGACTTTTCGCAAGCTGATAAATATTTCCCTCGTATTTATTTTCAATCGATATCTAAGAAACGTCGCTTTGATTTTAAGCGGGGATAGTTCGACGGCATCGTCCCGGATTTGACTCTGGGACTCCCGATCCGATCCCGATCAGTGTCAGAACGATTTACCCACTAGTACACTTGATCCATCCCAACACAATTTTATGCTTTCACTACCCTTGACTTTCTACAATAGTTTAAAAATGCCATAATACATTGGGGTGCTTTCAACCTCAAAGCTAAATTACTATTGCCTAGAAAATTACTGTTTGAGATTGAAATCGAGTGAATTCGTAGTCAACATACCCTATCCAGGACGGTTGTGAATTTATAGGGGTGTCATAACTTCCTAAGAATTGATACAATAACAGTTCGATACTTATTTGTGGCGAAATAGACTCATCCTCATCCCTTTCTGGACCGGGGTGAGGACAAATAGAATCAAGGGTAGCCAAAAAAGAATCAGAATCAGGAATTTTAGTTAAAATCGTATCGAGTTTATCAATTTGAAATAAATCGGGATTTTCATGAAATATTTAGATAATTTAGTGCCTCGAAACGGAAGCCAAGGACACTAGTATCATGATAAAATGAATGATTATTCCAAATGGGAGAAAGGTTTTGTCTTTGGAAATTTGGTGGACTAAACTGATAAGAATGCCACTACTATTTTACAAAGGAAATAAAGAGAATCTCAAACAAAAAAATAGAGCTTTTAAATAGGTCAAGTAATCGGTGGTAATGGTAAAGGTAAAAGTTAAAACATGATGTGCGTATGATGAAGATAATGGTCTCAGATATTCATGAATTTTTAAGTATAACATTGAACAATAGTAAGCAGTTCACTGAAAAATCCGAACTAGGCAAAAAGCTGCCCATCAACATAAATAAAATAATGTATCGTAACAGTTATTATATTATCCTTATGCATTAGGGATATCAAGTTTTCCAAACTGAGATTGGAGCTCGGCTGACATTCCACACTTAACTTCGACAAAAAAACTTTTACGACTTTTCACAAGCCGTTAAATATTTCCTTCGTATTTCTTTTCAGTCGATATCAGCGAAAAATTGGCAATCGCCAGAATAGGACTTATTTTTCATTCAGCCTTCTCCCAAGGAGAAATGCCTGACCTTCGACATGGCCATGCTACACCATCGCCATTTTTCAGTTAGCTATGAGCTTTCTCCTGATTGCTGGAACGCAATTCACTTTCTCTGCGGGAATCCAACTCTCCCTACGTTTTCCAACATTTAAATTCGGTCAACTTCGAGGGCCTACGAGCAGTTAATTGAGACGTTTTTAAATGAAATTAAAATAATTTTCTTCGCGAAGGAAACGTATTTCCTGATAATTACAAAAGGAATGATCATTGTGGCACTAAGCCCATTGAATCGTAATTTATAAAAATCCTTTTTTGTTCGCACATTTCTGTTCTAATCAATTCACGCTACACCCCTGACACTAACTTTCAATGCAATTCATGATACCATTCCTAATCTATTCATCTTCCGCATTCATAATTATGTGCTGATTAAGTATTTTATCATTAAGTAGGTCCAATTAGCGTTGATTCGCATGTGCTACACTAAGTACTTGTTTCAACTTAGCGCATTAACAATTTAACGATAATTTACGTTCTATTTAATCTGGCGTAGTTGAATGTTCCATAGATTCTAATGACACCAAACATCAGTATACGAGCCTATACCTCGTATGTTTGATTCTAAGGTTTATATGATAGGATCTAATTTTCGCTGAAAATGCGTCTTTATAACCGAGTTGCTATTTCGTATGAACACGCTGCACAGCTGCCGTGATGCAACCCTGAAGGAAGTACTTACCACAGCCGCTAGAGTTCTATCTGAAGGACCAGCTTTGCTGATATACGTGTAATTGAAATGATGGAATGTTTTGCAATGCCGTCAAAAATAAATCTTCAATTGGCCATTATTAGCGAATTGAAAAAATTGAGGTTTTTGGGCAAAGAGTTATGTTCAAACACGGATTCCTTTTAAACAAACCATCACCAGTTATTTTTTTAATAAAATAGGTCTTAATTTACACTGATAGCTTTCCGCGAATAGAAAAAAATATGGTGAACGAATATGCAAAGCTAAAAAAATGCAAGATTCAACGGTAAGAGCCTTTATCAAAAATCAAATATAAATGTACTTGAAATTACAGGACGGGAAAAGTTGCATTGCGAAATAAATGTATTCCGGAATAACTGAAAAAATTCTTCTAGGAATAGTTATTATGCAATCGAAATTATTGACAGGAAAATGTTTCTATCATATCGATGAAGTTTTGTTTTCTCATTTTTTTGTTTCCTATGACAATCAACGGCTGACTTTTATAACAAAAAAGTATGATTCAATTTTGTGTTAAAAGCACATTAGGACTCATCACTATCATGGCCCAGGATATCACATAATAATGTGGTGCTTTCCGTTCGTTAATAGGATGCGTCGCGAAATGGGCATATTTTCTTTGTATCCTGTTGAATTCCGAAATTAAAAACTTTCTGTAAAGGACACCAAAAATTCGACGCGTATTCGGGATGAGAAGAGGATGGTCTAACAAGCGTGAAGTACCAAATACGTAGATGGTGTGTTTTACAAGTATTTTACTTGGTCCGTCAATATTGCCTATGCCCCTACGATTGTATCGTGTGTGTGTATGGATTTATTTTTCCAAAATTTCATTACCAAGCATTTTTAAACATTAAATTGGTATCCCCACTCCTGGCACCAAAAAGCAATATTGTTTAGGAGGTTAGAAAACCTTGCAGTCTTTTTTGTCTATGGCATCACACTAGGTGACCATATCATTGAGCATTAATCTGGATTTCTCGTTTACTGGATTACTCTAACATACCTATTTCCTGATTCGATTCTCATCCATTCCCTCGCTGTGACCAAATCAGCGCGGTGGCATCCTTCTTTCATACTAGTCTATTACTGGTGCATTCACACCACATTACATCCGGATACACACATTCCTCCTCCTATCTCTCCAATATTTTAAAAATGTCACCGCATGTGATGTGTCAGTACACTTTATATGCCTCTTGTGAGTAGGGTGCGGGTATTATGCTGACTAGCAAGGTAGCTCCAGAAGACGGGAATCCAATTTGTTTAGAATAATGAAAGCCGGTCTGTGGAATTAGCATGATTTGATTTAGTTTTGGGCTTGCTGGTGGCGGGACAAAATCCGACCACTTAGTGTCATGACTCTTAGCGGAGAATGCAATTCGTTGCACGAATACTGCGAAGTCTGTCCAAGTGAACCTTTCCCACCCGATTTTTTTATTTCAACGAAAAGTCATGGCTAGAATGCGAAAGAAATTAAAATTTAGCAGTAGAAATAAATACTACCAGACGCGCAATCGTTATAGATGCGGATTACACGCTAACGAAAATCTTGAACGGACACACATTTCTGCACTAAAAAATACGTTAATTTAACGCAACTAAACTTTCATACGGAACATACGTAGTTATGTACGGCGCGTAAATATGGCCATTGAAACAAGATGATAGGCGTAGATTGGTGGCTTTTGAAATGTGGTTGTGGAGAAAGTGAAATGGCAAGATAGGAAAACAAATGAGGAGCTGCGGAGAAGAGAGAAATGGTGGAGGCAAAGGTGGAGGAGGAGAGGTAATTGCTGGGAGAAATTCCAAGTAGACAGAAAAAATGGATGCAAAGCATATTGATTGGCAATGGGATCTTGAAGACTGTGATAGAGGGGAGAATGTTAGGAAAATGAGGAAGGGGCAGGAATAGAATAGGGTTGTAGGACGGGATGAAGGGAGGACGGAAGGAGACGGAGATGAAGAGGGAGTTTGGTGTAGAGTAGGAAGTTTGATTGTGTTTTGTTAGGAGAGACAAGATATTTATTTGGCAGTTGTGTCTTTCCTAAACCTAACTTAACCGGTGGATTACAGCTAAAATGCTGATGTTTTTCGAATCTAGTTAACGGTGAAGATTAGCATGTCCCATTCAAAATCTGCAAAAATAATTTTATGACACAAAAAACGTTTTAAATCAAGTTGCTGACTAAATACTTTGGTGAACTTAAGGAATGTAATTTAATGAGAAACGGACTTCGTTTTGGCCATGAGAAACTGAGTAGGGAGACGTGACCAATTTTATTGGCAATTGATAACTCGCCTACCTTATCTTATGTCACTTTCAACAAATATATAGGCGAACTTTATTAAGTAAAGCTTAAGCGCTGAAATAAATTATTATGAAATAATTTCTAATTCTTTATTGAATTTTCAATTGTAATATGTGATAGCTAATTCATTGGAAGGGTTTTAGAATGGCGGTAAGCAAAATTCTAATTTATTCCCATAAACACCGTATTTCCGGATAAAACCTTAGAGAGCCTCTCCGTTGTTTCGTGGAAATATCTTCCTATTAGTTAGATCTAAAATTCTCAAAATATTTGCCCGCAACATATTTGAACGCCCTCTACGCTGTTTACCTTTCTTTTAAAAGCTAAAAAATATGTACACTGGAACATCAGTCCCTGCACAAGGAGAAATTCATAAGCAACTTAAACTCAGCCGATGATTTTTACAGGGAAAGAGAACCTGCATGTAAAAATAAATAGAAATGGTCAAATTATTTGCCTTTCTTCTATAGAATCTCATAGGTCCTAGCGATAAAAAATAGATTCTGTGCACTATTTTGGGGTTGCATTACATGAGGAAGTAAGTGCTACAAAATAATAGTAATATATTATCCAATGGCAATGAAAAAAATCACATCGAAATGTTGAAACACTATGTTCAATCGATTCGGGTCCTGAAAATTTTTAGACTTCATGGTCAAAGCTCCAAAATACTTCCATTTTATTTTTCAGGAATCTCATAAACCTAGTACCAGGAATAAGTCACTAACGGCAGTCCTGATGAGTCGAAGTCCAAGTAGAGCCACGTATTCGCGACATTTGGGTAGGAAATCTCGAGTGTTGCCCGCCAGAATAACCGTGGATAAAGTGCAAAATATATTCAGAGAATTAACATAACAGTTTATGTGAATCTTATAATGAAACTTGATTATATACTCCTTTCAATTTAACCGTGGATATCACCATGGATAGGGTTAATGATCACAGCTGGAAAATATTAATGTTCAGGCAACTAAGATTTCATATTTGAATACATATTACGCTTCATGCAGAAAAACAAAATGTTTAAATTTCCATCGTGATCCATCCGTACATTTTTTCCATGTAATCCCTATAATCATACCTAAATATCTCTAGGTTCCATTAATTTGATTTTTATTTTATCTCACACATCTGGCTCCCAATTCTATCCAAATACAATTTCATAAAATAATTGCAGCTCTCAAAAATTTATTTTAGCAGAGGTGTAACTCTTAATTGCTCTGTTGTTGCTTGTCCACGGCTTGAAACCAGTAATTTTTCCAGCTAGAAGATGTGATGATATAGTTAAAAAAGTGATCGCATATTGCCCTGCGCTCTGCGTAATTACGTCATAATAATGCCTAATTAGAGCATGCAGATTTTGCTCTGAGGTTATATCCCTCTCTGTTTCCTAATTATATGACGTCATAACCTATTTCTCTTTCCTGCGCTCATCGCTCCAATTTTCACAGGCAATTCTATGACTTTTGGTCGTTCTCCTCTTTCTTTATCTCTTTACTTCTTCTTACTTTACTTCTGTCTCTTCATACGAGCAAATTAAACTTTCGCTGGCAGCTATTGCAGCTGCACTCTCTTTTTCATTTCAGTACTATTAGCTATTTTTTTTAATGTTCACTAATATTGAAACAAGTCTAAGAGAAAATATGTTAAAATATCCCATCTCATAAAATTATCTGTACACCCAAAAATTACTGATGTTTTTCAGGATTTAATGCATAAAAAATAATCACAAAACTGAAAGGTTATCCCTTAGCCTCCCTTATCTGAATCTGGAGCATTTCCGCAAACAGTACTTTAAATATAGACAACTCCTTGAGTAGGAGTAGTATCGTATGTAATTTCACGTCAAGTTGATGTAAATTTCACTCCCTTTTTCATTGGTCTCATTCCCTAAAATAGAAAATTCTAAATAATAAATTATCATCGCAGAATAAATAAACTTATTATTTTTTCATACAGTGTTGTTTGAAAAAATACTAAGGTTATTTATTCAGTGAACACGAATTTTCACAAAGTACGAGTAGAGCATCAAACCATCTAATTCTTAAATAATTACCCTATTTCAGACCCAATTATTTTGGTTGCACTTCAAGAAACGAATGAAAATATTATATTTCGCTTTTCAAGGTGCCTGGATAAAACGGAAATCATTCAAAATATTGTTTTTCTTCCACCCACATCCTCAACGACGGACTTAAATTTTAGCATTCACAGACTTATCGCATTCATTACTTATGAAGAGGCCATTTGAAAAATTAAATAGCTTTAAAAATATTTTCATCGAGCACACATTAAAATTCCAGGAGAAAGCAGGAGGCGAATTTCATCTCTTACATTCACCTCTTGAAAATAATTTAAAGGGAGAGAATTTTTCCCGTATTCAACTGGGGTATTTCGTCTCTTATTCCCCTCAATGAATCATCTCGTGATGCTGAGCTTGAGGAATTTCAGGACTCGGATGCAGGAAACGAAGGATGGACTAAAAAATATTAATAGTAGACTTATTCTGTAAACTCCAATTCGGTGACACTGTTATAACTCCATTAGGCAAGCTATAGATTTATGCAACATAATAGAATAAGGTCCTGCCAGATAACACTTTGCTCCTGACATCTTTTTCGTAAATATGAGTCATAGAAACCTGTCGTCTCGAGAAAATTCCAAGAAAAAAATTTCACTTACAGGTTGCATCTTCAGACCGGGGACCAAATCTCCACTCCTCCATCAGGAAATGTTCGTGCAACGGATACTGCAACGAGTGATAAAACTGCCTCTCAGCAACAATGGACCAAGGCAGCAGAAGAATCCTGAAAACCAGAACCTTCCTATATTATAGGCTTCACCAGTCTCGACGAGAGTTACTGTGAAATCAGTTTGCTTACCTGCTTTAAAACTCATTTATCTACATATCTTAAGTTTCAATTAAGTTTACTGTATTTCAATGTGCCAAATCAAATTTCTAGTTGAATAATCAGAAGATATTTTAAATTTGTCTTCACATTAATCTGATATAAGTGTTGTCACTCTGTTGTCAAAATCTTATATTGAAAGTAATCTTAATTCAATTATATTCAACCTTATCCCATTGAAAAACAACCTGATGTGACCATAATGTTACTATTTCCGCAGCAACACATATTCCATTATGAGCATTAGCATTACTGTCACAGAAGATTACTGGAAAAAATATTTAATACCGCAAAAGGCATACCTTCTAACTAAAACATTCAGTGCTTTCAGATGAATTTTAAGTCCATCTTTTTCTGTCGAAACTTCCGACAACTGTTCTAGAGATTACAATGCGGTCAATTCTTCTACGGCCAAAGTGAACTCCTCCCACATAAATTGTCTTAGCCTCCATTCTCGTCGCTGAGCTTCGTTTCGCCGAGTAAGCCTATTAGTTTTTACTGTTAATCGGGCAATGGCTTTATTCATATCAGTCAAGAAATTTCTTAGGTAATAAACATTAATTTGCTGAACAAATTTGCAGGCTCGTTATCGACGTGATGAAAAGAAAGTATGAGGACGTTTCTAATATTGTTGTAATGGTAATCTCCTGGTGAAATTCTCATTTTAGTTTTCTCCGACGATTCCCTCGATGCATTCTAATATGAGATATAATTGTATATATGTATAGTTTGTGTTCTGCACTGTGCTCATATGTTTTACTCTGTAAGGATTTTAGTGAAATGGGTTGTACCTACCGTCTCCTGTGAGAAAGCGATTTAGCTGAGTTCTAACTTCTTAGTTTTAACTTAGTCTTAACTAGTTTTAACTTAGTCTAACTTACTCCTAACTTGATATAACTTATGATTACAAGATATCTAGGGCGAATCCCAATAATGAATTCCAGTGAATTAAAAAGGAAAATGTTGGCGGAAAATTTGAAAGAGAACCCAAAAGCATTTTGGTCATGCGTCAGAGAAGTTTAAGGAAATAAGTCGACTATTAATTCACTCAAAATTTATAAAGACGAAAGAGTAACCAGCAGTTTGGAAAATTCTAACTTATCAAATTCTTTCTTTCAAAGCGTCTTCACCAATATCTCACCGAATGTCTTCGATAGCTTACTAAATCGTGCCGGTGAACAGATGCCGAAAATTGAAATCTCATATAATGGCATAAAACGTTTTCTGAAAAATATATTAAAATAAAAAAGCCAAATAAATCATTCGGGCCGATGAAATATCTGCTCGTATATTTAAAGATCTAGCTTCGTAAATTCCGCCGAATCGAAAATAATATTTAGGAAGTCGCTGGTAGATCACAAGGCTCCCAGAGATTGGAAAACGGCTAACGTTACATCAATATTTAAAAACGGAAACAAGGAGGAAACTAGTAATTAAAGACCTATTTCCATCACATCCATTTCGTGCAAGGGTATGGAATATATAGCTGCTAGTTCGATCGTGAGACACCTCGATAATCAGGAGTTATTAATGAAAAATCAGTACGGTTTCCGAAAAGGTAGATCCTGCGAGACACAACTTACACTTTTTGTTCATGATATTCTTACTTCGGGAGAGAGCAATGTTCCGGTGAACGCGATTTTTCTAGATTTTAAGAAAGCCTTCGACAAAGTACCTCATAGTAAACTACTCGCAAAGCTAGAAGCATATGGCATAGTTAAAAATATCCGGGGTTGGATCAAAGACTTTTTGAATGGACTGGTACAAAGAGTAGAGATAGATGAAGTTACCTCAAATGCAGTAGAAGTTACTTCAGTTGTTTCTCACGGAAGTGTTATCGAACCTATTTTATTCCTACCTTACAAGTAGCAAAGCTGAGAATCACTAACAGAGTGAAGGTTAAACTACATATTGAAGCTCTTCCATAAATTGGAAGAGCGTCTCTTTAGCAGTGATGTTGAAAATGTGTTATTACTCACATCGTACTACGGTAGGAGAAATCATGTGAATAAAATTAGAGAGATCAAGTGTATAACAGAGAGATTTAAGATGTCATATTTTCCACGAGCGATAGGGGATCATAATAACATTGCCCGACCGCGGTAGGGTCATTTGGCGTAAAAAATAGTCTGGTGTGTATTCACCCCTGCCGCAAACCCTAGCGGTAGCTTGCAGGGTACATAAATAAATTAATAAACTTTGGCAAAACAAACCTGAGGTGGCTTTTAGGAAAACCACTAAGATAATCGTTACCTTACAAGTAAATAAATTCTGGAAAATCATCTCTAAAATGAGAAAAATAAAATTCAACTGATAATTTGTTTTTGTTTCGATTCTGCTTTTACGTTTGTCTCCATTGCGTCGTCCATTATTAAAATAGAAGATTTTGTCTTATTAACACGCTCTTAAGATATCAAAGAATACAAAATATTTCATGGAGAGTCACTTTTAAATACAGGTCCCTTTAACCCTCTAGACTAGCAAAGCTTGGTCTTTCAGGAACTAAAGAGTTTATTTAACACCATTAATTTCTAATCAAAACCATGAATTGTAATTTTCAATGGTCAATTTGACTTATTGGCAAATGAAATTAGTTGAATTTCATGGGTTTGAGGCGTTTAAAATTAAAGTGTTGTGTAGGTCTAATAGGTAGATCTACAGCTCATAGATTGAAATAATGAAGAGAATAAAGAAACTCTGCCTTTTGAAGCATTTAAAAAAAATAAAAACATTAAACGACTGAGCTATGGGTAATTCTGAGAGATTTGGGAAATTGCTTTGTGGTCAAGAGTCAACAGAGCAACAATAAAGGAAGTTACCTTCGCAAATCACTCTTCCAGTCCGGATGGAACTTTAATTTGTTCGGTGGCATAAAATCACTATAAAATATGTTCTCCCAAAGAGTTTCAGGAAGTTTTCCAATCTAAATATAATGAAATAATGAAGAATAATCAACCTTGTGCTATTCATAACTAGAGAATAAATTTTTACGGAAATTGAACAACATCCCGTATAATAATGTAAATACAAATATGGAACTCAAAAAATAATAATTTAATGGATCCAACTGAATGATATTCAAATATCAGACACTAAGCAAATACTTTGGCAGTTCCAAGGGAAGAAACTGAGGTTGAAAGACTTGAGACTTACAAAAACATTGTTTCCGAAACTCTTCCCAAGAGTAGTAATTTTCCAGCGTTGGAAATACAAACACGCAGAGTAGAACAAGGTAATTTTTTAATTTTTAAATTGCTTTTAACACCTCAATACAAATCAATAAACTCCCTTGTGTATAATTTTTATTTCGCCAATTTTTTCCCTATCAAGTTCATTCCACCTTTTGAAGTAAATTACATTCATTCTCAGACTTAGAGATACGAATTGTTTACATTGAAAATATGTATGTCTTTAGAAAAATATAAATAGTGTTTCCTTAGGTCTGGAAAATATTGCATAGTGTTTTGCCTTACCTTGCCTTTCACGCAAGGACACACATGAAAAATTTACTATCACAAAATCATTTCTCGACAGTTCTACCTCACAAGGAAACCTTCCCACCAAACTTCCAAGTTCCAAGTGCCAGCCTTTGAGGCTGTGAACTAGTAAGTCGGAGCTATCGCTTCTATATACTACCTGTATCCATATAATAATAAGAATTCAAAGTCAACATATGGCAATTAGCTAAATTCAATAATATCTATTGTTCAAGGTTTGCTAAATTTTAAATAGTCTCATAATAGAGTTCTTTATTTGACATATACAGCTTAAAGTACTGCGGTCGGTCGGTCGTTCAATAATTTCTAAGGAATTATTGAACGACCGATGAAAATTAAATTATGCATGAGTCTGATATTGGTTGTAAAATCTAAATTCGAATGCGGTGTTCCCATGGGTACGATACCTACTGAATTTGATCATTCATTCTCCCATTCTGTTCGCAGCACTGTCTACATCAATAGCCTTTTAAGACGTGACTAAAGCTTTATTTTTATATTGCCTTGGGTTTGACAAAACTGCCAATTTAAATCATACTCACATACTATATCGCAACCATGAAGAATATTGACTCACTCCTTCAACGCTTAACCTTACAGAAACTTAAATCACAAAGAGTAATTGTTCAATTGATTGAAAATCTATTGTGTTTCAGAATGCTATTAGCGCCGATCCCATTGTGTGATGTGATCTAGGAACTTCGGCCGTCAGTTTTAGGTTTGCGTTAAATACAAAGCCGAACACTATACCTACGGTAAAACTTATTCTTTTCTGGACCGTTGTTATCAGATCAAATATTTTTGCACTGCTAACATTGTGTAATTAGAAATTTCAGCGCAACATCAGACTGTGTGTTCTGGGCACTTAATTTCCCTCCACATCTTTTCTTCATGGGTGTGGGCATGAGCTTCGCATGGCCCTGGAGTAGGCCGAAGCATTGACACGACCAGGAAGGAAGGGCGACAGGTTTCGGGACGTGGGAGTGCCAAATAATGAAATAACAGTCAAGGTCGGGACCTTGATGCCGGAAATAACCGGTCGCCAGGCGATAGCTTTTGACTCGCAGGCGTCTTCGCCATTTAGCAGCCGGTTGTAATAACCAGAGCTCTTTTCGAACAATGGCTAGACGCTAGGAGGAGAAAGTCAAGAATTGTACAAAGGATTGGATACTAAATGGTGCCGTGTGAATTCCTAATTAGTTGAACTATGAGTCGCATGTAAATTTTCTAATTGAAGATTTATGTCTCTCGAAAACGCAGATCGACGTCTTTCATTCAAGCATCTAAACTAAAATATGAGAAGCAGAGTCGTTTTTCAAATAAAAACATGAGAACTCAACAAAACTATAGTATGTACAAATATCAGAATTTCACAAATCGGTCTAATATTTAGAATTTAACTTTTATTCTTTCCAAATTTCCTCCTGCATAAGGAACAAGTCAGGATAAGTCGGAGAGGGTGTGGTAAATTCTGGTAGAACTTTGATAAGAAATCATATTGCAATAAAAGTCCGGGGGATAAAATCTCTCAAATATGCCTAAGTTTAACAACATGTGCACTGGGAACTGGGATACTCTTCATTTTAACAAGATTTAAGTCGTGTTAAGCGGCACAATATATGAATCAAGTGAGGAAACAAGCAAGCAATTCCATCAAAAAGTATTTACGAGACGATTACAAATTTCATCCATCAAATTTAATAAATTTGGCAAATTGTCATTTGATCTTAATTCTTATTTTCTTTATTTTAAACATTTATCTTCAGTAATCCTTATTTCCTTAATAAGTAAAACAGACGCTAAATCAAAAGAGAATTTTATTGCAGTCACCGATTATGATTAATTGAAACAGTTGTTAATAACGGATGACATTTATTGAGAAAATATTTGCCATAACTCCAGAGTTCCAATTGCTATATTTTTTCCAGGTCAATACATGACACTGAATATCTATCATAGTTAAAAAATACACTGCTAAAAGTATCCACTAGGGAAATTTTGGTACAGCCACGAGAGCATTCCGTTTTGAATTGTACGTGTACATTTTGGCTTCCTTAGTTTCCCTTTTCAAGATTTTGTAAGCTTTATACGGTTAATTCAAAATGCTTCATTTTGTTACTCTAAGATTCCCTATCTATCGTTTCTGTATTCTGGGCATTTCATTCATTTTTCCTGGCTCTATGATTTCTACAAACAATCCCCACTCTTCGCCCAACATACCCAGGACTTCGTCGTTTGTTTTTCTTTCCGTCCTTTTTACCTTCATCATTCTCAACACCCACATTTCAAAAGCCTGCAATCTACGTCTATCCTCCTGCTTCAGTGACCATGTTTCCGCGGCGTAAAAAACTACGCTCCATGATGAAGGTAAAAAAAAGGAAAACTTTACACTTCCACACACTTTTAATGCAATACGACCATGGTATCATCAGGTGCCTGATGATGATACGCAGTATCGAAACCATAGTCGTATTGTATTAAAAGTGTGTGGAAGTGTAAAGTTTTCCTTATTTTCTTTCTCGCCATGAAGGAATTCCATAAAAGTTAAGCCTGAAACTGTTAGCTTTGTTAGTGTTCACTACGCTCCATATCAAAGTTTTCACTAGCCTTTTCTTAAAATCCTTACTCAACGTTCCTGTCATCCTCCTTGAGAAAATCTCTTTGCCCAAAGCAATTCTTCCCCTCACGCCATTAATACTTTAACCATTTTGGTCCAAAACACTTCCAAGATATGCAAACTGTTCTACCTGCTCTACTTTTTTCCCTCCAATTTGTATGTGTAACTTAGCCTTTTTCTTTATGCAAAATTGCATAACCTTTGTTTTATTAATATTTATTCTCATCCCAATTCTATCGCAATGAATTTCCAATTCACTCAGCATGGCTTACAACCCCTTGGCTGACTGAGCAACTAATGCTTGGTCATCAGTAAACCTAACTGAATTTACAAATTTCCCCCAGACTTTCATTCCTACCTCCAGTTCTTCCCATGCCTCTTTAATCATTTCCTCTACATACTATATACTATACGTTGAACAGCACCGGTGATAATGGACAACGCTGCCCATCTGTCTCTTTCCGTTCCACACCCGAACCTGAGCAGTCTGAGACATGTACAGGTGGCGGATTAGTCTCCCGTCCCTCCAATCTATTCCTATTTTCTGCAATATACTAATTAGTTTTTCCAAATTCATTCAATCAAACGCCCTTTCGAAATCTACGGAACAGACAAATATGTCCTGATTATATTCTATATTCCTCTCAATTAGTGACCTCATTACTGCAATGACATCAAGCGTGCCTTTCCCCTTCCTAAAACCAAACTGATCATCCCCAAAGCATTCATTGGCCTACATTCTATCCTTTTGTTGAATCCTGAGAACAACTTAAGCCGTGTGTGAAATCAAACTTATTGTTCTGTAGTCCTCACATGATGTAGCAAATATCTTTATCGGAATAGGAACAAACACTGATCTCACAGTCTTCCGGCCAGATTCCTTCCTCATAGATACTATGAATCAGTCCATATAGTCTTTCTCCCATATTTTCCTAAACATTTAAGCAGTTCAGCAGAAATGTTATCTACCCCACGACCTTATTTGGTTTCATCTCCCTTTATGCCCTTTCTCTCTCATCGTCGAGGATGCCTGGACCTAAGCTATCTTCCTCTACGTCATGCTCCTTTTCTACGATATGTCTAACCTTGTTGACCTATATTCTTTACCATACAGTTCTTCTATATTATATCCTTTATCTTTCTCGGATCTTTTCTGTGTCAACTATTATCTTTCCCGACTTATTTCTAACTGATTCTACTGATAATCTGATTCACGACTGTAGCTACGTGCCTCGTATATTTTAATTAACTGTAACTGTTAGCACAGATCTTCCCTTCTTACTTACCGAAGGAGATTTAAACTTGCTGTATAGCGCACCAATTTCACCTTCTTCTGCATACTATACTTTCCATATTCTCACACTGCGTCTTCCACCACGCTTATTTTGCTTTTTTTGTTGCCCGTCTCAAATTATTATTTAACTCTTTTTAATTCCTTCTGCCTAGCTTAAATTCAATAACAATTTATTGTTTAACTCTTTGTACTTCATTTTGCCTAACTCTGTGTTTACATTTTTCCATTTTCTTCTCTCATCCATCTTTGAAATCATCTCATCCGTTATACATACATGGTTTCCTTATCCTTTTCCCGTCAACGATTCCTATAGTGTCTTCTGCGGCTTTCGATATCACTTTCTTGATACATTCCCATTTTTATTCGATAGTACCCAGCTCTTTACCGTCATCCATGATTTCCTCTACAGCCTGCTGATACTCCTTCCTTTTTAATTCATTTAATGCTTCTACATTCCATTTCCTAACGCGCCACCCATGCCTAATCTTTTTTAAATGGACACTAGACTTCATAAGAACTAAATTGTGATCAGAGTCCGCATCCGCTCTTGGGAAGCTGAGTGAATTTATCACACTGTTCCTAAACCTGTGCCTAACCATAATATAATCTATCTGATACCTTTCTAAGTCACCTGGAATTTTTCATGTATACCTACGCCTTTTGTGGTGTCTGGACCATGTGTTGGTGATGACTAACCCCTGTCTCCTGCAGAATTCAATTGCTTTCTCCCCGCGTTCATTCCTCGTGCCTAGCCCATAGTCCCCACCTCACCACCATCTCTTCCTTCGCCTACCGTCGCATTCCAATCTCCCATCTCCATCAAATGTTTCCCTGCAGGAACATACGCGATTATATCCTCTAACTCATCGTACATTCTATCGACTTCTTTCTCCTTGTGGTTGCTCGGTGGCATGTATGCCTGAACAATGTCCAAGTTCGTTGGCTCTGCTTTAAACTCTCTAGTAATATTCTATCCGTGGCTTGTTCTATGTTGACTTCGTTTCTTCCTACCTCATTATTCAATATTGTGACAACCCCTTGTTCGCTCTCGTCCCCTCGGTTGTATACAACTCTATAACTATCACTCCAGTAACCCCCGCTATCCTTCCATCTAACCTTGCATAAACCTAAAATATCTATATTTTCTCTTCCCACCTCTCAATATTCTCTAATTTTCCTTTCCTCAACATTGACCTAACATTCCAAGTTCCAGTTATAACTAATTTGGTCTTCTTCTTCTGCGTCTTTTCTCCTGCCGCCGTCGGTTTTCTTTTGCAAGGGTTTTGTGAGATGAAGACCGCGGAAGCCTTGCCTCTCCCGCAACCAGGCGCGACACATAACCGATTGGACCGAGCCCCGTAGTTGCCAGGACTCATATTCTCTATAGTGCCCATCATTAATTTTTTGCAATGATAATTGAGATTGTTTGCCGTTGCTTTCCTCAATAGTGTTTTTAATGCGACACCATCACTCAATGGCCGCCCCACTGGGATCAGACGCCTTTGCAGCCGCCTCACTGAGGAACAGACACTGCGTGGACTACCTTTCCTCTGGCTCCTAACCTTCGACCTATCTGGCAGAGGTGATCCTACCAGGAGCAATTATCATTACTCCCGCCAACAATTGTGAATTGAGAAAAACTCTTACTATTTCTATTTCCCATCCAATGGCTATTGATGTGTAGAAGACCTTACTTCAGTGCCATGACTAAGTCGGGGTAATCGTGGTAGCTTTGGCTAAGAGAAAGGATAATTATTGATAAGTGCGAAGCTCTATGAATATATGCTGCCTCTCGTAGAACCAATGCTACTCTTGTTCGTGAGGGTGCACTTGTTTAGGTAATCCCCATCGTCTTTTTAAATACATAACTCCGTTGCCTTACGGGTTAACCAAACATCAAAACTTATAAAATGGTTAAAAAGAGACGTGTTAGGCGTGATATGGTGGAATATCATGATAAATTAAAAATTTATTTTGTCGAAAATTGCTATTTTTACTGATTATGGTTTAAAACAGGAGAGTGATTCTCTTTGACAATGTTTTCGAGGAAATTATTGTGAATGGAAAGACATTCACCTATTTCTTCTGAAGAGCATGCAATACAATATATCTCGACGGTGTCAGTATATACACGTAGTTCGCTATGACGAATGTATGATGTGTTTGGTATTCAAATACTTTTTTTAAAGACGCCAAATGTATGTAAAACACTTTTAAACAGAAATTAAAATGTCATCAACGAGAATCCAGACTATTTTAATACAGGCTGCTGAGAAGTTCACTCACCCGCAGTATCCTTAAAATTTTACTGTAAATTTTGAAGTCGCATGTTGGAATATCATGAACCGGCCAACCCATTGGTTTTATGGTATCCTAATCTGACACCTTCTCATCATATCATCGATTTTTCTCACATTTTCACATCGGTAGTAACTAAATAATTTGGTAGCAGACTTATAAAAAAGAAACGACAGGGAATCGGACATCACATACAATGGCGGATTTGCGGTTACAAAAACATTACGAGAAGCGTGCATAGATTTCGAAAACGGAATTTCATTTCAAGATTCAACGCAAGAGCACCATTAAATCGGACGATCCACTCGATGCAACGCGGCTCAAAAATAACTCACCCAGAGGAAAATTTACAGTCATTTCCTAGAGATAATGCACTCTCCCGCATTGGTGGACAAGGAAAATTGCTGTCCGAAGAAGACATAAAGCATGATGAGCATGGATGTGCTATCCTCAGGCTGAATGGCTCTTCGGTAAATTTAAAGCAAGGGCTTCGAAAGAGCAAACGTCTGCTATTAGCTAATTAGTTTGTCTCATTTCAATCCAGTCGGAAAATTCACGACGGGAATATCAAAATAACCCATCGTCATTACACCAGCTGCCATGAAAGGAAATGGAAACAGCTATGCGATGTGAATTGTTACAGATATTTTCTTGTGACTACGATAACAGAAAGTACTTCCTCTTCGCTTATTTGCTTAGCATGGGGAAATTTGTTCTCTTGTTCTGAATAGTGATAGGGATATAATTCCCTATGGAACATTCACATATTGGAGAGACTTAGATATTTTTTCATTGTAATAACATTCATCCATGCGTGATTTGAAGCACAATACTGAAATGTGACTGAAAAAAGATTTATACGAGTGATTTCTCTCCAATATTAAGTTAAATAGTCCCAACATCAACCAAAATACATAAATGATTAATGGCTAGCTTTACAAACTGAAATTATTAATAAAGTAATTCATTTTGATTACAAAAGTTTCCCCAAGTTATATTCAATGATGAACTATATGACCTTGAAACAATATGTAGTGCGAATTATTTTTTTAAACAATGAATAATTTATTACAATTGAATGTCAAAGAGGCGATATGCACTTGAATGGAATGCGTACTACCTCGCCATTCCTATATAACAACTCAGCCAGTACATGGAATGAATGAAATTATTGTTTTCTGAGTAAGTAAGAAAAACTCTTTAGGATAGAAGAAGCTCCATGAAATAGCAATTACACATCTGATTTGAAGGACGGTCATCACGACGACGATAATTTTTTTAAATACTCGCGAATTTTTTCTAACAAATCCGCAGTGAACCTAAAAATGGTCGAGGCTAAGGGGCATTGTGAGCATAGAGGGATAATTACCACTCAAAACCATAGACATCGAATATATTATTATTATCGAGAAATGGATAGCGGTTGAAGGCATTTTAAAAATGACAAAATCTCATTTATAACAATGGAAGAATAAATACAGTAAGAGCAAAAATATTTAGTAGAAAAATAAATGCTTTTAGTAAAAGTGGTAATTTCAAGCTTGAATTTGTGGAACTTATTCAATACGGAAATAAAAATTGCAGCTTTTTTTGTCATGCCACTTTATGTATTAATCTTACGACCCGGGTTTCTTGGTGATGGCACTATGTAATGAAACCCGGGTTGTGAGATTAAAACATTAAGTGGAATTTTAATAATCAAACCACTTTACTTTTCCACATAAACTCTTTATGTGGAAAAGTAAAGTGGTTTGATTATTAAAAGTCAGTATGAAGATTTTCCACCAAGTTACGCCAGAAACTGTTTTACATTAAGTGGAATTAAATAAGCTGCAATGTTTCTTTCCAAAATCCTATAAGAGTTCAAATTGTTGGTTACTCGTTTGATTCTATGGAACTGACCTAAGGCCCCAAGATCAATTACCAAGAATCAACCTAATATTTAAATTGACCTTTGCTATTTTCCGAGAGATTGAATATGTCCGAAATTAGACCACATCGAGGTCCTTCAGTTCCATGCAACTGAATTTAGAATTGTAATCAATACTGGCCTTGGGCACACAAAATCTCCGTTTGAAATTATATTTGATTGAAAATGACTATACACGTATTGATACATTTAGACTATACCTATTGGCTTCCATTTAATATTTACCTCCAGCTATGTTTCGAAAGAATGAAATATGTTACACACGGTATCCACGGAAGAGATGATCTCCGCAACCTCTCGAGTTCATATTTTGCTCGTAATGATCACTAAAGGTTTCTCAAAATCTTATATACTATTTAAAAAACATCATGCTAGCGATACAACATAATGATAATCTATTATTTCTAAATCCATTCATTAGGAATAATGAACATTCTCCCAATTAAGTTCTAATGAGTTTTAAGGCTAAGCTAAAGAGAACTATTTTTTAGCTTCAAAGTTTACTGATAATACTAGTAATAATGTCCACCTACACATTCGTAAAACGATCAATATCGATTCAAATAAGATCATAATTGTGTTCCAAAAGATAATATGAACGTTTTTGTGTACACACGAAACAAATATGAAAGCATATATTCTCAAATAAGTCGAAAATCCATCAAATATATTTCCCACGGAGCTTTATGCATCCTAGGTCTCTAATTTTTATTGTAAAAACTTGCCACTGTAATCATCACCAGAAGGACGAATCAGAGGATTTTGATGAATTATACGTACTTTACTAACAGAATCGGTTTTCAAATCCCTCGTCCATATTTTTTTATTGTTCAACTAATCACTATCCCAATCGGCAAACGTAATAACCCACAATCCTTCATCATTAGTCAAACTGTAAATTATATTCTTTTACAGCAGTATAAAGTTGTTTTTGCATCTCCTTTTATCACAAATGCCACTTTTATTGTTAAACTCCTTTGTAAATATGTCCTCCTTCACGCTTTTCCGACATATTTGCATATTTGGGTGCTGAAATTCCCCTGAAAATGTATTACCTTCCCGGACTATTGTCGCCATACTTCGTATGTTCCCCTTAAAAGTCCCCTAATATTAGTGACTGGACATCCTCGGCTCCTCACATTGTCTGGCCACTCTCGGAAATTTGTAATCCCTCGGATCCCCTCGAGAAATAGCATCAGGGTGGACACAAAACACACAGGGTCCCTTGTTACGCTATTAAATAATGCAACTGTAGTCATAAGGGAAATCAGAACTAGACATGCATACAGCACTAACGTTCTAGTAAAATAAAACTATGGCCCATAGTTAAATAACATGCCTTCATATTACTACGTGAAAATGTAACATAAATCGAATTAATTCATTGATCGTAATACATTTTCTAAAATGAAAACGTTATCCAAATTCAGTAATAAAAATTAAAACTCACTATTAACTAGAGATCGTTTCACTACAAAATATTTCGAAAAAATCCACTCAAATTACGTAGGATAAAGGAATGGAAAGCATGGCCTGGGGACTTGAATATGTGGTAAAGTCGGCGTCGAAAGCCTAGGAAACATGACGGAAGCAATATCGGAAAAATATTTTCTCATGATCCCATATTCGCCATATCACTGTCGTAGGGAATATGTTAAATATTCCAAACAAACGAGATAGGTCAGGACTGGGGAAGTATTTGGTTCGTCAGTAAAGAAAAGAGATGAAATAAAATGAGGAATAGAAAAGAAATAGACGTTAGAATTAAAAGGCGGCACATTTTTCATCCAATGTGGAATCTAGAGTAGATCAAATAGCGAGGAACGATTTCAACATTACTCAATGCATTGAAAAATTAACTCGTACACCTAGGAAATGTGGTTAGTCGTAACCAGCGGTGGTGCGGTCACGTATCAATCAGTTTATATGCTGTCCGTAATTGTCCCGGAAGACCGATGCATTACACTCGTATCGTAACTTGATGGCGTAGCACACAGAAATTTGAATACAGGGGTAGATGGTATATTTGGCGAAATTTTGAAGGAAGGGGGGGAAGCCGTTTATTACACGCCATTACAAATTAAAGAGCAACTATTCTTCTGAGCATACATGGAAAAGCGTTTGCTAAGGTTTGGAATGAATGAGCAAGGAAGGCAACACTGGGTTTGCACTTCAGTAATTTCTTGAGAAATCCGAAGAAATCATTTGGTGAAGCTTCCTTGAGCATATACTATATCATAAATAAAAGAAATCTGTGAAAAATCTTGAAATAATATGGAATGCAAAAGCAGTAACTCCATTAAAGCAATGCAAGGCAAGAGTGACTGTATTGAAATAAATCAAGGATTTGTAATGTCACCATGGCTGTTCAAGTTTTTTAAGATAAATATATGAGATAATGGTCAAGGCAGGTATGATGATTAGATATGCAAATGTTATTTTATACGCTAACCATGAATCATTGCTGGCTTAGTGCCCAACATTTACACGTAGTCCTGGACACTATCAGTGAAGTTGAGAGCATATACTATACGTCTAAAACGAACGCACAGAGTCATGTAGACACAAGTGATAAAGAGAGCACGAAATGATTGATGAGCAGAGCGAGAAGAACGATCGCCTAGTGTGGAATAATTGAATGGGTGCTTAATTTTGTATCTTTTGCACGAATGTTTGGGAAAGATGGCGGCTTAGATGGAGGTAGTAAAAGACGAAAAATATAGTGAAAGCCCGTAAAAAATTAGAATTTGCTGTCCTTCAAAAAAATGAATGCCTGTCTAAGGGAGCTAAAATGAGTGCACAAGTTTACTCCACACATAATTGTATGAAGTTGAAACTTAATTGTGCCGCGATAAGCGTACATTTCGAATAAAAGAAGTAAATTTGTAGAATGTACGAGTATATACAGGGTGAGTAGTGAGTAGATCATGAATAAAAATTAGGGTTAAATATTACGATAATGGACGCACAAATAATGAAAGAAGAGTGTTTCGCCAGTTTGGTCATGTTAAGAAAATGGATGAGTGTCAATTGAAGTCGAAAAGAGTAAACACTCCCAAGGGAAAGGGTAGATTGAGGAAATAATGGGTGCATCTGGTTGGAGACACAATAATATTATTAGTGTAAGGTATAAAAGAGTATGTATCACCGTAGCAAAGGCAAATAATAAATATGGGTATGTAGAGGATAGTGTGAAAGAAACTGGTGGAAAACAGAGTAAGGTTTTCTTAAATAGCGTCACATCAGACATTTTGACTTGACCTATCCTAAAAGAGAATGGTGTGATAGGTGTGCATTGGTGTTTCAACGTTTGTGTATGTGCATACCTACTCCAGAGAATCGGGAATAGTGCACCGCGACATGCGATGACTATAAGTCATTCCCCGAGGCGTTCTGATAGCTAGATGTCCACAGCAGTTTTGTTTGACGGGTGAGTGGGAACTTCGCACAAGCTCATCTGAGTAGGCTTTTAGACGATTGGAAACCATTCTTCCGGCTCTCATTCGATACGTACTGTACTCTTGTATTTGAGTACGTAATAGAGCACATCATTAAAACAACTGCCTTCATGTTAATATGGTACACCCTTAATTGTAATTACCTCATTTCAAACAAGGAGGAAAGAGGCTAACGTTCTTCATCAACACCTTAGAATTTATTTTGAGTGAATCCGTGATTGAGATTTTGCTCATATTATCATTTGTTGAAAGAAAGTGCGATAGGAAGAGAGGGATGAATTATTAAAAAGATTCATATCTGAAAGAATTCAAGTACGTGGCTCTCATGCTTCATGATATTGGGTCATTTTTGCACGTGAGGTTGTTTTAACTCAGGTCTAACTTGAGCTATGCCTCCAATGGTCCGCGATGGAAATTTTGTCCGCGTGGATGGCGTTGGAAATTTAAATAACATTTGAGTGCCTGCTCAGTGTGCAACTTTGAGCGCTCAGTCAAGCATTTACATTTGCCATATAAATACAAAAAGAGCCTGTAGAAAGTAATCGATGAACTTTGTAAACATTAATCTACACCGCTTACTACTTTGAAATGTGTATACACATCTGCATATTGCACAGGTGGACAACACAGCTTCATGTAGCAAGGGGTGCTTAGACACTCGCCATTATGACAATTGTCAATTTACACATAAATTTTGAAACCAATATTACTTATTATTTTTTCATATTTTTCTGCCAGCTAGAAATTTTGTCTCTAACTGCTCTTGCGATCGCGATTTATGCGAGGGAAAAGAATTCCTTATACATGATGGTTCGTCAGTCAAACCTCCGAATTTTCATCTCCCCTGTCATTACATAGTGGGTCTATTTTTATCTCAGAGTCAGCATTCAACGGATGCTATTTTTATTTTTTCCAGATTTTTAAGGTGTAACTATTAGCAGGATATTCGCTAAAGACGATTTTCAGAGCCGTACATAAGGCATAACGCTACAGTTTTAAATTCCTTCATTATTTTAAGATATTCAAAGTTTGTTACCGAGTTTTATATGTAACCCAGAATGAAACCGATGAAGTAGTATAAAATTATATTGCACTGAATGGTTGAGGCCTTAACTTTGTAGAATTCCATGTTTAACTTAAGAAATTAATATTATCTTTGCTTTCTACAGAAATAAACTTTATTTGTCGACTAGTTTCGTTTACACTGTAACATCCTCAGGACTAGTAACTAGAAAGAAACTAGTCAACAAATAAAGTTTATTTCTGCATAAAGCAAAGATAATATTAATTTCTTAAGTTAAAATTATATTCTCTGAATAGTTAAAATTATACTGAAAAGTTAAGTATTGCAGGCGTCATGAATGACACTAATGATATTCATAACAGATTCAAGAAAAATGCTTGAAGATGAAAGATGACACTTTGCTTTTCCACATAGAATTTCTTTATTATGACCTACGCTTCGTTACAGCGAAACATCTTCGGGTAGCTTGGAAATTTTTGAATGCACATATTTGTACCCAAATGCTGGGAAAAGGGGAGGGTAGGAGAAGAGAACAACCAAAGGATAATTGGAGGAGAGTGACGAGAAAAAGGTTGGTTCGGGGAAGGCAAAGTGGCTTCTTTCATTATGAAGGATTTCCACCATTACGGTGGTGTTACGCCTAAACCTGTGTCATTTAAAAAAATAATGAAGTTCAGTAACACTGAATTTATGACTGGTTGTTAAACAGTTCCCTTTTTAGATCACCATTATTATGCAATTGAGACATTTCACGGTGGCGAAAATGGTTGTGTTCTAAACTACGACAGTACGAAAAATTAACAAAGTGATAGGGACCATGTGGAAATAGAAGTACATATAAGGTCTGGAGTGTTTACAGAGATGGGATATTACCGCTACACAGGAAATCGAATAAAACGGTCAAGCCGGGAAACCTACTTAGCAAACTACTAGCATACGAGAGACAAAATATTAATCGAACTAGAAGATATCCAGGCAAGACAGAGCGAATTAATAGAACTGGAGTACATATAGATATAGAACAGGACTACGAAGTCGATTTGGATAGATTAAGTTAAAACATGTTCGACTGTGAGATACTGCAGAAGAAGCGACAAATGAGACAAACCGATCAAGGTGGGGGGATGAAATGCCTCAAAAACCAGTCAAGGGAGTCGGGGAAAATTGTAGGAAATGTGCTCATCTTTAGCATTTATACAACGGAGAAGTTTGGCCAGAGGATTTCGTAAACCAGTCTTAATTTTCATTACGTAGAAGGGGAAAAACAGCGTCATTTAGGGATGATAGGGCTATCTTATTATTTTATCATAGTACTTCGAAAAGGTAGAACTTACGATTATCAAAAATAGGTTGGGGAAAGAACTAATACTTCGAGAATACGTATACATTTAGGTTCAGAAAGGGAGGCGCCTTGCCGTAGAGGTAATGATTACTGATAGAATGGAACATAGAATATTAGCAGAATATATTCGTAAACTCCGCGAATTTTGAGGTGCAAGAGTTTATTGGCACAAGGGTTTTTGGTGCACATTTTTGAACAAATTGCCTTCAGTATTGAAAAATGTTCTCTGTTTAAGGAAGAAATACGAAAATGTCTTCTGTTGAATTGTTTGTATTCTGCAAGTGAATTTTTATCTGCATACTTGGTTTGTATTGTTGTAACATACCAACTGATTGACGTTTCTTTCACAAGGACAATCTTCCTGTAACAGATTTAAGCCCACTCTCCTTCCCACCAAAATTACTATATAAAAAGGTTACGAAAAAAAACTTGAATTCATTTTGCATGGATACTGGATGAGTAAAATGAAACACGTTGCGTAATAAAATTCTTTTCAAAATAGTGAGTGTTTTCATTAATTTTGGAACAATTTAATGCAACACAAGAGGCCAGAATCTTTCTTTAAATGAGGCTTTCAAGTGTAGCAGTGCTTAGTTCCTCGGGCCATCAAATAAATCTTAACTCGACTGGTAAAATACTTCTAAAAAGGATGTTTCATTTTGAGTATCAGATGGATATTTTGTGAAGTGTATTTACTTTTACTATCAAAGGGTAGAAATTTGATTATGACTTTATGCCCTGTCTTATATGAGAGTAATACTGAATGACGAGATACATTCTGATTTTTATCAATAATTAAATGCAATCCAAAGATGAAATGGTGGATATTTTTTCTCGTGGAAGCGTCCTCTACCAGAAGGAATTTATATATTTCCTTCCTGAAGAGTTTTCAGACTTCATGCTGTTGTAAAAAGATTAACTTCCCTTGGAGTCTATGTGTGTGTAAAGGCCCCTCGGTCGATCAAGCGATATCAATCTCACCTTCAGACATCTATTCACCAGCACTAGAGAGGAATTAGAAATGATTAATTAAAGATGCGCACCTAGATAAGGGTATCACCTTATCTCGTTCACTTCAATGCTAAGTCAGTCCGAAGTTCGCCGACTCCTCAAGTTTGTAAAGCAAGCGAGGATTTGGCGTAATATCCCAATGGAACACGAACCCCTCCCTTCTCAAGCGGATTCGTACATGTCGCCATTGGGATAACTTCCCGGTTTTCCCACTCTCTCTATCTGCTTTCGAAAAGACGTTGCTTCCCATTACGAATGAGGGCTTCGACTTTCCTCGAGCAAAGTCGCACTTCGTGACGAGGGATGCGTCAGCGTCTGTTAAGTGGGTGAAGAGAGGGCCTGGACAAGTTCGAAAGAGGAATATTTTTTGTACCTCTCAACACCTTGAGTTTCTCTCTTTTACTGAGATCAGGGTTGGTACGTAACATCTCCGCAGTGGCTCCCTTGTATCTATTTAGGAAAGTAGAAAATATTGTTGGGGCAGCAACAAGGGTTTTCCTCCGCGTGGTCGTTTTGCAAAGCTACAGATCAATTTACAAGCCCTCGTAATTTGCACATACACGGAGTCTGTTGACCCCATTAATAAGGTAGCACTTGTTTTTTGCCTACTTTAAACAGTATAAAAATGTGCAAGTTTTATTTTCCAGATTTTTAGACTGTTTTCAAAAGAATAATAGATCGACTTGAAGCTTTGAAATACGGGTCCCAGGTCGGCAGATGAGAAAAGCAATAACGCACTCACCGAAATGAAGTTTAGCATGAAAATATTCGATGTCAAGGAAACCTGAAAATTATTTTGTGTTTGAAAAAAAATTGAGATCGCTACCATCCTATTCGCCTCTTCGAGTTTAGAAGGAAACAATCGTTATCAGTCGATACCTGTTGATTTCTCATAATCGAATATCTAACGTAAATAAATCATATAGTGGAGGATGTCCTCCATCGATCACTGCCAAATGAAATATCACTGATTACGAGCCGACTCGAGACTAGAAAAGATTGTGGCTTTCCTTAATGATAAAATCGTGTTGACTGCTCTTCGAAGCAAAGTAAATCATGAGAATGAAACATACGTGCACCGACTAAATGTCCTTATAGTATCATATATCAATATTAATTTAGTGCAATAGCCATATACAGCTCATCTTTCTTCGTCTTCCCCGCTTTCTTACCATTCTTTCTGCACAATCTTTGTTATTATTACGACCGTTTACCATCCCGCTGCCCCGGAATATTTTCGCCACTCAATTTTTCAGCCCCATCAGATTTCACATTGGAACTCCCTTCTCCTGCCACTTTATTAAAACTTCACCCTCTTGCCTCAAGGACCAGGTTTGAGAGCAATTCTTTACCAATTACTCAAGTCTTTAATTAGTTTTTTCAAGGTGTACTTACTAAGTGTGCTTTTCAACGAATCCCTGCTGCTTGCTAATTCTTCTTAGGCAAACGCATTCTCTTCATGTCTCAGCTACTAAGCCCATTTTCTTCTGAATACTGCCCAACTACATGAACTGATCCACCCGGTCTAGTTTATGCCCTATAATTATAATGTGAAAATATATATAGCCTTCCTACTTGAATTCTCATTACTTTGGTGTTCTTGTTATTAATATTTCTGTCATGCTTCTCACAACTTTCCAGTAAAGCACTTACCATTAAATGCAATCACTTTACTCTCTGATCAACTATTTTTAGATCACCTGCAAGCCTGACTAACTCCATTTCTCGCGCCTACATTGATTCTCTTCTCAAGGTCTTGCTTATGCCAACCTAAACACTTCCTCTACATTTAAGCTACAAAGCACCAGCATTAACGGGCAACCCTCTCTTACTCTGCTGCATTATCACTGCCCATACCGATTCTCCCGCTGCTAAACTTACACGTGCCGTTTGATTCTAATGGAGTTTTCAAATGAGCCGCCTATCTTCCCCGTCTGCTCCTGCATTGCGCTCAATACTTCTCTCAACTTTACCAATTTTGCCCTTTCTGTAGCACGTCCTCTTAACGCACCCAAAAAATGCCATGGCATCCTAATTATGATCTCTATTCTTATCTATTTACGAGAATGTTCCCATTGCTGCAATGGCGTCGATTTTTCCCCTCCCGTTTCTAAATCTAAACTTATCTTCAACTATAGTATATAACGGTTTGTACAATTATTCACCTCCAATTATTGACATCAGTACTACCTTTGCTGCATGTATAATCAAAATTATACTCTTACAGTTCCTTACCGTTCCTATTGTTTCCCTAGCTACACTATTTATCCTGATTTTAGTCTGCCCACCTTTCCTCAACAGTTCCCATCCCTTTATACTCTCTTGGAATTTACTTGAATTTTCAAGGTATCCCTTTCTTTTTACTCTCGTCAATCGTCCAACTTTCCACTTCGAATTCTTCCAACCCTCCTAACGATTTTGCATTTCATAACAACTAAATTAAGGTCCGAATCTATATTCTACCCGCCGTGTATGGGTGTGAGTATAGCTTATTTAATTTTAAATGATATTTACTAGTAATTCATCCATACCTGAGATCATTCAAACTCTCGACCTTTAGGTTAAGATTGGGTAATCCGCACACAGTAATAGAGCTTGTGTATATTAGTATACTTGCCATACTTGGCCGATTGTTCTAGAGAACGCAAGATGACTTAATTGCTGTTGCTCAACATATGACAAAAATCATGCAATTGATTGTCATGGTTGCTCGACCGTGAAATGTTGCCGTGCGCGAGGAGGTAGAAAAGCATTTTCTTGGAATGTTTGATTCCACCGCAATTAATTTCGTAGGATGTTACGGATGAAAAAACCTAGTGTACCCGAAGTCTTAACGTCCTTGATTTAATTGATTTTGAAAACAACATGATGAGCTGAAGGGCATACAATTTCTAAAAGGACTCATTTACGTAACACAGTAAATCATGAGAACGATAACACCTTAATTTTTCCAAGCATCTTACTATCACATGGCATTATATAGGAAAAGTAATTATGCAATTTAGCTGGTCCCATAAAAAAAGTGTTCGACATATTTCAGTTAAAATTGCATGTTCCTCTTGCATGGATCAACGATTTACAGTTGTTGTTTTCAGATTAGAAAAATAAACACTTGCTCCACTATCGATGGATTAAATTCATTTATACTTTTAGTTCAACTGCATTTTCAATGAGACTCACTTACTAACAGGAAGTCACGTAAATTAATAAAGACTTACTCCACCGTAGGTGAATCGCCCTGTAGGTCAGTCAGCCTTGGTGTTTTCCCTTGGGGCACGACATCACGGATTCTCTTGAATTGTTCAATCCGCCTCAGAAGTGAATTCACATTGTATGTGTGGTTCGACCCCTTTTCTGTGAACCTTCGAGAACATATAATCGCACAAAACGATTAGGCACGTCGAGAGAAAATAATCTCACGGCACCAATTATTCCTTTGAATAATTAAAAATTATGGAAAATAAGAACCGTTAACATTCACGCCAACCGAATACGACAATGTATCCGAAGTGGTCTCAACTCTCGAAGCATATTGAAGCACTGCTACATACGATGGGAGGTTGTGAAACTGGTTCCTGTCTTATAATTAAATTCAAGCTGTTCTGGCAAATTTTCCACGGCCTCAATCGGCGACCGGCTTCATGTTCCTCTTTTTCATCTCAATGTCTTTAACGTTAAACGGATGTTCGAGTCACGTTACCCAATTAAATAGCATCGAATTTCACATAAAACGTACAGTTGGTACGTGCGATGATGACCCCCACCACAATAATAATTCCCGTAATATCCCCAAGGAAAATCCATTTCGTACTCAATAACTCCCAATTAACCTATGCTAACTTGGAAAGGGAAGAAAGTCGGCCGCCATAATTCAGATTCCACTGGGTTGAATGGCGGCTGAAATGAGAATGAAACCCCTTCGTTCACCTAGCCATTTTCACACAACCCCATAGCGTGTGTGCGTCACCAGGCGCACAAATCCCGAGGGAAAGTTGGTGTGGGACACAGAGGACACACATACTAAGTTCGGAGAGCTCGGATTCATCCTAACAGGGAACTGACTTTTGCCTTATGGCATGTTATTTTTGTGTTTTTTATGAAATAATTAAGTATGCGAGCCATTTTCATTTGAGAAGTGGGAACTTTTTTCATCTTGATTTAGCTCGCAATTCAATTAAAAATCAAGGGTACATGGTGATTATTTGAGGATTTACTACCCTCCAATTACTGAGATCACACGCAGTCGTTAGCTCAACTAAGATATATTATCCATGTAGTAACGATCTAATACACTTATCCGTCTAGTACACATCATAGATGTCCGACTCGGGATTCAAACCCACAGGCTTCGAGTTACGGGATTCAAACCCATAGGCTTCGAGTTAGGTGCATACATTGTTGCCCACCAGTCCATTTGAATCAGCAGGTATATATCATTTCATTAAATATGAGAAAAAGGAGGAAACATATTAAAGTAATGCCAGGTTCTCCTAATTCGACTTCTCTACCGCTCTCTCGCTTGGAATACTGGATAAATTGACTCCTCAGCTGTTGAACACACATTTCTGAATACTCCCCTCAACTTCCGAAAAGCTCCATAAGGATAATTTTCAAGTCATCAGAGATGACAAATCGGGAATTTGCGAACGGAAAAAATATACATCGCAGATAAATACGATATTACCAGAGGAAAAGAATACCAAAATTCTTTACCAACCCTTCTTAAGGAACTACCTATGATCATTATTTGCGAATCTCTTAAGAATTATAATTACTGTCACCTTAAAATAGTTTAAATCTTCCTGCGTCGAATTAAAATACCTCTAACAACGACAAATTCATGTCAACCTAAATTGGAAGCAGGACAGTAGAACATATTCAAGACAGAAAATGTCTCAAACGGCAAACGATTCTTTAGAAGAAATTTCCAACATGGGAGAAATTGCGGAGCAAGGAGTCGAAAGTCATTACTCTTTATTTCGGACAAAGCCATTTGCCTATTCCCTCGGCTAACCGAACATGAGATTCCACTTCCTAGTACGCACCTTTCACCGCAAATTTTCTCGTGCTAAAGGTGAATGTCGTACGTATGTTTGCCCAAGTACCAGAAAGATTCAAAATCCCGAGATCTTTAGTTGAGAGTGAAAATTTCGAGCACCTGTCTCAGCGTGTGTGTCAGGTTTCCTTTCTAGAAATTTGCATGAAAAGTGGATGGACGAGAATCGGATTTTCCGAAGACAAATTTCTATATTTTAAGAAACAATCTTTCTACTCCAAGGATATGATGCGGTGGAGCAAAAAAAAGAACGTCGGGAGCTACGGAGAACACACTCGTCAGGTAAAAAAGAGTGTAGGATAAACAATAACGATGTCATTCAGTACTGTTCGCATAAATGCGGCGACGGAAGGACGAAAAATGCAAAAGTGAAGAGTCTCGATTGCCTGTATTCGGAATTCATTCGCCAGGTCCAATGCAGGCGGGCACACATAGAGTGAAAGGCAAAGATGATTTCATGTATAGCCGGAGATACGTATGTATGCTAGCGAGGGAGAGTTTGCGGAATATGTTACACACGGGAAGCGGTAGGGGGAGGACACCCTGATGTGGAAGGGGTCAGAGAGAGAGAGAGAATAGTGGTTATTCCGGGGAGGAGAGGGATAGGATCCAGGCCCGTCGGTTGGGGAGGGGGGCGAAGAGGGGTGATGTGGAAGCACAGGGCAAGGATAGCGGCAGGGGAACTGACTACTCGGCAATCAAGTTCATTCAACTCGCACTCTGTATTTTACGACTTTCATCTGAAACAGAGAGAGGGAGGATTTTCTGAGAGAGGGAGAGGAAAAGAGAGAGAGAGTGTGTGTGTGCGTGTTCGTGTGTGCGCGCACCCCATATTTCCCCGGTGCTCCTCGAATGGGCACTTCACTCTCACGAAACCAGATGCGCGAACGAAAGAAAGGTGTGTTTTATTTCTTCTTCGACCTCCCTCCCCCTTTTTGTTCTCCTTCCCTCGCTTTATTTTAAGGGCCGCGGGGCCGACGATAATTCCAATCCGCCGTTTAGAAGTCGGCTTTTTATTTTGTTTTTACTTTTTTAGACCACCGGGAGCACTTCGGCGCCACGAGGTGGTTGGGAAGGTTTGGGGGTGTTAAGGAGGATGGAGGGGGTAATGGGTCAGGCTAGGAGAGGAGAGAAAGTTTCGGGAAAACAAGTGTGAGTGGAATAAGATGAAGGAAGAAAGGAAGGCTAACGGGACACGCGGCGTCCACCGTTCGACTACACGACCCGAATGAAATTGAAAGGCGAAAGTTCTCATTCTTTAAATAAGAGGCAATCTGTGATGTTCACTTGATGACGTGAGTTCAGGTTGACAGAGTGGAAATTCGATCGAATGAATGGGACGGGCGCCCTGTCGTACGTCTTCACCATAGGTTCACCAAATAGATCCTTCTCTGGGATTCCGGTAGGATATCAATCGTATTCTCCTGCCTCAATGTGATGGACGCTATAATTATTAATTGCATTATTTTTCAATTCGCTTCCTGACGCGAGTTTATTTAAGTTGAACTGTGTCGGCAAGATGTACGAGTACATTCATGGCAGTCTTATATCAGTTATATCATCATATCTATGTTTCACACAGAATTGGTTATGAACTTCAATGCAAATGTTTGTCCAACTCGATTCTACATACGTGAACACATGGTTCATGGATTAAAATCTTGATTCACCGAGAAATGTCACGAAAGATCTGAATGACTTGACTTGTGACGAGAACAAGAGTTGTGCGTACGGGTATTTCAATTTTTTTAATGGGCGTGGATATACGCGGTGGCGCAAGGTTGATTCCATCATAAAAAAATAATAATCTACTTTATCAGCCACACCATGCATGAAGAGTGGTTACATCTAAAAAAACAATATCACTGCAGAGTGTGAGGCATGGGGCTCTCAATTTCTTACCAGAAGAGAAACGCGAGCCTAAGAGCATAATAAAAATTAACGAATAAAAATAAAAAATTGGACATATTAGGTTTCAGTGGCACCGAACACCATTACCATAATTATCCATGATGTAAAATTTAATCCGCAAAGTGTAGTCAGAATTTTCTATCGCTTTTTTTCTAGTCATATTTTTCAACTTCCTCCGCATAATGTACTTTCCTCAGTCGAAGGGAACAGAAATGAAACTCAAAGTACGAACGTTTTGGCTTGAAATACAGGGCTGTAAACTGAAAAAAATGTTGCCATTTTAATTCACTCCCACACACACACATTTAAAAAAATATTTAATATTAAACCATATGCTTGGAACCAGCGAGGTATACTTATTTATGTGATTTAGCGAACTGTTGCGGGATTTCCTTAAAACAAAATTTCTAACAGGGTTTTTTTTACACTCGCATCATTTCAGAAAACAGAAAGATAGCACATTGTTTTCATTATTTTTACAGACGAGTGCAGATATGACCTAGAAACAAGTGGTCTCCATGGCTGTCACCTTTAAGTTTTGCATTCGGCTGGTTTCGGCCGGGATAGAATTTACGACCTCGTAATACACCGCTTTTCCGCCATGCAAAATTTAGCCGTCTTCACACAAGAGGGTTCAAGAGTTGGGAAACGCGCCCGACAGACGGACGAGCGGACAGACTCTTCAAATAGCTTACATCCCTCCCTTCTGCAGTCTGACAAAACGAAAATCTCGGAAAATGGAAATCCAAAATACTCTGAAATTCCACTCTATTGTATACAAAATTCGCGGACACACTTCGTCCATTTTGAAACCTCACGGCCGCATGAATTCACAGCGCCGTATCATGATAATCACAAGTCACAGAGAATCTCCAGTGATCAGGGGGCATACCCACTCATTCTAGACGAACGTGGTAATAATGTATGCACATACGTATCAAGAAATTTTTATTTTGTCAGAACTCGGTGGACAAAAGGTCTTAGGGAAAGAGTGGAAAATGATGGAATTCTACTCATGGATTGTTGCTGGCGGTTATTGAAACATACCTACTAAATGGCATCGGATGTTTCTATATCTCGCTAAGGTTGTCTTTTTTTACAACACATGAATTTCCTCACACTCTCCCATGAATCAATTACGTAGAAATTAGTTTAATGCGTGGATTGTTTTTTCTGTCAACGGAGTCCTTTACACCTGTAATTTTGGCAAAATATCCAAGGGAAACTTTCTAACGCTCATTCAGTGCACAAATGATTTCTCGGAACGCTTTCCATGGGAGAAAATGCGCGCACGCGATGACCAAGCAACATGACCTATGAAAAGGTGCCCCTGGCCATCCAGAGTCACCAACGGCGGATGAACACTTGGGCCGCGATCAAGATAGGGGTGATAATCAAAAGAGATTGCACTTGGGGCAAGGACAAGGAGAGATTTTACCACTGATCAGGAAACGAAGCGGATAAAAGCAAAACTGTGGCTATCTTAAAGTAAAAAAAGAGGGTTCTTCGTATTTGGAGCGTGCCTACACTATCGAAAAAGCCTGTTAAGACGTTTGTGTTAAGAGAGTTGATAAGACGTATCTACCAAAAAGAGATAAATATAAGCTAATTAAAGGATCCAACCATGACTTCTACAACACATTGTGTACTGAAAAAGTAGGGATAGAGACACTTGATTGGTATTTCACCATTTAAGTATTGTAAAACCCGTCTTTAGCGAATTTAATGAAACAGGGCGATCGAAAATATTTCAGTACTGTTTGGAATGAGGAGATACGTTTCCAGATTTCCCTCCAAACAATATCAGCATATTTTTTATGCTTTAAAAAATAACCGAAATCTCAATCCAATTTTGCATATGGCGATTACGTTGACGTCCATGTTTTCCACAACCCTGCGTGTTTACCATACTGCTTGCCATCTGTACCTCTCGATTTCACTAATTTTGCCCGTCAAACAGGTGAGACCAGTAATAAACAAAGAGGAAAGAAGTTGTCCCACTTTCTATTTATTCGCCGAGCTCTGAAAGTGAAATATTTTCGAACAATAAGAACCGAATGGAGTACACTGGCCGTGATGATACCCATTCTTTCCTTCGACGGGCAATGCTCCAAGCGCGACACTTCTACGTGGACCAATGGCTGACCTCCACGCTGTAGCGAATGCGCTGAACTCCTCATCAACAACTTAATGTCGCGGAAATTTCGAACTACCGCCTATCTTTTTCCATTGGTAATCTTTAACTATCCAAAGAATATCTGTCATGGAATACCAGTAAAGAGCAACGGACACCAAAAAATATTCTATCATAAGCGCTAACAAATTGTGGTGTTACATTTATCAAAAGCTTAATTATACTGAGATATCTGGTGACTAAGTAAACGGATAAGCAAAAAATTGCGCATAAGCCGAGGATGGAAGCGATTTTAAAAGCCTTAAGCTAAATACATGAAAGCTCCTTTCAGAAGGTTATTAAATAAAACATCAACACAGAAACAGGTTTAGAAATGAGAATTAGAAATGTAATAGACGCTAAGATGACCAAAAGGTTTTAAAGAGACATATGTCTCTTTTATTCAGTTGCATGTAATTCCAGCCAGAAGGTGTTTGGTATAACATAAATTCAATGATTTGCCATCATAAAGGCAAAACCCTTATTCACTCAATAACCTGAACACGCAAAAGGATCAAGTCCCTATCGATATCCTAAGATACCCCATAAAACTTATATTTTTATTATACCGATTTGATTTCAGGTAAGATAGATAATTTTTATTTAAGTCTGATTCTTACTGAGACAAATATGTGTATAATAGGTAAGTAGTTCCATTTTTCAGTGGATATGGCACAACTAGACAGTAGATGTTAATCCTTAAAACCTTTCAGAAAATGTGGTGCCATTGCTTAATCTAGTATAATATTTTCTTGGAAACACGCGTCTTGAAATCTATACTTGCAAATATGCCGACCCATAAAATGGATGAAATTCAACAACCCCAATACCTTGGGTAGGAAAAGAAATAACTTCTAGAATAGTAGGGCTCGAAAAACACCCGAGTATTCATCCCAAGAAGGTGTTGTCAAGCTCTTTGGTTAGCCCATTACGACCTTGCGTTCAGTAAATAAAAATCTCGAAAAAGTTCGGGCAACTTTCACGCAGTCGTAATATCCTGGAAACACCCAAACTCCTGCTCCCAAACTTGTTCTCAGCAAATCATAAGCAAGGAGATTTGCTCGAGGATTTAGTCTCACAGAATAAAAGTAAAAGGCGCACATAGGTGTGTGGTTACAATGTCTTTATTCGCTTTTCGTTACCCCAAAAACCCAAGGGTGAACACCGCTCATCTTTCAATTTAACTTTCCGCTAAAGGCTAGTGCTGCTCACGTCAGAGGAACGAAGGCCTTGGAGTGGGAAGACACAGAGTGTTTGAGAGAGGATGTTATCCGGTGGATGTTAAGACTTGAGGGGAGCCGAGAAAGGTGGAGTAGTGAGGCACCTAGGAGACGAGAGTGAGAGAGAGTGAATGAGGGGCCAGTCGATATGGCACTCTTGGAAGAGCTGTGATCGAGCGAAGGAGAGGAAAGACGAGGAGGAGAAGAGAGCGGCGTCCAGAGCCGAAAGAGGTGGACTAGGGAGGGAAAGGAAAGAATGAGGGTAGGGGGATGTGGAGAGAGAGAGAGAGTTGAGCGGGAGGAGAAGGGGATGGGGCGCGCAGCATTCTACGTGGCCTGCGCGCAGGAGGGAGAGACGGGAGGGGGCGGGGAGGAGGGAGAGTAGTGGGAAGGGAATGAATACTCGGCGATACACTCGAGTCGACTCCAGCAGTAGCCACGGGGCATTGCGAGAGTCTAGAAGTGTTTCGAACGAGACGGAGGCAAGGCACGTGCTTCAACAACGCACCGAAGGGAATCCTCGCAAAAGTTGAAAATTTAACGTCCAGTCGAATCTGGTTTAGAGGCTGTCCGATAACAATTCAAGGACTGTGAACAAAGAGACTTCTATATACGCAAGTTAATTTAAAGTCTTGTTAAGATGAAATCGAGGGGCGTCATTGCGAGTTGCCTGGAGGTTGCTGCGGTGTTAGCCGTCGTGCTGCTGTCCTCTGTGGATGCTAAGGAAGAGCTGAAGATCGAGGTCTTGACCGTTCCGGATGGGTGCGACCAGAAGACGAAGAACGGCGACATGCTCACGATGCACTACACCGGCACGCTGCAGGACGGGACCAAGTTCGACTCCAGGTGAGGTTCACGCCAATGACGGAAGACGGGATACGAAACCTTTAGCCTTCGTTAGTGTACCCACGAAACAATTTGTCTGCGTGAGTTTTCCTTGAGAAACACTTTAGGGCAGAGTAACGTTCAAAGTGAAGTGATATCAGTTCTCCAGGACGACTTCCACGCCAAACTCTTCACCTCTTTTTTGACATTCAAGTAGTGTGTGTCACTTATCTCGGCTCGACTCGTCGCTCGCTAAGCAAAAATTTCATTTTCTCGAGCCACATAGCCCGGAGAAAGTTCCCGCCGGGTGATAATTCCAGTTTTTATCCACGTCAGCTGTGTTTGCTACAGCCGCTATTACGAAAGATTGTCTCGGATCAACGGTTTCGGGTCCTCATCTCTTTCGATTTAAATCCACCCCTCCCCTCCCGTAAATCCCAGCGCGCTGGGCAGCACCAATAAAAAGCCTGAAGTCGTCGCTCTACAACCCACACTTCCCCTCCCCTGAACGAAGAATTGTTTCGACGAGTGAAATTAAGGGCATTACAGGGAACCGTCTATCCACTATTTTGTGTACGTGGCACGTGGCCATTTACGGAGACACGCTCACATCCGGAATGCCTCCGCGGAATGAAAAAAAATAACGCGCGAAAAAGACCTGTCTCCTCCTCGTCTCCCACGCTAAGAAATAAGTTCGGCTAGCGCATTCTGAGGCGAGTCTCGAGGGAATGAAGAGGTCACGGAGTGGATGAAGTGTTTCGCTGCCGCGGCAAGGGCAATGCGCGTACATGTGATCCATTTATACCCCCCTCCACCCATCTTTAAAAGGCCACAGCCTTCTGCAGGAGATCCCTCTCTCATCTTGACGACCGATTTGTCTCTGAACCGTTCTAGATGCTCTCTCGAGAATTCTCCCTCGCCTCCCAGGAGGAATCATCCTCCTCTCCTGCCGCCCCCTTCTTTCAAAACCTCTTATTTTTCAACTGAATCGTCGACCGTAGACTAACGACGGCCCCGCTTTGCTGAACACACTCGTACACCCACGAAAGGGCGGCGGACAAAGTTGGGACGTGGCATCGTACGAGGGAACGCGCTGGGCGGAAGGGCAGCAATCCCGGCAGCACACACCCCCACGAATCGGATTGCGTCTCTCTCCTTTCTCTCTCTCGCTGTCCTGCTCACTCTACTTCTTCCTTTCTCTCCACTCCCTGGCGCCCGAGCTCGTGCACAGGCCGGCAATTTCCCTGAATTGCACAATACGGTTGCGTCAGTGATCAGCCAACGCTTTCTTCATGGTGTCAGTAAAAGTCTTAATCGTAAAGTAGACAAATAATATCATATCAGTGAATCATATCAAATTTTGTGTACTCAGTCTGCGGATAAAAACACCTACCGCATTTCGTTATCCGGGTGAGCGGCCCGCAATTATTTTGTCGTTCACAGTTCTGAGGCACGCAGGCATTGTTCGTTTTCGTTCCATTTCTCAAGAAGTTCCAGCAGCTTAGAAATAGGATATTAGTGTGCGTTTAGTCCACAGTTTATCAAGAGGAAGTTTCTAAATTAAATAAACCAGCCAGAAAGGCCTTTCCGTGCAGCTAAAACATTTTTCAGCATTTGCACCATTTCGCCAAGACACTGATCGAAACCCAAATATGACCAGGACTTTGCTACAATTAATTATAAAACATTCTTCAAGATCGAGGGCTTGTACTAATAATCACATTGCCAATAATAATGCAATATAGTTTGGATTACTCGATATGAAGTGCCAATAACTCTCAGAATGTTTCCTGCGTGAAGGGTATTTTCGGTACATTATTGGAAACTTGCACTACATTGGTAAATATCCAACGTCTAAAACGTTAGTAATTTACCGATTTACACAAAAGCAATGTCTCATAATCAGAAAATCCTTAGGAACGGTCGAACGTCAACAAGTGGAAACATGCAACAACGCTATGCGTAATGCAGTGGTATTCTATTATTTTCTGCCGAAAGTTCGATTATTTCAACAAAGATATACTCATATTTTAATTAAGATTACTTGGCTCTAACTTAGTGAAGCCAACTTTTCTTGCTCCAAAAATATTCACTCGGAGCATTGACAGGTAATTGCCCGAGAAAGAGTGCTGGCCTCAAGCTATCTTGTTCGTGATCGATCCATTGGGGAATTTTTTTGTATTTGGCAATCAGGAAAATATTATTTTGCTAAATAGGTTGATGTATGATAGGAAAAATTTTCGAATTATGATGAAAAAGTTGCTGATTCAATTAATTGGATTAATACGGTATCCTCCACGAAACCAAGTAGATACCGAAGAACTTGATGATTCTCAATCGCCGGGGTTATCGTGAAGGGCCCCACGGGTTTTAAAAAATGTAATAGGTTTGCGGCGGTGTGCGAAGAAGAAAGATTGGCTACTATATCTCCCGATTAGTGTTTGGGGAGGACAGCTCGACCGCCCCTGATGCAAATCATTCGGACCACTCGCCCGTGCGAAATGAAATAATGAGGGAGTTCTGTGATTGTGTGCATCTTCTTCCGCTCACGTTAGAAGATGGAGATGGCTACTTGTTGGATGCACCGTTCTCTCCACTCATCCCACCCTCGCAAATAAAATCCGAGGAACTCAATGCTGTAAAAGAAAGAGAACCGGACCCAACCCGCAGAAAATGTTCTCTCTGCATCAAATCTGATTCCTCGACTGATTCACATAAATAACGAGTTATAGCTCAAAAATTTACATCCATGGATTTTGTGTTTCCTTCTTGAACTAACTTTCTCCTTCCCCGCCTTCCTTTATCTTACTTTTCCCATCGTATACTTGTCTCTTCATTCCACCTATATCACAGCGCCACTGGATGGAGGCTTATTTATCATTTTAACGAGGCCGACTTTTTATCGTATAAGACCTCGCTCAAGCCCTCGAAAAACTTTCACCCCTCTCTTAACGGGTCGCTTGGTTAACGGTGAATTCCGAAGCGGTGAGTGGGTCGCCCAGTTTTCGTCTTGGTTGTTTTTTTCTATGCTTCCTCCCCTCCAATCTGCCTCCTCCCTATATTCGCTCCCACTTTGCTCTCTCTCTCTCTCTCTTTTCACCCCCGTCCACCCTCGCTGAAGGTGTGGGAAGTAGGGGGGCGTTAAAGGTCTCCCCCTCCCCAAGGCGTTTCGAGCGCTCCTCCGCAACAATGATCGTGAGACGGCAATGATACCCCCTCTCCCACCTGCCTCCGACGGTGTTTAAGGTCACCTGGTCTGGGAAATGACCGTGCTCCAACTCTCACAAGTTCGTGGCTGTTACAACTATTAAGAGGCCACTTCATCCGAGTCCCGGGAAAGCAGACGGATTCCGTGGGTTCGCCCTATGTGATAATGACATGTGAGTGGATGGGACGGGTTTCCTCCGCAATTTGAATAATGAACGGAGGCAATACTGGGCGACCCAATTCAGAGAGATCCGTCGTTTTGCCTTAGCGGTCATTCCAGGCTCGACGGGAATCGAAGCGATATTGATGCCGAAGGCGTCTGCGCAGCTTGATTATTTGCACTTGAATTTTCCAAGTCCATTGTTGCTTGTTCCGTGAAGCTTGTCCCGTCCAATCTTAAGAAACGCGAAGATTTTTTTTTTTAAATCCTGAAGAACTAAGGTGGATAACATTTCAATTTCGGCATTAAAAATACAAAAGAAACGGCAGCAAGCATTCGAAATAATAACTTGGCGGGAAAATGGAAGGAAATGTGCCTCAAGAAGACAGCTTGACGAACTCTATGAAAGCTTCTCCGCACTTCAGAAGTGGAAGGAACGGAAGCTACGTTTTCCCCAGAAATTGAATCGGCGGTTGGAGCTATCACCACCGAATAAATCTACTCCTACCCTTCGCAAATTTTGCACCGGATAACTTCCCGTGGTACTTTTGTTTTCCCTGAAACATTAAAATTATACTACTACTAGATTTTTTAAATAGATCACTTTGGTTCCGCAACAGAGAAGAAGCATTTCTTTTTTCTTCTCTGGCTCTTTAACAAACTTTTGTTGTAACTTAACGATCCGTTAAGAATTACGTTAACAGTTTGAATCTAAACGTACTAGTATTTTTTCGATCTTATATCAATTTTCATCTGAAAAAACTGCCTTAAAATGATTTGTTAGAAAAACCCTCGAGTTCATTCCTTTCCGCCGTCTGCATTTAAAGCTTACACGGGAGTTCGGCTTGTTGTACTGTGCAAATCCGAATTTAAGGCATGGGATAGCATTTCAGGCAAGTTTACGTTTTAATATTTTACAAATTCCAAAGGGTCCCATTAATTAGTTTCATCAAGCAGTCTTAAAGTCATTGGATGGTCTCTTCAAATTTTAATTTAAAACTCCATGCATAAATAAGAGCACAGGAGATAATCATCTAAACGTGAAAACTGTTGTCTTTAACATCTATTCCTGATGAGATTGCTTCTTTAAAAATGATTTTTTATTTTAAAATCACGGGGAAGTTAATTTATACCGAGAAAATCAAGTAAGTGGCAAACTTGCTTTCGTTGTACAATTTTACACTGGCAGTGTTCATATAATTTTATCCAAATTGTCACGTATGAGGGGAAAGTGTTGAATAAGTAAATTTCAGTATGCTTACTAGAAAATCTGTTGAAAGCCTAATAATAAAGCAGATATGGTCGCCATTTGTTATCTAATATGTTTTAACTGCATTTATGACACCATGATAGCTATATAGCATTCTTAGATTGATTAAAATGAGGTGATGCGTTTAGAAAGTACGCGATGAATCGAAAAACGGGAATAAAACTTTAAGCATATAGAAACACCATAAAAGTAATTCATAGGAACATGTTACAATCCGAATTCACTCAAACTATAAGATAAGATACCAAAGTAGCCGAACTCATCGAGGAAGTATTTGCACAAAATATCGAAATTAAAAACGTAGCTTCAAAATCCTCTGGGTAAAGTACGGCGTCCTGTAGAGTCACTGTAATCTGAAAATTCCGCTAGATGTATATTTTGTTTGTAGGTTGTGAAATTGTCGCTAAAGTAGCTCCACTCGGTGTTATAACCCAAAGGTCTTACTTAACGAGGACGATATCTCGCTGAATATACCTCACTTGCTCGCTCAAAGTTTAAATATTGGAAGGATCTTAAATGCAATAGGAACGTAGGCAATCTCCTTTGGTCGAAGCTCCGATAAAACAGTGAGCCACTCAAACCCCATCACCAGATTAATGTCTGTCAGTAGAATCAGTAAATGGACCATTCCAATGGCCTTTCCCAAAATATACATCTTTAACTGCAGTATTTGAGCGCGGCGCTGCCGCCGTTGGAATTGATGATTTCTTTCGGAGGGTCGACTAAATCGACAAATCATCGTCACTCTCAGGAGGCCACAAGGGGATAAACTAAAAACCCTTAATGCTTTACCACCCCTCTATCCATTCCATCGGCCTCCTAAAAAAATTCCTGTAAGATTCAGGGAAATCGTCATCGTGAAAGAAGGATTCTAGGTATCCAGAAAAAGCGCAATGATAAAGTCAACCCTCATCAAATGTAGAAACGCTAATTAGGGCGTTAGTTAGAAAACAAACAATGAATTACTTTCCAATACTTTACCCAAATCGAAGTAAGAAAGACGAAAGCATTCTGTTTTAGTTATGCCGAAAATCTTTATATTTTTACGGTAATACCTTAACGTTCCCATGCCTTGCTCATCGCACCGGAAGAAATGCGAACAATTCTCACGCCAAGGTAAAGGAATCGAAATGGATATTCATTCCGTTGGAGTCGACGCGAAAGTTAAAAGAATGGAAAGGGCCAGACAAAGAATAGGTGTGCAGCCATTAGTGTCAATCAATGTCACGGGGTATAAGAATAATTATCCGAAATACAATTGAAAAGATCGGGAAGGATGGCATTTAAGAGGTGACCGTGAAGACAATATAGCGAAATCCGTCAGGTGACTTAGTTGAATTTGAGGATTCCAAGAAAAGAAAGTAGACTACGGCGCCTCCATTGCCTCGCCTCATCCTTCGTGATTCATGGCACGAGTGGGAGCACGTACAAAGTTTGAGTTACGCGGAAATTTCGCGGGGGTGTGAGCGAAGGTATTGGAAAAGGTGACCCGCCGTGAATGACACTTTGGTCTCCTTGAACTCGCGCCGTTCCCACGTCTACATTAATTAAACGCAGAATTTCTTAGAATATTCGACTGTTTTTAAGCAACGATGGATTCGAGTCGCACAAACTGAGATGATCATTCTGAACTTATCGTTTTCGTAATTTGGTACAGCTTTCAAAAACCTACGTCGTCTTTCGCATCGTTTATTCCGTAAAATCCATTATTAGCATGCATTCCCCATCTATATGGTAAAAACTGCAGAATATTGGTATATTTTATTTTTCCTTCAATTCGTATTTATAATTAACATTGAAGTAAATAACAACGTGATAATCTGACGAGGTACACTCCAATATATTGATTAAAAATATTGTTTTCTTTGTGTCATTCAATTTTTTCCCTGGCATTAATCTAAATACGTCGCTTTCAAGTGGATAATAATGTGTTAATATCGTGTGGTAATCTATAACATGCAAGAAGTGTGCCGCTGTACTCAAATTCCCAAGCGTTCAAAGTATGAATAGAACAAATCATATGCAAATTTGAAATATCCAGGGTTTCATACGTAAAATAAGAATTTTCCCATGACCATAACATCATATATATGTAGGCATTTTGATCTCCAAATCAATCGAGGTCTGTACGGCATTTTGGGGTTTCTCCGTGCCATTTCCTTTGCACCCGACAGAAAAATTGAGAAATGTACCCCATAAAAACACTTTATAGATGATTATACGAGAGAGCAAGTTATTCGTAGATACTCATAGATGGCAGGTTATTGTTAAGAGTGAAGGCGGAACAGGTTACTTATCAGAAACAAAAAACTTTTTCCCGTTGGGAGCCTCCGACGACAGATGGTGATGTATGGTATATCTAACGATAAGTGAATGGTTAATGTCAAGCCATGTGGGCATCGTTATGTCACTATCAAGCCATGTCAGTGGAAATCATTAAAAATAAACCTAATGTACTTCTTCGAGTTACATCTGTATTTATACCACTTTCTTAATATGCCTATTGATAAAAGTATGCGGTACTGCCGGCTCAATAATAGCGCTACTATCGATTTATTCTATCAATTGGTACGCTAAATTCCTTCGAAGGACCAGTGATCTAACCCAATATCTGGTAACAAATTTCAATTCACATTTAATTCGAATAAATTACCTACTAAAAAGGGCGGATCATAAGATAAAACATTTTCAAATTCATTTTAGTCCCACTGTGGTTGCCTTACAAGACGCGAGCTGCTCAAGTGGTTGCAGCACTTATTTTCTTTTAAAGCTATGCCTCATGTAGAATGAACGATGATATGCCATTTATTTTTAGAAAGCTGGCTACGGATGCTTTCTTTTCTGTAGTTTGACTATAAAAACACTCATTTTCCAAGTAAATTACTAACATCTTCAAATTTTTACAGCTACCACAAGAATTTATCCGTAATGAAAATTCCTTTGCTATTTGCATAACAATCGTGACACTTTTTTTTCGTTTGGGTGGGTTATTAGGAGTTATAAAACGACTTGGCATTTACATTTTAACAGTTGCGCGGTGAGATGAGTAGTGTAGACGTTCCTTAGTACAAGGAGAGGGAAGGATAAGATAAAACAATGGACGGGATACTAAATCTAAAATTTGAGCATGAATGGAAGAGTACAAAGGCAGGGAAGAGGGATCTCCACAAAAGCTATGCCCACAGTTTCCACTGAATGTGAGGCTTGCGCTGGCGAGTTTGCATCCTCAGATTTCCTTTGTAGGGGAGGTGGGGAAGGGGGTACATTTATCGCCAAAGACCCTCAGTTTCTCATGTAATGAATGGCACTTAATCGAAGTGAATAAGAAACTCAGATTAACTAAAAGTTAGGAAACGGGATTACCCAAATCTTGACCGAGAGTGGCACACTGAAGAATTCCTCACTCAATTCTAAACTGATTCGTTTAAGAGTTGGGCAGATCTGAAAGCACCTTTAAGCATGTGACTTTAAATTTTATTCCCTGCAGCGGTGCTTTGAACGATCGTCTAGGTTTGTCGTAAAAGCAGCAGTGCGGCCGAGACCTTCCAAGGGTAATTTAATTTGTTCCGTAAATACCCACGCCTTAAACAACAATCAAGGTAATTTTATAGAAAGCGTTTCTCTTGTTTTATTGTAAGACAGGAATGGAGATGAAAACATATAACACACAAAAAATGCAATGCAAACTGAATATTCATCGTATAATTTAAAAAAAATTGTTTGACCAAAATAAATAGCAATTCGCTGTACACGCGCTTTTATAAACAATCAGACGACGACTCCCTTCACTTTTTGATTCCCTATTTTAACTTTTGAATGCTGTAATAAGTTATCATTCCATTAAATAAGTACATAAAATTGACTCTTCGAACTGTACTACTGTGACTGTATCACGGAACAGTACTACTCTAATGCAAGCTTCAACAGTGGAATATCACGAAATCGTACTCGACCCCACTTACATACTGCGTTTCATTTTTCATAGAGAAACATGTTCATGGGTCGGAAAATATTACAATGATTAAAGTGTACATAATAGTATTATCTACACATAATTTTATAATCAACCAAGTATTTAACAACTGAATTTCGTGACATTATTTGCATAATTGTCGATTGCTCTTATGTCGGAAATCATAAAAAATTACGTTATACTTTTAAATTTACACTTTACTACGTCGCTAAGTAGTTGATACTTATATAAAGGCAACAGTATCATTCATAATATTCTGAAAATGAGCACAATTTAATGAGTCCTTGTCTCTTTTCAAGTGTGCACTTGAAACCATTAAAATTCTTTTTTCCTGCACGATCTCCAAATTACATCAATGTTTAGTTGCCTCGAGCGAGAATACACTCTGTATATTAAGTTAATGTTAATTGATGAATGACCGATTCAAGTAACAACTATGAGACAATTATTCATGCAAGTATGTAGTAAATTTTCAATTTACGCTCATTGCCTTAAGTAAAAACGTATCTGTTTGACTTACTTTCCCTCGTGCGTACTAGATTCGTAGTCTACCGAAAAAATTCAAGAGTTAGCACCCTAAATAACTTTCAGGAAAAAGCGTGAATTTTGGTAATATTTTAGAAAATATAATGAAAAACTCGGGTTCATGTATCTATCCAAACAAATCGGTTCAATTAATTGAAAAAAAATCAAAACATTCGTCAGCGGAATGTTCAAGTACTGTTATCGTAGTTTCATATTCATCAATTAATGTGAAGTATTTGGAAAACGTGGACTATTAAATCATTCATTTGATTTGCATCGAGGACATGTCACGGAATGCCGATGAATAAATTAAGGGGGATCTTTCACAATTTGTTCGCAACTTTTCAACAAAAACCAAATGAGAAGAATCTTTCAGGATCCGAGACTTAATTTACCAACTTTGCAGAAGTATATGCCGTTATAAAAGTACATAAAACTTCCCTATTTCAGTTCAAAGGGATGGAAAGAATCGGAAACCCCCCAAGGTGATCAAGTCAATTAGGGTACGTAAGTGAATCTAAAAGCATGCATTCAGCGAGGAGAGCCGCCGCATCTCCTTGAACCCTTAACAAGCGAGCCCTCTCGAACACGTAACTGCTAATCCCAATTTAGGATCTAAAAAAATCCTCTCGCGTGCCAACTGAAAGAGTGGCGTAGATAAAAAAGTGGCTGGGCAGACGGAGGTGTGTAGGGCAGGGGATTGGAGGGAGGAGAGAGAGATGGAAGGAGGAATACATGGGGTGTGGGGGAGGAGGAGGGAAAGAACGTGGGCGCATCTCCTAAGTGGCAGTACTGAAGAGCATCTCAAGACACTGTTTCAGAAAAGAGAAGTCTTGGAATAATGGATGTTAGAGAGGAGGAAACTGTGCTGTCTTTCGGATGCAGAGCACGGACCCTTTAACTCCATCCCCTGACCCCCATCCTTACCTTTCCACCGACTCCCCCATCTACTTACTCTTTCTCCCCCCCCACCTCGCTCTATCCCTTCTCCACTTCGGCATCCCTTGCCTCACTCACCTCCCCCTTCTCACACGCCCTCACCCCGTCTGGGGCCCCCAACACTCACCTCTTCTACACGGATCAAACACCCTACCTCTCTCTTCTTTTTCCCCTCCCCCTGTCTCACTCCTCCATTCCTCCCACGCCAACCTTTTACGGAAGGGGAGGAACCAGAGTGTTGGTGCGGGCGAGGGTGTTGTAAAGAGTGATGTAGGTGACTTCGGGGGGTCGGGAAAGGGGAAGAGGAGAGTTAGTTGGCGGGGAGGGGAAAGAAATCGCGCGGGGGGTGAAGTATGAAGGGTTTGGGTGGGGGGGGAACTAAAGAAAACTCCATTGGAAATGGAATGGGGTGAGGTAGTGCGGCGGAAGAAAAGTAAGTAAGGAGGCCAACGAATAGAAAGGGACCCTGGAGAGAGTATAGGGGAGGAGTAAGATGGGTTTGGGATAAGTAAGCACTGGCTAGAAAGAGACTTGGAGATAAAGAGTTAGAGATGAGAAAGGGATTGATAGGAAGGGATAATCTCACTCTCCCTCTCTCTCTTTATCCATCTATCCGAAGACTGTATGTAGGCACACAGAAGCCTTTCGGCCTTCTACTTTTATTTTTTCCCTGGAACTGATTGGCTCTGGAGAGTAAGTGGGGCACTACGTATGAAGGAAAGATGAAGATAGTAATCCCAATTTGGCAAATGTCACTGGAGCCTTGATACTACGAAAAAATACAAATTTTTATCGGCTCCAATAAAATCGCGACAAAAAGTTCAAGTTATATCGAAACTTGTTAAATTAATTTGAGAGGATTAATTTCACAACCTTCCTAAGAACGAAACCTCCTTAACCTGAAGCCAACCTTGGGTTTTAAATGTGTAGAACGTACAGAGAACTGGTCTCACTTAGAAAAGATACGGAAAAATAAAATAATAATTTCAGTACTTATTTAAGTTAATAATTTTCAATACTAATAAAGTTTCATTGTACTAACGCAAACCCCGAACAGAAATTCCAGCAAGAGAGCTCATAGAGCCTCCGACGCCCGACGCAACATTGCAACAGTGCTATTTTATTCCAGTAGGAACAAATTTTATTATAGTACTTTAAAGAAAATTGAAATTACTGTTATTTTTACTAGTGAAAATATCTATCATAACATTGGTTCGGTTTATGGCAGAGCATATTATATGAGTACGCTAAAAATAAAATAAATGTTTAATTAAGTTGGACTTATGTGAGAGACCAAAGAAAATACTAAAAACAATTTTGTGCAATCATTCTATTTTCGAATAACTCCCAATATATCCAGAGCTAATCAGAGGAGCCAATGTGAAAAATGGACATTTCAGCAAATGGAAGGTAAAGAATGGCGGAAAATATTTTTTTCAAATTACGAAGCCCTTACAAAATTTAAAGGGGTTCCTAACAATGGGGCTACTCATTACAGATTTATTATCCGGTACGTTAAGAAGTAAAATACTCATATTTCTGCCCGCCCTACATTAATCATTAGATCCTGTCTCAACGGCAAATTTGAGTGGGCTATGAAGACCCACGCAACATTGTTTCTTGGTTTTATATGATAAACGTCAACATACGTAGAACCATTAAACTTGGTGTCAGATCTAGATTAAGTCAGATCCAAAGGAATTAGAGATCTTCAAGGGGTAATGATAGGTTGTTCGGCCAACAATAAGTTTAATCGTTCTTTAGGAATGGGGAAAAATAGCTGGAGCAGGAGACGGAAATTTAAGATCGCCGAGGAAGAATATTATATCCATCCTATACTTCAAAGTACATGTAGATGTTGCATAAATTTCAAACGCATACCCAACAATCGGCGTTGAGAAATGTTATCCTTGAGCGCCGCTGGAAAAAACAATAAATATCGAGGCACACGCAACGGAAAATGTAGCGGTCACCGATGAACATAATACTTTCTGATGGTCCTTCTTCCGTTCGTTTCCACACGTCCTAATCCATTAACTTCTAGGTATTTTAAAGGTGGAGACTAAACTTACTTTTATCCTTTAGTTGTTATTTTTCTATCTATTAACCGAACCTACCAACGATAACAGGAATACCACCTAATGAATAAATAATGCATTCTCTTAACTAGACCTGAAAATTTTGGCCCTAAACGAATACATAAGTAAAACATACAAACGGACGTCACAATATGAAATATCTCTTCTCATTTTAGAGTAATTTTTAATAGTGCGTCTTAAGGCGATCTGGACTTTCCTCGTGGAGCCACTTATGGATCAATGAAGAGTTTGTTAAAACTTTGTCTATGCACAAAATATCTTCCTAGAGTTACGCATCCTTCCATTCCACGGTGCCAAGTACGAGACAATTCGTCAAGTCCTTTTTTTTTCAATTAATCATGATATTCCACCATATCACGCCTGAAACGTCTCTTTTTATTCGTCAAGTCCTTTTGAAAAAACCATCGATTTAGCTCGTTTCCCACTTCCCCTCCTCTAAGCCAGGCTTCGCGCATCGAAAATGAGAGTTCCCGATTTGAAGAAACTTTTTCCTCCAGGGGCACTTACAAGAATGCTTTAGACATGAGAACAGGAGGAGAGAAATCTTAGCGGATATAAGATTTTTTTCCCAGACAAAGCTTTTCCATGTTGCGGGTAGATGAAACCCGACACATTAAAAAAAAAGGCTAATATTGACGTTTCGCACAAACAGATCGATTTACTTTGGTTTGTTCTCAGGATAATGGCATTTTGTAAAAAATTAATGATGCATATCACAATTTTTTCAATTAACCTAGAAGTAGAACTAAAAATATTTGGGGATAGGAACACGATACCAAATACTAGTATCTTGAGTTTCCTTTCTCACATTTAGGGTACCTATGATTTCTTTTAAAAAGTTAAGTAAATAAAATCTAAGATTTCAGGAATCACTCAATGACGGTTGTGAGCATCCACTGAAAAAGAGCAATACTATTATTTAGCAGATGTTTCTATGAAGCAGTACTAACGTTCTTTTTCAATGAATTTAGCTTAAGTGAAAATATGATACTTAGGTGTTTTAAGGATAATGTTTAGGAGTAAAAGTACACTCACTAAAAGCTGTTTATTGACTGACCTGGGTCGTTTCTTCGATCAAATGGATGATTCTGGATATGTTATAGAGGAAATACATTCAGTATAAAAATTGACGCAACTGAAATTTGGATTAGCTACATTGGGTAATGTAAAAAAATACTCTCGCGATTCTCTTAATTGAGAATCCGTCACTGGATCACTCTTTACCACTTGAAGGTTTTACCAGAACGAACCGTGGTTATTAAAAGTTATTAGTGAGGTTGATTTAAACATGATCAAAGGCTGGAACGCAAAAATATAATCCTCCTGTTCCTCAATAAATCGCTTACGAGCCTCAAACAGACTTCTCACAAATTAAATCGAATATAATCCCAGTACTTGATAAAAAATCACTGCTCTTTACTGTGTGCCTTATAAGGGTTTTTCGACGTTTTCGAATTAGATTTCATACGTTTCCAGACATAAATTTCTCATTTAATACAAAGTCCTTAAGTTATAGCACTAATAAAAGATTTGACGAATAAAATTCCAATGGTTTTTGTCGATAAATTTCAAAATGGTCGCTTTTGTTTCGGAATAATGCATACCTGACTAATCATTTAATTTTTCTTATATAAATATTCAGAATCCAGAAAACCCTTTGCCGCATTGCTTGAATTGGATAAATTTCAAGAAAATGAGTTTCATTAACAAAATCATAATTGATAAGCCAAACTTTCAATTAGTAAACAGGGAATTAGAGTTTTTTCTTACATGTAACCACTACAAATGGTCTTGAAAATATTAGAAAGCATTTAACAAAATTCAAATATGTTTGCACAATAAAAAATTTGCAGGATTTGAATACAGATAAAAATGTTTTGAAAAATATAATTTCGAATATTATGAAATGGAGAAAGACTTACCGAGACTCAAGTTTCTGAAAATACCCGATTGACAAACGAACTCTGTATTGCATTGGCATTGAAGTTTGAATTTTTACAAACTTACTCTCATTATTAATATACAAGTTATTTCGGTATTTATGGATGGTTATATTATAATTTTTTTTTACTTTACACCAATATAAAAAGTAAACGTCGTCGTGCTAAATACATTTTACATTAGGTTTCATTTATTATCATTCACCACGAAAACTATAGTAATTCGCAAACGGTTAGTGCGTATCTATGTTATACGGAACATTATTAAGTAAAATTACACAGGCCTACAAAAAAAAATTTTTTTTGGTGCCGGGAATCTTTGTGATGATTTTAACTATATTTGTAGAGCTGAATCCAAATATGAAATCCGTTTTGATTTAACAGCTCTACTTTTTTAGATATGGCACATCTTACGATTAGTTGTTTTAATATTTGATATATTCCGGAAAATAATTTTCAAAGTTAAATAAATCTATAAGTAATTTATAACCACTCTGCGGTTTTCCTTTTATTTTCAATAAACTGCCAATAAGTTTTATGTATATTTCTATATTGTAGGCCAATGAGATAATTATTAATATAATATTCCCATATCATCATGTAGAAGATTTTTTTACGTAAGTAACAACATATCTATATCTTGAAAACTATAGCTGATAGGAAAAAAACTAGTGTCATAATTGGATTCAGCACTCCAATTGTGCTTTAAATCAGCATTAAAAGCTCCGGCACCAAAACCACTGTTGGCCTGTGTTATTAATATAATATTCCCATATCATCATGTAGAAGATTTTTTTACGTAAGTAACAACATATCTATATCTTGAAAACTATAGCTGATAGGAAAAAACTAGTGTCATAATTGGATTCAGCACCCCAATTGTTCTTTAAATCAACATTAAAAGCTCCGGCACCAAAAACACTGTTGGCCTGTGTTATCGATGTACTCACAACTCAAGTTTTGACCTTTTCTTCTTAAAGATTAATGCGTAGGGAGGTGATAATAACATCCTTGGGAGTGGGTGAATCCAGAAGCCTGGTTTATTGTTGCGCTTCTTCTCACAGCCTAACAAAGGAACTTATGAAGGGTATAAAATGACCTTAGCATTTGATCAAAGCCAATAATACCAATTAAAATTTGGTGACTACAGGTTTTAAGTCCAAGTTCCCTTATACTTTGAATCAAGTTATTCCTGCAGAGGCTTTTAACATTTGAAAAGTACTGCAATTACATTCTATAGACTTGATAATAACAACTAAATAATTACTCGATATAAATATTTACGGATTCCAGACGGGTGGGATCAGAAAGTAGTTTCTTTATAGGAGATTTCGAACATCCAGCTACTCACAGTAAGTAGAAAAACAGGTAATCTCAGCTTTGAGATGTAGCGCTCCGAAAATGCCGTTAGAGATTTCTTTGGCATACTTATTCCAACCCATTCGACTTGGGACTTGGGAAATTTATTTTTGAGAAGTGAGGCAAATTGCCAGTGTACGATGATTCATTAAAAAAATCATTTTTTCCGAATCACTCAAACTTTCCACTTCAGGGTCGTAAGATTTTCTTAGAAATGATATTTTATGAGTTTAGACAACATTTCAGTGCAAATCAGTTTTATTCCCTGTTGATCCTTGCGAAATTTCTCACAGTGCAGACCGTGAAATCGTATCTCCTAAAGATTAATACTAATTGTTTCAGGGAAAAGTAATTGGAAAAAATAAATGAGGAAGTAAACGGAATCCTGAGAATTGGCAGTATATCCTATTTCTAATATCTACTTAATTAGTGGAAGTATTTTTATAACGCCCAACTAGCAAAGGGGCAAATTAAAACCCTAGGGAAAAAAAAAGTTCAGTCACGCGTTTTTAGATTTTTCGTTTTACATCTAAAAATTAAAATATATTAATGACTGTCGAACAGCAATTGTGTCCATTTTGTTTGAAAATACTGAAGTAATTACTATAACAGAAGTTTCTACGATTTGTAGGTTCTTTTCCAATTTCTCCTTGATGTCGAAGGACTACTATCATCTAGAAAATTACAAAGACATCGATACCTTTGAATTTTAACGCAATATACAGCAATTTATACATTATAGTCACCACCTTTTCTTGTGCTTGACATGATATGGAAAACAAGCACGTGCTAAATTGCTTTATTTCAATGTGATCACCTCTGAGGATATTTCATTTATTCTTAAGTATATCGCAACAGTGCATAGTGCTTACGGCATTGACTCGGCATCGCGAAAATAATGTGCGATTGAAATAACCATTTCTCATTGTGGGATTACTTCTTCCGCTCAAGAATAATAGAGATTACGCTCAAATCTTTACAGCTCTTCAATTATCGAGGGATGACGCAAAACTTGAATTTCATCCCGAGTGACAATCTCTTACCTTGGCCGTCCTCGTACTCTGAGCCACTGTGTATATCGATGTGTAGCAATTAAATGGAGAATTGAGTGAAACATTGCGTAAATGTGACAACGAAGCACTTTGCCGATGTCTCAAATACTCGTAGGTTTAAAATACTAAGCTGTAATGCTATGGCGTCACCAATGCATTTCAATAATTGACTTGTATATGAGGTTTAAATACGAGGTCTCACATACAAGAGAAACAATATCGGATCTTAGCGCGTTTTGTTTTACATATTTCGTAATGGTAGGTGCAAAACTTTTGGAATACAGCCGAAAGCTACTTTACATGAATAATATTACATAAAACATTCTATCTCATTCTCTTTTTAAGATTCAAAACATATCTTTTATTAAATCAACGCCATAAATTTCAACAGATAACTGACCCCGGAGCAACTTCAAGAGACGATTCCCCGCACTGTTATAAAAGCGCTTCAAATCGCATTTGAATGTACTGATTCATGTATTGAATCTCAGGAAATTCCACATCGCCAACGATTATTTTCCAAGTACAAACATACCATCCTCTTATGCGAAGGGAACGTAATCTGACAGACATCCTTAAACGCATCCCGCTTACTACATTCATCTCACATTCTCGCTATTTGGAAAATAAAATAAAATGCGCAATGATTACCGGAGGGACGAAAATGGAAAGCAAAAATATCATCCCGCACGATAGTGATGGGTCTCCTTCCGCACACCGCGCCGCGTTTCACATCCTGAGCGAGGAATCCCTGGGGAGAGATGGAAATATCGCGGATCTGTGAGACTAGCACACGCGCGCACAGGCGCGGGCGGTGGGGGGGGGGGGGAAGAGTGAGGAAAGAGATCGTGTGTGTAATGTATTCGGCGGCGAGTTGCCACGACGGGGATGATGCTCTCTCCGCCTGCGACGCGAGAGGTCGGCGACAAAATCAGGGTGGGGAGGGTTGTGTGTACGGGAATTGTGGGAAGGAAATGAGAATGGTGAGGGGTGGGCGGGAGGCAAGGAATAGACGCTGGCGAGGAGGGGAGGGAATAAGGGCCGAAATGAAGAGATGGAAGAATCCAATCCTCGTTTTATTCCCGAGGAATCTTCCGCTTCCCCCGCGGCCGCTTCCTTCACCCCTCCCTATCCCGTTCACACCTTTTCCCAATACTCTCTCAACTCGGCAATCCCTTAGCCTTTTCCAGGGTTGTAGGAGAGATGGGAGTCGATAGGCCGGCGGGGAGAAGAGAGTGAAAGATAGGGATATTTGCTTCCCAATGGGGTGGGATAGGAGGAGGGGATGCGAGGGGAGATTGATAGCGGGGGTGGGCCAACAAGATATGCCTACATACACACAGCCACACATTTTTTGAAATTTTTTTCCTGAGGTCTCTCCGAACAGCCCTATCGCAGGTTGAATTTTCTCTCCGGAAAGAGGAGAGAATGGAAGGAAATGGGATGCTGAAAAAAGAAGAGAAAATAAGAGCGGCCTCGGGGGAGATGAGGATTACCTAGCGCGTGAGTGCGTGTATCTCGCCGGGATGTGGGGAGAAGAGAGAGGCGTGGGTCGGGAGGGGGGGGGAAGCGGGAGGGAATGATCTTGGTCCTGGAAAGTGGGCGCGACTACTCGCAGCCTTCCTTTCCCCAGTCCCCCTCTCTCCTCCGTCATCACCCCTATGGGAGAGGCTAGAGAGGGAGACGACTGCATTTTTTACGGATTACATTTCCTAAGTTAAACTTGGCATTTTGGATATCAAGGCAGGTCCTTGCAAGTAGCGTTAAGAGATGCAAGACGACCGACCGAATCAAAACCTTTGCAAAATAACACATTTGTCTGCATTTTGGTCGGCAAACCTTTGGTAAGTGAAGGAAAACTATATGAAGCTCTCATTTGACGGTGCGGCCGCATAGCCAAATGTAGTGAACCATATTTTTTCTTTTGCCTCACTCTTACCAATATTTTATTCACCGCTCAAACATTGTCACTCGAGGCAAGTTTATTACTATTTCAAATATTTTTGTTTCGCGTCGAATGTTTATTGTCGGAATAATGGAATGGAACCAGTTTTAAAGAGAACAATGTAAGTTTATACTGGACATTATAATAGTAGATAAGTAAAGGTATCACTCATAATTCATGTATATAATCCTGACTTTTAAACCGCTACTTCTGATCTCTTTCGTTTTCACATTTGAATTTTAATTTCTTATACACTATATTTCCCCAAAGGTGTTTTACATATTAAGATTCCAGCCAAAAAATGTTTAGCCTTTAACATACAGATCTCACCTTGGGCGTTCTATTACGTGTATTCTAAGGCGAACCTAAATCAATACCTTCATCTTTGTCTTTTACAAAACGCTCTTATTCAAATATAAGATGGATTGAAACACAGTCTGTAGGCGCTGCATATACACGACGTAATGCTTTTTGTTGTAATCACCTTTTACCATATTTCACCATCATCATTGGACGGATCCTTCATTAAAATTACGTCACGTCGCTCCTATAAATCAAAATTATGCAGCAAATTTACCATAGCGTGAGTTTAAAACTAGCTAGATTTTTCTTGCGGGCGACACGATGGTCCTAAGACAACTGTGTTACCCACAAAACAAACACTACACATTATCAAGGAACTAAATTTGGGTGACAAAAGAAGAAGCAGGAAAGGTCATGAGCTATTACCGCATTACCAAAATGATTTTCATTCCAATTTCAAAGTGTGTGTAAAACCCTCAACATCAAGATATTTGGACAGGATAGCGAAGGCGACTTATATGATTAAGACGCAACTACCGTAACGTAACGGATAGCTGCCTGCCCTCCCCCTTATGAACGAGTGTCACGGTGGGCCGAACTCCCACCTATCACAAAGTGTTTGGTTATATTTATGAACGAAGCCCTGAGAAATCCAACGGTAGATATCACAGTTTGCCGGAAGAAAAATCATATAACTGACCAAAAGAGTTCATAACGACACAGTCTATGCCGACGACATCGAAGGCATGATTGGAACTTCGAATTACCGACCATCGTATTGCCCAGCTAAATTTTTCATTGTTACCTGGCTGTGATTATATATTTCAACCTACTCCTCTTTATATTAAAAATCTAACGAGGCATGTCAAATTACCATCATCCCCTAGCTCCCCAGAGAGTAAGTACACGAGAATCCACAAACATGAAGCTACAAATTTCATTTTGAAAATGTTTACTTATCATCAGTACCGACACCGAACACAAACGCAATTCAGGAAATATAAAAATAAATTTGGTCATGAAGTTGCCCTGGACTGAAAAGGGTAAGGTGGATATATGTTCTCAATGACACCGGTTTTAAAGGTTCGGTATCACAGTGCGTGCGAATGCGAACTCAATAGATGTACAGAGGACTGAACTACTTGCATCTATTGTTTTCGTGCATAACAAGAACTGGACAAATTACAATAGGGTCAGTCGAGTAAATAAAGAAATGCTTGACCATTTATAGAATGCGTGTCTATACAGCACAATTTGGCGCCACGTCGGTCAATATAAAATACGCAAACAATTCATAATTATATTGTCTCCGCTGATTTTTTTCTGTCAGAATTTCACATTTCAGTTGCCTTTCTTAATAAGACTGATTTAAGGCGGAAGTTGAGGTGAACGCGTAGTCCCTATTTCGCAACCGCCGAGAACTGCAGGGTGTATGATCGTTATTGAGTAGTCTTGACGTGGCGTCGAATGAATGACATCAATTTGCTACTGTTCTCTCTTTTCTTGTGTGTTGAACAATAGATTTGAAGCCTTGTGACGCTTGGAGGAAATTGTAAAGGAGAATGCCGGGAGAATGGTTCGTCGCAGTCCTTCCCATCGATCCCCATGGCGCGACGCCCGAACGAGCAGCTACACTTCTCTTTTTCGAAATGCCCTCGGGCCACGCCCCCTCCCCTTCTCCCACCATCTCTCTATTCTTTCCTCAACAGGTGGTTGTTGACCTGAGGTCAGGGAGCCTTGAAAGGAAACCATGTAGCGATACATCCCTGGACAACATGCACGATCCTACTCGAGCATTTCGGGAAAGATGTTATTGCCCTTTTCTTTCCGCGTCCTTGCCTTCCTGAATAGCCACGTTCATTAAGTGGTATTGGGTGGTGAAAAGGTCGGCGATTCTTTTCACTCGCCTTTCTCCCCCCCCCCTCCCCTCCGACCTTCGGCTTTTGGGGGAGTTTTATTTTTTCTCTGTTGTAACCCTTGGCTCTTCCGCGTTCTGTCTCCTTCCTTCCCTTGACTCGCCAACGTCCTCCCCCTTTCTTTTTCTCTATCTTTCTCTCTCGCCCTCCTCTTCCGCTTCATGCCGGACTCGGGGACATAAAAATGGTCTCACGATTCGGTTGGCACGGCGCCACTAGAAAACAACACTCCCACTCTTTCCAGCTCTGGCCCCCAATTCACTTCCGAGTCTGGAATGTTTTTCTGCCCCTTTGCGTCTTCACCTTCGCTTTTGCCAGCCCGCGAAGAGAAAAAAAAAGTTTCCCACGGAATCCTTTGCGAATCTTACGGGACTGAAAAAAAGGCACTGTTGGAGAGGGGAGGAAAGAGGGGGCGGGGGGAGATGGGAATGGAAGGACTTTCGCTCGAGCTGGCGGTTTAATTTTATGCTCGCACGTTCCTTTGTGGGCGGAACAAAAAGGGAGCACTTCCAGACGCTCCCCTCGCAACCATGTATTTCATCTTGGCGGGGCAAACGAGCAAGGGGGACGTGGGGGGGAAGTGAAGATTAGATCAAAATGTCTGATTGTCAGAATATTTGTTCCTGAAACTTTCCTCCAGCCTCTTAAGCCTGTACAAGCTCTTCGAATGTGGAACAAAAAGCAAGCATTCCGAGAGAAACTTGGAGACAACTTCACTCGGCTCCATTCGCTTGCTGACATTACACAATGCAGCAATTTGGAATGAACAAAAAAAAATATTCGTGATTTCTCAGGTGACTGGCTCAAAAAATTCCTACCTAAAGAGCTCGAAAAATTTCATTTCAAAAGCGAACTCTATTAAGATAAATGTAAATATGTCTTTCAAAAATCTTTGTATTATTTTGTCGAAAGTAGAGAGTCTCGCTGTGCATTTCAACATGATTTCTAGAGAGAGCTACACAAGACAAATGTATGTCAACATTTAAACATTTTCCATGCATACATATCACCGGAACGCTAAAATATGGTGCAGTTTTCGAATACGCTTTCAAATCTTTAAAACTTCATATAATAATTGGGAAAAATTATTATTTAGCTCCAGTACGCTCTTGAAGTGATACCATAATATTTCTTTGAAGTTAATTCTAATCCATAATGTTTAACTGTGTAATTATATATATTTTAACGAGAAATTAATGCATTACTTCTGCCAGATTTGCATATTGACATTAATGACGTACAACTTCTGAAGTGGTACTCACATTAAAAAAAGTTATTACTATACCCACCTAGGTACCCCGAAACTTGCATTTATAGTACATAAATTGATAAAGATTTAAAATCAGATATTTATTACGTTATGATGGATAAATGTGAGGGGTGACGTCAAATAGTTTCGACACAGTGAATCTCTTGCGTTCGTTATTCATTGAATAACCTACAATTAGAATAGCATCTACTATCCTGATTTTTCAACAACATGGCATGTGTATTTTATTAACTGGAAATAAAATTACATTTTTCCATTCACAACCAATTCAAAATTTTAAACTGTCTCTGAAACTTTAACCTTATTGAGATGTACGAAATACTCGTATACATTGACATAATTGCAATAACCATTATCGAACTGAAAACATACCAGCAACTTAGGCTTTTAACCCACGGCTGATAACCAGTCATGAATGTCTGTATAACATACCATTTACATTTATTAAAACACATATAAATAAATGTATTTTAACAAATGTAAAATGTACATGATCATATCGAAATCTATAGATAAAAACTTCGGATGGTAATATTTACGTAGGTATAGGCTGTAATATCATTTTAGAAGCTATTTATTTCGTCTCTCACAGTGAGCTTGATCTTATCTTTAAAAATTGCTTTTTGTTTGGAAATTTTTCAGCGAACACCGAACCTCATCCTATATCAATAATAGACTACCTCATAGGTTATCATGAAATGATAATCACCATTCTGTTAATGGGGTCCGGATCATTTCCTAGCATTTATCAGGACAGGAAATTATTCTCTTCTTCGATTCTCTCTCCAATGCTTTGTGCCTTCCTTGCAATTAGTCTGCGACATCTCAGCCTTCCTCTTGGCTCCCCTTTAAGGGTAAGCCCTTCAAATCATCTGCTCCATTCTGAAGCATGCACGTGTTGTGATTATTGCCCGAGGGTGATATGGAGACAGAATAATCCAATGGGGGCGGGGATAAAAAGTCTTATCCATCGCGGTGCGTCGAGAAATGGTTTCGAGGACCGATCAACGGAGACTAAGGGATGGAGATAATAATGAGGCTAAAAGTGGCGAAGAAAGAATCCCCTAGCGATTGCACGAGAATTCCAATATCGATCGATCGATTCCGTAACATGAGGTGCGATGAGCTCCTTTTTCAGCCGCATTCCCATGAGGAGGAAGGGGAATGAAATTTGGCCCTTTTTACCTATTCGTACTACACACCAGAAAAGACGGCGTCGTATTAGGAGAGAAGGTGTAAACTAGAGACAATAGAGGAGGGCAAGAGTTCTTCTAGAAAGTTCGTTTTGTTTCAATGGTAGAGTTCGGCTAATGATCGCCTGTCAACTAAATATGCACAGTTTGAATGAGAATTAGTTCGGTTGATTAGTTTGTTATAAACTATTTATAAAATCCGAATATATTCCACAGAAATTCCCTCTTTTCGGTGTTCGACACAGCACGCTGCCGTTCGTGCTGTCTGTCCAGTCAGTGGCGGATATTGCGTCGAAACCGACGGGCCCTGGTTTAGACGACGGGTCTCAATACTCGGCGATCGTTATCACCTCAAAACGCTGAGGTTACAACTGTAGTACCTCTTGAGTGCCGCTCTAAACTGTATCTCGCTCGCGTTGCTAAAAACTAACTCAAAATGAGGACCATTGGCTAATTCGTTAAGTTACTTGAGGAAGAAGATTAGTATCTCATCGAATAAGAACCAACTTCGAAGTGGAATAACGAGTTATATATCTAAACGTTAGAGTTCAGCAGTTGTATTTACACCTGAAAAACGGAATTTCTGCTCCGTAATTTAAAATATATTCCGAAGGTATATACAATACTATTCCCGTGAGATAAAAATTTAAAGGGCAGACGACGCTTGAATTTTTCGTCTCCGAAAGAAATTAACGTAGTATATGGAGAATGGTAAAGTGTTTATTGTGCAACGTAGTATAGTGTGTATGGGATAAAACGTAGTATGGTAACGTGTATGCTAGGATAAAAATTTAGAATACGTATTATTTTTACATTTATCCCCCTAGTGTGCTCGATTCAAAAATTTTGAGGAGGAGAAACGTCCACAACGTTTAATGAAGTTGTGGAAAACTTAAACATTCAGAATATCACGAGTCATTGGTATATTTTTATTTAGTCATCATGTTTAATATTCAACTGTGCCCCAACTCTCCACCAAATGAAATAATTGTAATCCTACTGCAAATAAACATTTACATATTTCAAATAAGTAGGAAAAACCATACGTTGTAAGATTTCTAAGTAATCAAACTGAAAATTTTGATTTATCCTTTTAGATATAGTATTTTTAAAATGGCATTAAGATAACACTTAACAGCGATTTGATTAAAATACAGGGACAAATGATTAATAAAGGAAATACTGATATCATAAATTTATGAACAAATAGTCTCAAGAGAACGGTTGAGATTTTCAAATTTTAGACAAACCTTTATAAATTTGATATAACTAAATACAAATTGCATATCACTACCCACTGCATACACGGTGTCTGTTCTTGACAATCCATTTTCAGAAAACGATGAGATATATTGAAATAAAAAAAATATATTGAGTAACGCTAAAATAAATAATAGCATTATCTCTCTCTTTTATTTTTGTTGCACATCATATTTGTAGGTCAGCAATGTTTGACGGAGAGTTTATTAATAATAAATTTGACTTTACCTGTCAAAGAATACATGACTAAGGGGCCTCTGCAAGCGTCAGTACACAACACAAAACACTTTTAAGACAAAACTTTATACATTAAAGCTCAGGAAAGAAGCTAGTGAAAAGGAAAAGCTTATTTTGATCATTAATTAGAGATTTCAAAAACATTCCTAGAGAAGAAACTACGAGATGTCATTGTTAATTAAAAGAAATTACGGTGAAGTTCGTACAATATAAAATGTTTTTCAATTCCAGTGCTAGGCATTGCAGTTACCCACTTTTCTCAAAAGCCCAAGGTTCTCCTTTGCGCTTTTAATATTTCTGGGAACTCAGTTTTCCTTTTTCAAGGAGTTCAAAACACCAAACTGCAAGATTACCTAAAATCAAATGCCTCTTAAAAACAAATTAATAATAATTCGAAGAAATAGTGATCAAGAAAATGTAAATTGTTACTACCCTGATAACCCACGGTGAAGACTACTTGTTTGTTGTATTTGGGCAATCCTTATTCGCAATTTCTAGTGTCGATTTGTGCCGCGATTTGTGGCTTGCGGTAAATGATCTTCAGCGCTGGCATACCGCAAATAGCATCCTCAAATTTGACAATAAACGTAACATATCACGAAAGTTTCCAAGCTGAATGAACACGTCTGTGAAGACCTAATTGAATTCATGGGTGTAAACAAATTATGTAATTGCTGCTTCTTTAATAATGTACCATTTGAGTCTTTATGGCATATTTTCTTACGATGCATCTTAAAAATGGATTTCCACCATCTATGTTGTTTTTCTAAGCGTGGTAGCAACGTGGTTGAAAATGTACTTGTTGAAAATAGATTTTAATAAGGGAACTCTAAGGGTGATAATTTAGAATTTTTAATTGCGCAACACGACGCCCGAATAGCACTAAATTTGTTTAGTCTGGATCGCAAGTTTGATCAAAATTGGCGTGATAATGAATTTAACCTCCTTCCGAAATTGAATCGCCAACGGAATGAACACCTTGTCTGTTTGTTTTAAAAATACGTCCGTTGACCGAATGAATCAAACTCCACCAAACAATGGTGCAGGTGAACAATAAGGGGCACATTACGTTGGGCTGAGGCGTAACCGAGAGACACGCACACGAATTTCGAATATTCCCAGTTCCTCCCGTCCTTTGCCAACGCTATTTCACGTAACGAACCTCCTCACGGCGTGGGAATGTTTTTACTTTTTCCGCTAAGGCGGAAGTGGACTGGGTTAAGCTGCAGTAGTAAAGCACCGGAGGATGGAAGAACAAAGCGAAAAGCATGAAATTAAGGAAGAAGTATTTTAAATGACTGTACTCTCCGCAGATTCTGTTGTGTTGAGTTTTCAACATTACTCGTCCAAATAGTGGCCATAACTTGGGTTGATATTTTTTCTATTGAACGTAATTCCTACTGATTATCTGTTTTCTCTTTCGTATTTGAATACTGTCCCCAACTGAAAGTAAATAAATAATTTAAATTCAAGGTTGAGTATTTAAAAAAAAAAATTCCATTCAAGAAGATAATTCTCGCGAAAACCTACAATTTTTTTTTTTCAAATTTCGTTTCACCGCTCTTGAGGCGTTGTAACCCGTCAAATCAACGTCGAACCCCGGCGACGACATATTTTTCAGCGGTACCTCGATTTCTATGGAGGTGCTTTGTGGAGGGTACGTTGAGTGAGTACGCCGCCCGTCGGATGGGACGCTAAGCTACGGAGCCCTTGGCGCCTTTCGTTAAGAGTAGGCTAATACCGACGCCGGGTTTCTCTCCACTCTTCATCCTTTCCTGTCCTAATGGCGCAAATGACCTTAGCTGTCGGTCACCTTCCCTAAATAATAATACTACTACTACGAAGCGGAAGACGAGTTAAATAATTACCTCTTCCCAAGATGACGCGACAGATGTTATCGTGGTAATTCGCCGAGCTTTAAGAGCGATAACATGGCTAACCAAAATTTTCCGGGCGAAAACACCTAATTAAGACATTTCGGGAAATATGATAAATTTCCCCTGGTTGGCAGAGAATATTCCTGAGAAGGCCGTGGATTGTGAATGTGCTTGCCATAATCAATCTCCTAATACTATATATTGGTGTGGAGGAATTATCTGACTAACTGACCTAACTATGACTGATTATCGCTCGCTCTGATAACCTGATGATGTCGCCTCCCATAAAAACTACTTCTACTCTCTGATAAACGCATAAACTTTTATTTTTGTCTTAACTCATGAATGTTTTGTTCTATCATTGTTGCCATTTTATCGTATATAAAGATTTCGCCATCCTGTACCTTCCTCCTTCATTATTCACTGTCTAAAATCTTTGTTTTACTCTACAAACTGAAGACATATCTTTAATCGTCATTCGTTACGTGTATTTCATCAATGAAAACTTCTATAATTTCATAGAAATACGATCAATACAAGCTCTGAATAATCTTTGCATACAATAAATGAGTACTTTTATTATTTAAATGCATTTTACCAATATCCTTCCAAATAATTTTTCATATTTTAATTGATATTAAATGCCAAAGTGACCATAATCCAACAAGCTGAGAATTCCACTAGGGTCTTTTAGACTAATAAGAATACACAAAGACAACATACGACTATAAGAGGTCCAACCACTGATTACTTATAATCAAATATTTCTGGCAGTAATTATTGCCCGTTTACTTCATTCCTTGTGAGTGGATTTGAGAATTTAGTACCTCATTCCCCAATACCCCTAGCAATATGATCAATGTTGTAATGAATTACTTGAAAATAGTATTAAGAATTTAGTATTTGGCAATTCGAGTAGCAAAATGTATGTTTGGATATATATTAGCCTCAGTATTTTTATCGTATGCTAAACATGAAATTTTAATCTACAAGAACCTATAAAATGAGCTATGAATTAATATTCAAGTAGTGCACCTTTTGCCAATTTGCATTCGCGGAGAAAATATAGACTACGGCTCACTCGCGCTCATTTGACTACGTGATTACTGATAAAAAATAAGATAATGAAAAAATTAGGAATTACAACTGGACCAAACTGATCCGACAGAAATCGATGCCCTTTATTTGTTCACACTTTCAATGCCATCAAAGTGTATTTCATTGAAACACACTCGGTGGTAAACTCTACCACAGTTGTGCTTCTACGAGACGATCAAGACCGTGACAAGTATGCTTATGCGAATATATCTTCGATATCCGTCATGACTCTCCTTCCTCTTCGGCGCTCTCACTCTACCGCCTAAAAAGGTAATTTATCGGCGCCTCATGAAAAAAAGTCCGGTAATCCATTTCCATTTGATCGGAAAAGTAGATACATACCTTTCACCGGTAATTAAGCAAAATGTGGCCAAGAGTGATGCTAATGCCATACATACTCAGTACCAAACCAATTTAAGCCCAAAGAATTCAAGAAAGAAAGAACTCAAACGCTGAGTGGATGACACAGGATTATGAAACTACATTTCTTGGTCCAATTTTGGATTTACCTACACGTACCTAAGTCCCTCTAGGGTAGGAAGTACACCAAAGTCTCGATTAAAAGTCTTCAAAATTATGATTTCGGCGAACTCCTCAGTTTATTGAGGCATGAGAGATAGTTATTATAACTATAGATAATAGGAGGAAAGCCCAACCGACTCATCTTCCACCTCAGTAATACCTCGGGATCTTTACTCCGTAGTCCTTCGTTTGTGTGTGCCATCAGAAGAGGAAGAAACAGATCAGATAGTCTTCCTTGTGTGTTTGAAAAAATTGTATTGTCGATTTGAAGTTTATTTAAATGATTTAATTCTGTTCTATCTGCTGCTGCAGTTTATACAACTTGCGTGAAGAGACGGATGCCCAGGAATATTTTTAAGGATTTAAAGTATGGTTTCCAGAGTAAGAAATGAGAGCAGTGGTCACAAGACGGCCTGCAAAAACTTAAATGCGACGTCTTGGTGCTTTCTCAGGCGAAATGCAATTACCGCAGATCTCACGGACGAATAACCAGCAATAAAAAGTATAATGGTTTCAAGACTGCAGTCTTCTCATCCATGTCTTCACCGTACTTCCGTGGAGCACTTAATTCTCTATTTTCATTTCTACCCGTTTATGACATTGCTTACAAAGGGTGGAAGCCTATGTCGTAATCGGTCTTAAGACGTTCGGCACCTTTGTTTTCTCTGTTTATTTTTCCGAGGATGTTTCACAATGGGATATGCTGATTAAGACAAGAAAAAGTACACTAAAATCAGGATGTTCCTCTATAAAAGTCAGGTTTTCATGATTTGATTTTTCCTCAATGCTCAAATTGTTACTACTTTATTTTGTCTTTACTTTCTCTAATTTACGCTTCTATTATTTATCCTACTGAAGATTTAACCATAAATCCAAGTATAAACTTAGGAGGTCTACGTCATTGGAAGAACCAACATAAAACTCTCAAGTCAAATTTAGATTTGGAATTCTTATATAATTATGGTTTCCCCCCCTCTAATTGCACATATTGCATCATCAACAAGCGTTGTTTGTTTCCTCTTTAGCTGACATTAAAAAAAACATAAAAATGTACGTGTATATGAAATTTATATAAAATATATCATATATAGACGTGAATGTATGTATATTTTTTCCTGAACGAAATTTACAAAAAGCATTTTCATTATCATTTTTATATTTATTTCATTTCTTTGAATCGAACCTGCAAACCGAGTGAAACGTTCACAAAAATATTGTTCTAAAAATAATTTAATGATGATGAACCGAAAAATTAATGTAAATGGCAATTCGTGACTTGAGAGTATTAAAAGTTTCCAGCGGCCACATTGAAATAGCATCATTTAGGCTCAAGTTTGGCCGTATGTATCAGTTAAAATACACAGGTAATACAAATGCCTTCATGGTAGAAACCGAACGGCGTGACAGTGAACGATTTATCACAGATTTTTACCATTTAAGTTATCTCCCCACTAATTTAAAAGTTTCTCATGAGAAAATTCGCGAACATCCTGTTTTTCCGTCGAGACGTCTTGCGTTGAACAGGACACGATACTATGGCCATCTTAACCCCTTAACCATGGTCAAAGAAATCTAGTCCATCCACTTCCTAAGAAATTATCGAGAAGACTTGATAGAAAGGAGGTCACATCGTAGCGTGAATCTAAGTCGACGATTTGACCGCAAGAAAATAAATTCTCACCCAGGTACCCAACGCTTTCGTCCTTTGACAAGCAAGGGCGTGTGTAAAGGGAAAGGATTATAACAGGGCTCTCTTAAACCGTCTCTCTCAATCCTGCTCCAGAGAGAGAGGGGGGATGGGAGGGGGAGTAATTCCCTTAGAATATAAAGTGACGGTTATAAGAGATTGTCTTTGTGGTTCACACCTTCACGTTATCCCTCGAAATTTCGCGCTTGACGACCGCATTCTGCCACCACCGCGCGACACTTAAGGGATCAACAACATTTTCGCAGTAGTTTGTTTCTCTCGTTCATAATGATGTCATAGAAGACCTTAGAACTTTTTTGTAGACGGTTTCATCTTGACTCTCTCATATAATGAACGTCCTATGCGTCGACAGTCGAGTTCAACTTGGGATTATAATTCTGTCTCATTTTTATTTTCCCCTCTTCATAAAGATACTAAGATGACGTTCATTTGCTTCGACGTTAAAGCATGTCTTGTTATAATGAGCGTGCGGATGAGGAACGTGAAGATGATTTTAATCACAATTGGTGCACGAGAGGTAAGGCTAAAAATGTATGTCCGCCTTTCTTACATAATGTAATAAGGTTTATTAATGTTGGTTTATGTTTATTTTTTAGTTTGGGGAAACCGCTGGGGTGAATCGATCGCCACTCCAAACAATCCCTAGACGCTGAGGGTACAACGCTCTAAACATAATTCCAGATAACCGCCTAATATAATTGAACTCAACACTAGACTAGGACACTAGTTGACACAAGCACTAGAAAATCAGTTTCAACTTCCCAATACTGCTTGGTCAACTCTACAGAATCACGGAATCCGTTTTTCTAGTAATCCCGCACGAATCACCAATTGACTCGAGTTTGTGAACAATTGCTCTATTCAGGTAAATCAAATCAGCGAGGATTAGCACAGCATATGAAGGCAAGAGCTTTTGAAATTATTCGTGTTCCCCATACATAATTGATACGTACATGTATCCGCATCAATCCATCATTTCACGCGAGAGAGAAAGAAGAGGGTGAATCGTTCTCGCAGTGGTCTTGTAGCTTCCATAATGGATTCTTCCAATTATCAATTTCCTTCTCTCAACAACTGGGGTCGCGTGGCACCATGTAAAAAATCAATCACGGTAGGCACACATCAGCACAGCCCATTCATGAGGTGAACCTCGCAGACCGCAACCTTTGGCTGCCCTCTTAAAAAGTGGAGTGTTTTTAGAAAAACTGTTTTTATTAAACTGATAGTAAAATTAGAGAACCGTTTTTACCAAAAAAATTAACTTTGCTACAAAAAACGCAAGACACATAAGTTTTATGATAAAAATGACACGATTTGTCCCATCAGATTCAACTGAAAATTACGTCTCTGTAAAAGTTTAAAAAATGATAACGAATGGCATCGTGAAATTCTCAAACCTCTTCATTTTGATGTAGATTAAAGTTTGCTCATTAACATCCCTACGCTTACTGCAAAGGACTTTTCGCTTACGCAAAACATTCACGCAAAACATTCAAATCTCTACAGATGTTTCATTTCCTAAACTTATTTTTAAGGTAATTTTCTTCTAGTGGGTATCTATCTACTGCCGACCCTTTTCGTCCAAGAGTCGCATTAGTGCGACTACAACCCGAGAGGTGATTGCTGTCAGAGAGGTGCGGATTCAAATCAGTTTCATTTGGGAAGCTACCGTAGTGTATAAAACGAAAGGGGAGAGAGGGTGGGAGGTAAGGCGGCTTTCGTCACGTCCCGTTTCTCCCTCTGCCTCTCCTCCTGACTCCCAGGCGGGGCGGGTTGTGGGAAGAGAAGGAAAGGGATGATCCAAGGAGCAGTCTTGAGGGAGAGGGACAACATTTGTAAGTTTGGCCTGTGTGCCTGGGCGTACGTGGAACTTGTATCAGACATTGGTACAATAACTAAATTCCATGCTTGCACTTCGCATATTATGTCAACTGGCGATTTAATTGACGTGATTGATTATGAGCTAACATAGGAAACTAGATAAGTAAGGAGGAAAGAGTAATTATTAAACGGGAAATCTATTAGGTGTGGTCAAACAAAAAATGATAGCATTAATATTTATTAAAGTGTCAAGATTCATAAAATCGTTCACAGATTTCATCCAGGATCACTCAGGCCGGTAAATCACCCCTTCCAGTGTCTCATCTCTTCCCCGAAACAACATGAGGATAAGCAGGGAAGGAGCGAAAGGAAAATAGATACCCTAAGAGGACCATAAAGCTCGCGTCGTAGAAGCATTTTGCACTCGATTTCTCGTCCTTCAATCTCGAACACCCGGCCGCGTACGTATTCCGGTCCAAGGACCCGGGTACACAAAACACACACACCCGCACATCCATGGTCGTCCACACGTAATCGCGTGCTACGGACTTACTCCTTCCTTTTTCATTGCGTCGGAAGGGTTCCGAGAGTTTGACGGGAAGCGAAAGAAGGGGGCGTGGGGAGTGAGTATGAGAAAGAGAGGGAGTATCGGGTTCGGCGAGAGGGCGACGAAGAGCGTGTGAGGGCCGACAGACCTCTTTCTCCCTTCCCGATACGGACGCCGGTGTACGCCTTCCTCCCCAATTCAACCGATGCGTTCATTCGAGGTTTGCTGCTAACAACGCACACTTATGAACACGTGGTTCCCCAAAGGGAACTGGAACTCTCGTTATCGAAAAAAAAGAAAGAGGACTCTCCTTCCTACGCGCTGTAATGACCGCGTATACCGTTTTTTCACATTGCTCCCACTCCCTCTTCCAATCCACGCGTCCTTTCCGCCCGTCCTACAAGCCCTTAAATGCTTCCGCATGTATCTTCGCTCCTCCCGACCTCTCCTTACCCCTCCACCCAAAGGACTACGACGCCACGCGGTTATACTCTCGTGTGTCTATACCCTTGATCTATAACTCCAACCCCTCTCCATCGAGGACTTCCTTCTAAGTTGGGCGCGTGATAATGCCCCGGCGTCGAGTTGAAAGGGTGTAGGGAAATAGAATAATAAACAGGTTTGTCCAGCGATGCTTCCTCCATCCCCATTCCACCCGTCTTCAGCCCCTTTCATTTCCCCATTCGCCTCCCTTCAACAGCGGGGAAATTCTAAAGGATTATGTACGAGAAAGGCTGCCTCGTGGTGAAATGTCCCTGGCGTGCCTAAAAATATTGCACAATTTTTTCATCCAGAGATGTGTGTGTCTGTGATGGGTGTTTCAGTTCTGACTTTCCAAGGAGCGCGATTGCATGTATTGGCTCGATTGTGCAAGTCTACACGGATAAATAAATGGCGTAGAAAATAAAAACCCAAGAGGTGATGAAATAAGTTACGCTACGCTGGCGCAGCCATGTACTACGTCACCATAATTACAAATAAATCGTGTGAGCACTCTTGTGCCTCTTCGACTCTAACATACTGGTGGCGGGGTGTGTTCCCAATGAATCGATGACCAGCTTCATTCCGAGTATAAAACACCTTAATTTAGATTACGCCCAGATTGGAGCGCTCGCTGTTCATTCATGGAAAATACTCTTTCACGACTTATTATACTTAATGTACAAATATTAGTTCATTGGCACGTTGTATTACTTGACACGTCATTTCTCCGTGGATAACCATGGATAAACGGAGACATTGGTACACTGCTTACCCTCGAGGAACTAAGGTACTGTGTACACCCAAACTTCAGGGTAATATATAATATATAGAAAATGGGATAATATAATTGTGTCATACACGAAGCGTTTCGCTCCACGATCTAAGTTTTCAATACATAATTATTATTTTAACTTTTTATGTACTTGATACTTAATGAATTTCGGTCAAGGGTCGGAAATAAAAGTATCGCCTCCTTTGCACTCCCTAAATATGGGACTATCACTTATGTTAGTAATACTCTCGTTATCAGCAAGAAAATCAAAAGTCGGCAGAGTTTCTATCCTATCCCATATATGCTGAATTTTCGACCACTCTGCAGTCTGGAAAGTGAATATTTTATATATTGTATCTGCTGAAAGCATTTTTTTAAATACTTTCCGCGTATCACCCGATGAAATTGATTTCTTTACACTAATCGATTAATATTAAAAAGATTTTATTGCTTTGTTTTTGTTTGAAATTGATTGGCAAATTGACAGACAGGGTCAAGTCACAGTGGCTTTTCTGTCAACGCAAAACTCGATCCAATTCTTGCCTTGAAGACGGAGAAAGGATGTACCCATCTTAACTTATAGCTTATGCTTAGACCTTTGACCGCATTCTCCTGTGTCCAAGCGAGACGTCCAGCAACTCCTCCTCCAGCTCAGGGCTCGAATAGAGCAGCTGCCACACAGAAACATTAAGTCGGTAGCGCGAATGAAAGAAATATCAAAGATGGCAACTTCAACCCCCTAGTGACTTCAAGGAACAGTCTCTCCCAAGACGACGGAATGAAATTAATACAAGCCTCTTACTAATAACGATGATTTATTGGTTCTCTTTTCGTGATGTCTTTAATTTGACCATGGTAATGCAAACACTTGATTAATATTAGCAACAACTTTCGGCTACAGCTATTAGGATGATGGTATAAAAAGCAATTGGCTCAAGCAGTAACCCAAGCACCTCTCCTGTTTTAAACATTTTATAATTGTAATAGGAAACATTTGAAAATGATTGTTTGCAACATTAGAAGACTTACAACTCTATACCTGACATAATTCCTTACCTTTTACAAACAAAAAACTTCTAAAACAAACTAAAAAATAAGAAATAGATAAATTAAAACCGTACAATCTTTTCAGGCTTGCTTCCATTTCTATTTTTTCAAGCTCATTAAATTCTGACCGCAGCGAAAAATAGGCTATCTTCGTCCTTATGAATTCATAAGCTTATCGTGAACAGTGACGGAACTGCTACACATATGGCTCGAATTACGTGAATATCTCTTTCGGTTCATTTTCGAACCATACGTCTCAGTTATGTCCAATCATGGCAATACATGAAACTTCACTAATTTAAAACACTTTTTACTTGGCCTGAATGATCCCATGGACTCTCAGCAAGCATTTTATCACATTCTTTAATTTCATCCTCTATTGCAAACATTTTCTCTGTGCAGAGAAAATTCTGTGATATTTAAGAACGAACTTACTTTTCAAGTGATTTATTCAAAACATCAACCAAATCTCTCTTCGAATTTGTCGAAACTAAAAATAAAAATCGTAAATACAAGCTGTATGCTTATTATTTTATAATCCCCATAAGCCGTAAGAAAAGAAGATGTTAGGAATATTTACAGCAGGCACTCCAAGTTCCATTTTTGTGTTCGATTGGACAACTAAAAGGAGGTAAGGACGATGAGTGGACTCCATAAACAAGGAAAAACTGTTCGTCCTATTACAAAAACAGTAATACGACAAAAAATAGCCATGAAGGCTACCGAGAACATGTCTCCATTCATGCCCCTCTCTTTTAGATGAGATTTAAGGTCGTTAACCGTGCTGTTAGATCCGCGTAGATTCCACATCAACCAATAGGCAAAAGCGGCGATCGACCCGAGGCCTTCCATTGAAATCCTCCAGGATTGACTTCCATTTGGATCCCATCTAGTGTGATGAATAAAGTCGGTGATACGAGGATAGATGAAGCTTGGGAAAGCACGACACGGGACACTTTACGTAACGGGTGAAGACTTCTGGCATGAGCTCGCCGACTACCAGAGTTTCGCTTCTCTTCGGCTCTCCCTCCATCTCTCTCTCCTCGGTTACGAAGTCTGAGCGCTTTATTTATTATTCTTTGTGCTCGACCACCTTGGGTAGGAGGGTGATAGGAGTTGGCGGGTAAAGAGCAGCAAGAAAACGAAAACAGAAGGGCAGTGTTGCTAAAAATACCGTAAAATAATCCCAAAAGTGATGACTAAATTAAGTAAATAATCCTACACCCGTGAAGTAAAGCCGTCGCTCGAAAATTTGATAATTGAAAAAATCAGAAATTTCTTAAATTCTAATGGCATAAACCGTTACTCGTATATCATATATATCTAGTAATTATCAACATAATTTGTATAAAAATAAATTTTCTTTCCAGTGAAACGAATTTAGTTGGTGTGGCATGATGAGAAAAAGTGTTTCAATCTAATATAGATTTGAACTCACTGTCAGCGTGGTTTTGACCCTAGTAAACGTGTTCAGAAACAAAAACATGTCGTCAATAGTAAAAAATAAGATATTCATTGGTTTAATAGTGTCACGACAATTATCCATACTCTAATTATGACAAAACTTACGGAGAATATCTGTATCATGATTGCCTATAACAACTGTGTCTAAATCCACATCACACTTTGTGATATTGAGCCGGCATAAAATGTAACAATAACTTCTTAAGTAATATTTGTATTCTTACAATCATAATTTAAATTTTTCATCGTCCCCCAGTCCAGCTTATCACTTCAAATCGCGTAATGCGTCTCATTTTTTTGTCAGATTTGAGGAGTCAAGAAAACGTTACGAGGAAAACACATTTGTTCTGGACACTTGACTTTGCATACACAAGCGAAGATGGAAAAAAAAGTTCCGAAATGCGGTAAGAAAACCGCACGAAGCGGCAACAGCGGTGCAGGGACCTCACGTCCGCCGCCGGGAACACGCGCGTGAGTGTTGACGCGCGCGCTGGGGAGCGCTCCCGGAAAACGGGCAGAGAAGAGGGAGAGGGTAGGAAGGTTGGGTAGGGATATGGCTAGGGGGGTGGGGAGCAAAGAAGGAAGGCGTCACTCTGAGAAAGAAGAGAAGGGGGTAGAGAGAGATAGGAAAATATGAGGGAAGGCGCTACCACGGTGGAGAAAGGAAGAGAGTGGGATTGGTCTTTGGCTACGGGGAGTGAGTTGAGACGGGGAGGGTAGATGGGGAGGTTTGCTCGCCGGGCCTCCGGGGGTGGAAGAAGAATAGGGGAAAGAGGGGAGAGGTGTGGAGGGTGACCAACTTTTCGCGTGCGTCGCAGGGGCCGGAGGGGTGAGCGTGGAGGATGACGTGGGGGGAGATTGGGTTAGGGGAGATATTGCCCCCGCAATGCGGGCGCGGCGGCATTGCACATAGGGGGCGGGGGAGAAGCGTGCAGTCGGGAGGGTTGGAGTAGGGGGGGCAACAAATCCACACCCGCCCCTTCGTCCCTCCCAGGGAGGGAGCCCTTTATCCCGCGCGTGTGCGCGGTCCAATCGCACGCGCGGATTTCCGCGGAGGAGAGAAGAATGAATATTCATCCCTTTTCACGTGGGGCCGAAGGAGTGTCCGTGGTTTCGGGGGGCCGGCGCGGGGCTTAAACTGCATGTAGGTAAGTGTCGACGCAGTTCGTTCAGCGGGCGAAGGGTGAGGCACGGGAGATGGGCAAATTACCGTAGTTCTCCACGGAGGTAAATCACCGGGGTAAATTACGGTAATCCTAGGCAATTGTCTTAACTTTCCCGTGATTTACTATTTTAACTGTGTAATTCTCAAATGTAGGTTAATAAGAAAACACAGAATGCAGAAACAAATTACACCCTTTCAGTCCCCGCAATTAAAGCAATAACATTTGAAAAATGATAAAAACGAGCAGAAAAGTGTGATATCTACATGCAAGTCGGTCTTTTTTTCCTCAAATTATAAGATATACATTTTGAATGTAATGAAATCCCAATGCGCAGTGGAAAGTGGATTTGTTGAATTCAAATAAATTTCATCGTAGATTATGAATCCTTTGTTGCCTGCAGAATTCCTTTTAGTTAATTCTGTTCTCTTCTAAGCCCTTCCCGCCTTCATTTACCCATTGAACCGGTTTCTTCCATCACCTGATTCTCCTATCCTAGACCCCAGAATGTCCAATTTTCTGAATATTTTCCATGTCAATGGTTTTCATATACTTCTCTTTGCACTCATTCTTTTCATGAATTTTTGTTCTTTGAATCAAAATTTGCCAACTTTATCATTGCCGTCTATAGTACTAAATTTCCAACTCTGTTAAAATAGAAAGCCTTTTTCAGTTGAAATATTATGTTCATTAGTTCTCTTTTTCTTTCGACTTACGAATTTCCTCTTTTTCTTCCATCCATAAACAAAAATTTTGCTTCCCAATCTGTATTACAAATTTTTATTTCTTCGGTGAAAGACCTTTGCTTAACATTTTATTAAAATTTTGATGTTTTACTAATATATTGCCGAATGTAAATTCATGTATAAAAGAACACTTATGTAGTCTAACGCTCGTAAAAAGGAATTTATATACTGTAATTTTTCATTGGCCGATATTAGCACTAAATTAAGCACATATTGTAATAAGAAACTCATAAAACCTGAAGGAAGGAAAAAAACGGGACATCTAAGCCATAAATGTGAATAGACAAGAAATTGTCATGCTCAGTTTCACAGGTGACCTAGTAGTTAATTATATGTTCTGAATATTACCGCAAACTACAAATTTATTGCAATTTTGATAGTTTCATGGAAAATAATGAAATTTACCACGATAATTTATGAAACTAGCCACAGTAATCTTTGAACTAAACCATGAATTGATGAATATCCATACCAAAATGCTTTTGGACTGTCCCTCACAAACCGCGAGCTCTAAGCTTTTCAACATCTTACCGCTCAGGATTACGCAAACTTTCCATTTTTCCTGATACCTTTTTGAGGTATTATTATTAGGTAATCTACAGTTTAAGGTAGGTTTTTGGATGGACACAACTATCAAATAAACATTTTGATAGTTGACCCCACCCATCAGACTAATCTATATCAGGTCCCTCTTCATCTCGGTGTACTTCTTTCCTCCCTTCATCCCGGCCAACATCCCTATCCTGTTCCTGCCCTTACCTCGCTTGCCCAACATTCTCCCCTCTATTACCTTCTTCAACATTCCACTACCGCTCAATACGCCTTTCATCCATTTTTCCTGCCTCCATACGATTTCTCTCAACAAACCCCTCTCCTCACCCACCATCTCTAGTACTTCCTCATTTGTTTTCCTTTCGGTCCATTTCACCTTCTCCATTCTTCTCCACACCCACATTTCAAAAGCCTCCAATCTACGTCTATCCTCCTGCTTCAGTGACCACGTTTCCGCGCCGTACATAGCTACGCTCCATATCAGAGTTTTTACGAGTCTTGTCTTAACTCAACGTGCCCGTCATCAACTCCCTCCTCCTTGAGAAAGTTTGAGGTATTATCACTTGAAAAATAAATACCTTCTCGCTCATACTCCACACCGGCGAAAAACATTTTTCGTGAAACTTTAGGCAGTAAATTAAGTGTCGTGAGTAGTGTATTGCAATTGCAAAAAAATTCTATTGATAAAAGACGTGATTTTACCATTCGCTTAAGTACGAACCTAGCGAAGCTTCACCTTCTGTGAACCTTCAACATATTGGAGTTTCATTATTTTTAATCATAAATTCTATTTTCACCTTGTAACTTTCACCGATGATCATTTAATGAATAGTAATCCATATCACAAGAATAACCCTTTCTTCCTGTTTATTATCTGTGGTTGAAATCGAAATTTGACGCGATTCAGTTTTTTCAGAAAGCGGATTTGTAAAAACAATAATGTCCAATTAGATGCAAACCTTCAATCCCGCAACAATTGTGGTTTGTCAGGGCGATGAAATTTGTACCTCAATATGCATTATCGTCTTAACCATTTGTATTATTATAATATTCTGGACAATTACGGAAAAAGAAAAATTATTTTAAAACATATCAGAATCTTTACGTGTAATAATTATGCGTTATACGTAGGGTTAGTTTCATGAATAGCATTGTGGAGATTTTAGCAGAATAAGCATTATTTAAAACATTATGTGAAGAAGCGAAAGGTTATGCATGAGCGACGGTCAATTGAACGCGATTTCGGTAGTCGAGCGGTATAATATCCACTGGTCACCAGCATGCGCAAAGTTCTTCATGAAGTAGATGGTACAAAAAGTATTTTCGTCAATATTTAAACTTAAAAACTAAAACAACTAAACTCAAGAAACAGATTAATACACCATTCTCCGCTTTATTTTTCGAGGGGCAAAACTACATTCGAATAAACAAGACAAATGGAAAATTTCAAGTTTGAAAATTCTGAATTAATTAGAAATTCGCGGTGGAGAATGTTTGGTCGTTTACTTTTTTCCTCTAATAAAATATACAAACATTTCAATGCCATACAACCAGTGACGATAGTGTGTCCGGTTTCGGGTAGTTACATGGCTCGTTCCATCTTTCGCGTATTGCCTTTAACAGATCTCCCTTTAAAAATTGAGTATTTCGAGTGCTAAAACCACAACGAAGGACTAGCTCGCCATTTTTCACCGATATAATCGAAACGGTTATACTTATGGGGCAAAGGATGGGTGTGAGATCGAAAAAATATCGTTGACATCTCTTCCGTGGCAGCCCGCTCCCTCGAGACCCTTCGCAGCAACTTTTCCACGGAATATTTCATGGAGACGCAAGCTATTTCCCTTACGTCATCAAGAAACCCATTTCTGAGGCATTAGTCACAAATTATCGAGGGACCTTAGAGGCGACGGAAGAGAGAGGAGGGGAAAGGAAGAGGGGCATCTCTTAAGAGGGTACAGGAAGGGTCATTTTTCATGCATGATTGCTTGCGAGAGGCTACATATAGAAAAGCTCAAACTCTCGAAAGATATCGAGATCGCATCCTTTGGATGTTTTCGGGATAAATATCTCGGAAAAAGTAAAAATGTTCAAATCAATACTTTGAGATACAGGTGTGAACGGAATATTGAAATTTGACTAAAACTCTGAAGGCATTAAAAAACTAAGATGTAATACGGCGTAAATAGCACCTTTAACGTGTTACAAGGCATTTTCGCATCGTTTCGCATTTTTGAAATTCATGTTTAATTTCTTGACTGCACCAAGGATGTGATGGAATGTTATTCGATAAAATTACTCATTTAAGTGATTACGTGTATCAAATAATATTTTTAAATGTGATATGGAAAACGCATTACTTTATCCATATTGCGATAAATTTTGATAACAATAAATTTCAATTTGCATTAACATGGGTGGACCCATGAATCAAACATTTGTTCCAAGCATTGCTGAGTGAATTGGAAATTCAGTGCGATAAATATGGAATGAGAATCAATATAAATAAAACAACGGTTACGCGATTTTCCAGAAAGAAAAAGGCCATGCTAAACATTAAAATAGGAGGGCAAAAACTAGAGCAGGTCGAACAGTTGACGTATCTCGGAAGTGTTTTGGACCAGCATGGTCCAAGATTATGGATGTAAGGAGAAGAATTGTGCTAGGCAAAGAAGCTTTCACAAGGAGGAGGACGTTGATGACAGGGACGTTGAGTAAGTATATTAAGAAAATACTCGTAAATACTTTGATATGGAGCGTATTTATCTACGGCGCGGAAACGTGGTCACTGAGGCAGGAGGATACGCGTAAATTGGAGGCTCATGAAAATTGGTTATGGAGAAGAATGGAGAAGGTGAAATGGAGCGAAAGAAAAACAAATGATCGAACACTAGGTATGGTGGGTGAGAAGAGGGAGAGTTTGTTGGGAGAAATCCTAAGGAGACAGGAAAAATGGACGAAGGGCGTATTGATCGGCAGGGGGATGTTGAAGGCTGTAATAGAAGGGAGAATGTTAGGCAAACGAGGAAAGGGCAGGCACAGGATAGGGATGTTGGACGGTATGAAGGGTGGAAGGGAGTACACAGAGATGAAGAGGGACCTGATGTAGAGTAGGTTGGTGGATTGTGTTTTGTTAGGAGTAACAAAATATTTATTTGAAAGTTGTGTCCGTCCAAAACCTGCCCTAACCGGTAGATTACTTAATTTTAATAATTCAGAAATATTTCAAAACTTTTATTTCCATTTGATATTCTGGGGCCGAATGGAAACCGAATCAAATTCACATGGTTACTCGTATAATAAATTTTAATAGTTACCCCATATGACCGAAATGTTTGGATTGCTACCTAGATTCCGTTTCATAATTCCATATATTATTGATTATTATTCACAGGTACTCATTAGGGACACGAATCAAGAGATGCTTTTTGAAGAAGGGGTATAAATCGATGAGATTCACTTCCACAAATAGGAATCTACAGTTCAACCTTTACTACTATAAATTTAGCTTGCTTAAATAACTGCGTAAAGAGTTTATAGCTGGACTCTGCCTTCTTTCAGGATTTCTGTCTCATAATTACCAGAACGACTCACGAGATGGTAATCCTAAAAGAAGTATGAATCCAGCAACGAAACGTCTCGTAAGCCCCTTAGATCGAAGAAGTTCATTTCTCATTTTGAACGATTAAAATTAAACAATAACTTATGTCACGGAAGTATAGATAAAACTCCTATAGTTTTTCAACATCGCAATAATAGTGATTCAATATGCTGTGGAGCCTTCTCGTGAAACCTCGTCCTTTTGCATTAATTGCAACTAATCTATGCCGTTGAAACTATTATTGGGCATATTTGGGCAGGTTGTGGCGAGTACACCGTTCCCCTTTAATCTATACCGGCATACATAAGGGAACTTTATTCGTAGTGATACTACGTCAGTAAAATATTACAACCGTTTATTCGAAAAAAATAGATAATAATCGTGGACAGGATAATCATTAGATTTAGTTTTTGAATGGATCCTGAAAACTATTGCCTCGTCATCACCTAAAAATGTAGCACGCCTAAAGATCATAGTATGACATAAATTGTATTCTACATTTATTCGTTCAAATTTTGTCTATTTAAATATCTTAATGCTTAGTTCTACTTCAGTTTTTTAACGCCGGGATGGAATAAAAAAGTAGTGTGACACCTGAATTGAAAATTACAGCTTATTCAACTTTAAACATAATTATGCAATTGTAAAGTTTTTTATCGTTTTAAAATCATAACACAGAATCTGATGTAAGGAAAGTTGTTTACTTAAAATTACTTAGCTTTAACTAAACTTTTCATCAAATAATGAATTAACATCTGCATTTAATAGGTCAATCGTTATTGAAAACCTAGTGAAATGCTGGGTAGAAGTTTCTTGGCTTCCATGCGGCTGATGGAATTATCGTATTAATACCAAAAAACTTTCTCATGGAGAGAGGTAAAAATTTCTCGAGGACTATGAAGTAGGTAAAATTCATAAAAGCATGGAAGTATGCCAGCATTTCTGATTCATGAACGTGAAGGTAAGACGTCGCGTCGTCTCAACACGCAGAAATTCAATGAGATAGTATTAGAGCCGCTGTTGCCATAGCGATTCTGAGAACACTGGTGGCTTAAGAAAACTTTCTCTTCCTGGCAGTCTCAAAAAGTATGAATCGTGAAGGCGGTACACGATGGCTTCCATGCGTGAAAAAAGGGCAGAGGGCACCTCTTACAAGCATTCTCCAATATTTCACCTAAGCCATCTACCAATTGTCTTATCTTTAAAAAAATTATCGAGGAAATCTACGCAACATCATTGCCTTTCGAACGAAAACGCTCGAACGTTTCCTTTGACAACAAATGACAACCCATACAATACAATAACAAATCCATTTATTGCGCAATGATTCTCCAATATTTTACCCAAGACATCTACCAATTCCTTAATTTATAAAATTTACGAGGAAGTTCTAGCAGCACCACCGTTGCCTTTCGAAAGCAAATAACTTCCTTTGACTACATTGGATAACAAATAAAATGCAATGATAAATCCATTTATTGCGCATGAAAAGGAAAAACCAGTGACATCAGTGTGTCATTCTAGGTAAAGTCATTGTGCCTAATGTAAAAACCGGACATAAAATCATTAGTTTCAGTGGATTCGTAGTCTTAATATCGTAGTATCCTCTTCCTCTCAAATATCCCGATTATTTTGTTTCCATAAATTTTTCAATCATTATTTTTATATTCAATTCCACTGAAACCCTAAATGAAAGCAAATATCGCCGCAGATAATGATTTTCCTGGATTTTCCAGAAAACGCAGAGACAAAACTTCATTAATACTGTGTAAATTGGAATGAACCAGACGGATTCTTGTACGCTATAATCATTGAAATTTTGCTTACACCCCACTCCCAAAGGTTCAAACTTCCAATTTCCAAGATAATTGGTCGAAAACATGGGGTTTTCCCTTTATTTTAATTGCAGAGGTCATCTGCTTGAAACTCAGACCCGGTCACCGGAGAGGGAAAAAATTGTTCTTCGTTAACGACGCGTATAACAACCAGCTCGAGGTCTCCTTTGTCAATGGGTGGACTGTGCGGTCGGGAAAACTTTTAAGGAGAACTAAAACGAAAAGTAAAGAATCTTTTTAATTACACGTGTTGCCAGAGACCGAGAGGGAATGTATCATCCCAGATTATTTGAGGGAATGATGTTAGTGGAAATATCACAGATGACTTTAGGACTGTTTGCTTGTCTCACCGAAATGAAACATTCGATGGGGAGGCGTATTGCATTCAGCTGAAACCTATCTCATTGAAGATGTCTTAATTATTAGTTCGGAAACTGAACCGATGGAAAGAGAGTATCAAAAGTCGCAAATCGCTTCGTCTCATGTGCCGAGTTAGGACTTGCTTAAGATACAGCGAAGAGGGTAGAGGCGCACGGAACAGGAGTGGTGTCGGGAATGGAAAGAGAGAGAGAGAGTTCCCCCCTTTTCCCAAAGGACACACCGCGACATAGTCAAAAATTTAAGGATGAGACAAGACACGCCGAGAAAAAAAACAGGACCACAGACGTCATCAACGCCGACACGAATTGGTTTGTGTTGAATGTAAGGAGAATTGCAGAATTCCTCGAAAGCTTTCACCGCATTGTCATGCACAGCACCACTTCTTATGGTCGTAGAAAGTGACCGCTACTGCCTTAAGGGGTCGACCCTGTTCATGGAAGAATTCCCCCACTCCATTTCTCTTTCCCAACTCTCTCCCTCTCTGGGAGTTAATTATAATTTGCCCCCAGAGCTATCCTACGAAAGAGAAGCTTTCCAGTTTTTTTCATGCTTCACTTCTGATGACGCAAATTGATCCCAAATGTTGGCCATACAAAATTGATGGGAAGCTTGAGATTAATTTATATAATTAAGATTCTTAAGAGTCTCTACTTGGATGCAAAATAAATCTCATTCTTGGTCAACTTTTTTCATTTTTTTTAGAATAGCACATTGATGAGTATATTTTTTTCCAAGACGGAATACGTCGTTTCTTCCTGAACCGAGTCATTTAATTTTCCTTCCGGTCTCATGGAACTCCTTTTCTTCTTTAGTCTCGTTAATATACGTAGAATAAACGCTCAATTACCACAATATAATCCCTTCCTTCTACATATTATGGCTTTATATAATTGTGGGAAATCCAACGGAGCGATTGTATAAAAAAATTGGGTAGCTCAGCCGAGACAATCAGAAAATATAGAGCACAACAAAAGAAAGTCACGTGTGATTTGAAATATTTTCACTGGCCGCAAGTCACTGACAGTGGATCCTCCATAAGAGGTTCAGAAATCTACTAAAAAAAGGACCAATATCCTTTAAAATGGTAGGGTACTCTTTCTAACTACAATGGAAAACCTAACAGGATTGATGGCAGCCTTATTTTATTTAACGTTAAAAATCGACTCTCAACAGGGAGTCTGAAAATCAACTAATAGCATGAGAATACTATTTCGTGACGTCAACACCCTGAAGAAAAAAATTGAATAATTCGCTTGAATAACGAAAATCACAAATTTTAAGGCAACGTAGTAAAAATGAAAAAACTAAAACTGTCAGAACATAAAATATAAAGGTTTAGAACCTTTTTTTCACTTCTTATCTTAAAACAAAATGTCTGTGTCTTTCTCACTATATCCATCCCTTCACTCACTCCTTTACACTATTACATTGTCGCCTATCTCGACGTCTCTTAAGCGGCTCTCTCAGATATAGCTGATTCTTTACCACACATCATACGACTCTTGGGTCAAATGAAAGAACGAGACATCCCGCTGTTTAATCGAATTAACACAAATGAATTTTAACATTACCTTGAGGGGGACAATTAAACATGTCTAGAAACCCTCAATGTTACAACCTCCGCGTCCCTTTGAGTCAAGTCCTCTTCATCTCAATATTCTTCATTTCCCATTTATTTGGTGCCACATGACTGCAGGAAATTTTTATTTCAACTAAGTATTGCATATAATGAGGAAACAAAGGTAGTTCCGCCGACTTGCCTTACTCCGATGAGGACTTTATAGTTTGTGGGTCGGATGGGGGCGTTGCGAAGGAGGGATCGGGCGGGAAACTCATTCGCCAGTTTGTTGACGACAAAAGGCACAGGACGGAGCACTCAAGGGTGGTGGATTTGTGTAGGAGGGGAGGCTGGGTTCTTCCGTGAGACTCTCTTCATGCGGATGGAAACGAACGATAAAGAGAGGTTTACTGCGTGTATGAGTGCGGAATGGGTTTTAATAGTCTATGCATGAACGCTTAACTACGAGATTTCCAATGTCAACGACACCTTTCAGTGTTCGTCTAGGACTTTTCTGCCAATGAACTCTCTCACTTCTCTTATTCGCCCCATTCCATCCCTCTTGAACAAAAATATTCAGATCACCCCTAGGTTTCACAAAAGTCGCAATCGGATTTTACGTGACAATCGGCCTGTGAAATGGGACACTTCTAAAGGGCTTTCTCCTCCGGGCGGCCTGATAAATATTCAATTTACACGTACTAACCCTTCGCTATGTTCGTTCGCTTGCGGCACAGACAACTTATCAACGGTCATGGTGTCATCAAATATTAATTGAGTGAATTGAAAAATATTGGCGTGCAATTGCAATTGGTCGGCCGTTATATCCACTAAAGTGGCTAATTTTTGTATAGGTACGTGCTAAAATATTTCAAATTCAATATAAAATTCCTGAAACCAACACATCTACACATATGGTGACATTTTTTCTTGAATTTTAAAATAAGTAGATATCCCGGTAGTCGTAGTATACGAGTTATCAGTGTAACAGTTTCGGGTACATACTATTTAATCTACGTGCCTAATTATATGATAAATATAACTCCCATGCCTAAGGCTGGATGGCATATTGGTTCTTTGTTTGCCATTGTTGCCGCCCTAAAGTATGTGCGCCTTCAAAGAGTGCTGTAGCCTATAAAAAGGCAAACAAATTGTCTAGCAGATGTACAACTATGGCACTTTCTTTTCCAGGTAAAACACTATAGTGTAGTTAGCCCACTACATTGAGTTGGTCTGCCGAAATATATTTCGCTCGCTAAAACTCGTATCCGTTGCATTATGCGATAAAATCTGTTTTTATAATGTGAAGTATGGGTTATTAATACTCACTCGTCGTACCAGCGGTGTGTCTAGGGAGTCCCTCTTGGATATTTTACAGTTTTATTTTGGTTTCCAGTCTCTGTTAGCGGCGATCACTACTTAAATCACGCCATTCAAGTAAACGCCTTATCGATGCTATTTATCTTGCTCCTCTATCAAAATTAGAAAGCACATCTGTAATTAGTTAATGTCATTACCTAAATATTACTGTGTACGAACATTCGATGTACTCAATGAATCCATAACAAACATCCATTACCCAATGGGGGAATACAAGTTGTGTTGATAGGATTACGTACAACTTAAGTGGCGACTTCTCAAGTTCCTTCCTGAACCAGTAGTAAAGATGTTACTACCCATTATCATCTTCTAGGCTCCCTAGACCTGCACCCAGTCTCAGGTGCGCGATGGAAAAACCACTCCCACAGAAACGTCAGGGATGCCAAAGGGAAATAAAGGAAGGGTGGCAAGAGATCGAAGGTTTAGTGCATGTCCTCAACATGCAGCCGGCCACTTAGCTCTGCACGGAGCGTGAAGGCTGTGAATGACGATGGGATGAAGGTCAGAACTGAAATAGTGTCTCCGCCAATAAAAAAAACCACACGAAAGAAAACGAGGAGAAAGTGATGTTCTCTAGCAGTCATATGATTGAACTACCTTGAAACGGGCATTACACAAAACTCTTACGGAGCCAGAGAAGCTCAAAAGATTTGGAGAAAATCCACGTATTGTGTACATCTTATGCAGCCTAAATTATTTGAATTATTTACGCTCTGTAAATAAATCGTCAAAATGCATCCAAAGAATTTAAAACGTCTTTCCAGTTTTCAATCACAAAATGAGTATGTACAATATTATTGCCTCCTAAAATTCCAGAAATTCGATTGCTGAAACCGAGATCGAATGTAGCTGAGGTGAAATTACGCGCCAATAGTAAAATGATAAATGTTTTTTTGAGTAATTTCAGGTGTACATAAAATTACTGGAAATTGCTCGCATCGATAGATTAAAATAAATGGGCCCGGTATAAATTGTGCCCCGATTTAATTTAAATGGGAGTCTCAAAATTCTTGACTAACGAGAAATAATGTATATTTAAATAACCTAGAGTTTGCGGAAAGTAGAAAGAGAGAAATTTTACTCTGGCATATTCTCCGTATTTAATTTACCTCGAATCATTTTGCTGGTTGATGAATCCACTTTGATTGGCCTAAAGAGCGTAATGAGAACCAAAGATAACGGTTTTTTTACACAGGGATTTTTAAAGAATTCAATAGTCACTTAATAAGTGCAGTTTACCTCTTTGGCCCAATTTTATGAAAACACGGCCCTCTACTCCACCGCAAATTAACGTCGAGTCCTTTCATTCCTTTTTGTGAGCTGTAATTAAAGCGTCTGTGGTTCAGAAAACATCAAACGAGAAAAAATATTAAATACCCGCCAAGATGAAGAGGGGGGCCAGGGAACCCATTGGGCAAGAGGGGGATGGGGAAAAATCACGCGGAAGATAATTCTCGGGACGAATTTAATGTCGCTGGAGAACTCTTGGAAAGAAAATAATTGCTTTCTATCTTTCTTTCTTCCTCTCTTCTGTTCTTCTCACCCCATTTTCTCTCTCTCTCATCCTCCACAAACCCGGCACTCTCAATGGACAACCAAAAGGTCGCGCCAGGATAAACTCGCAGTCCGATTTCCTCCATCTCTCTCCTCTCTGTCTCACCATCGCGTTCGCACTGCCGTGAGCGCTGTCACCACTTGCAACACTCTCGAGCACGCTCGTGCTCGAGTGCCCTTCACCTCCAGCCTCCCTTTCTCCTCGTGCTCTTCCGTGCGCGGAAAATAAAAACTACCACCCTCACCAACGACGTGCGGACTAGCAAAAGGGAGGGGGGACTGAGAAGTATAGCGGGAGAACAGAGGAGGAAGAGGAACTGCGTTTTCGGGGTCAACGAAAAGTTGGCAGGTGGAGTTTGTCCCGAGCGGGAAGGGGGAGAGAGAAGTGGGTTGGGCTGTTTTTTTTAATCTAAGGAGGCGACGAATAACAAGGGCGGAAGCGAAAGGGCCACAGTCTGCGACCGATGAATGCTGCGAAGGGTCTGCGGAAAATTATTACAATTTCAACCGTAATTGTCGTTCAGAATCTAAAGTGACCTTGGAGCACTTGGAAATAGAAGTGTGGAAGATAATGGAGGTGTGCCAATCATGACATCGTCGAACATTTTTAAGTTCTACATAGTTTCGAGATCCATCAAAAATGTTCGAGTTAGAAGTAAAAGACGTAGCTTAAATCATGTATTGCAATATTAACCACAACTGTGAATTATTACAGCCAGTCCTGCAGAATATTTGTACGCAGGGAAGGGATATCAATAAATGGCTTGAGAAGTTCGGTTATAAGCGGAAGGTTTATACCGTTTCATCAGACGGCATCCTTTGGCACCGATATGATAGCATTATTTCAGCGGTGAAATAATTAGTTTTACATGAAAATTCAGTAGCTTAAGTAACCCTGTCCTTGAAGAGAATAGTTTAACTTCGTTCAAAAACGCATAGATTTATGACGATAGTCAAATTAATAACAACATAGCTCCATAAAAAACAGCTTTTAAAAGTCGAGCCACTTTTATTAAATCGACAATACTTGAGAATAAGGTTTATCAAGTATTTAAATTCATTTAAATTTTAGGATTCCGGATTTTTTTAAACTCTAACCAATATGATAGTTGAAAAAATGTTCATGGCATCAGTGACCCATGGATTTACTAATTTTGAAGAAATTCAAAATTGTCATTTGAATAGTATAGGTAATCCCTGCGAGCACTTTATCTCATTACAATAAATTCAATCAACACGTTCCAATCCTGATTTATTCATCTTCTTTTACTTAATGAACTTCCAGAACCGTTACATCAAATAGCGCACGCTACTCCGCCAAATAGGGAGGATGGCCAATACGGAAGAGGAACGACTTTGCTTGGCAAGGGCAAGTGTATAGCGAAAGAGCGAAAACAGAAGCGAGGCATTTATTCGCAACTCTTCCCTCGAGCCTAGGATTGGCACGCAAGCGCCAGCTTTTCAGTGTCAGCGGCCTCTTCCAATAAGTCCTCGGGTTAAGCAAAAAAAATACGGCACTCATCCACTTTTTCATTTGGGATGAGCCCGGGTGAACCTCAGGGGCTCGCGAAAAGAAGAGCGTTCGTCGGGGAGGGGAAGATAACCCTGATCCCTGCGCCCACTGTAAGACCGCAGTCATCCCGCCAGGGCCTGCGGCGTATCCTTCGGGAGAGTGGAGGCAGGTATAAAAAGAAGAAGAAAAATTGGAGGAGGGTAGGAGACTTCGGGTTAGTACCAAAATATTAGAGGACTCAAAGAGATGTCTCTGTTGGATGGGAAATAAAAAAATGAGAAAGAGGAAAGCTTGAAGACTCTCAGTAGAAAAATAGCAAAAATACCGGGATCAGAAAATACCGGAGAATCAAATTGATTTATTCATCTCATTCAGGATTTATTGTCTCCATTGCAACATTGTTTTGTAGGAAGTTTTATAGCCCAAATTAATTGTATGCATTAAAAAAACTGACTGATAAAAGGAGTGCAATAATCGGAGTAACATACGAATCTCGTGACAGTCTCTGGTGGATTTTCTTTTGAGTTCTGTGCCGTGGAAAGGTGCTAAAATTACTTCATGGAAGATCTTAAAAAGCTAGCTACTGCTTATCAACATTTGGCATACATTTGAATTACAAAAATTGTCTTTCTGACGGAAAATTTCTTGAAAGGGATCTTACTTAAGAGAAGGGTTTACTGAGTGTACTAACACTTGCGTACATCACGAAGTGTGTTCTCGGAGGTATGCTGTAGAGCACAAAAATGGAAGCATATGTTATCAGTAGAAATTCCTCGGAGTACATGTGGGTATTTAAATGATACGATATTTTAACGAGTTGTTGTCCTTTTTTTAAAGGTAATAAAATTTTTAAAATCATTTTTAAAGCGTCAGTAATTAAATTTCTTGGTCTACCTCCATCAGTATTCACCCCCAGAGGCAGATATAATGTACGTTAAATAGACGTTTAATACATGCACAACATACTCGGCATCAGTAAACGAATTATGTACGCTGTCATTTGGTATTTAACGGACATCTACATTACCATGTGCATTTTCACTACTAATGGCTGAAAAAGAGGTCATTGAATTGTGGAAGAAGAGAGAGGTCTGTGAAAGTAATCAACCTGGAGAAAAGGATCACTATTTAGTCACATTTTGAATCATAATGGTCCACCCATGACCGTTGTGGAAGGAGCCAAAGAATTAAGCAAATAAAGAAGAGCACAGGTAATTACGAGAAGGAAATAATGAAGGATATCGTCGCAAATAGATATGAATGAATTAAAAGATTGGAAAATGTAGCTAATCCTTTGAGGATTCGTAACCTAAAATGACGGTGACGATGGTAGACAAATTTGAGAGTAATTTTAATTGCTGTATGAATTGGGTTCACTAGAATCCTTATTCATCCCGCCCTGTTATTCATTACTATCACTGATCTCGTCTAGGTCCCAAGCTGGATTATGTGATTCGATAATCTCCCTTTCCTTCAAATTCTTTTCCCCGTTTTAAATGTATTCCCTGGGTCTCCATGCTTCGAATCATCAATTGATTATTCTCTGAGCCGGGTAGTTTTTATTCTAATTCGACCTCCTTTCCAATTTCCAACCCTGTTCACTCTCTTATAATATGTGATGCACACTATAAAAAGCCTTACGCGACATATTCGCGTTTCAGGTCAAGCCACTGCAGAAGAAAACTGCAGACAATGATGAAGGGATCCCGTGGGTGAACTGCTTGTTGGGAGGGGGAATTCCTCTAAAAGTGATATGAGATTTCCATTTCAATGTCCCACTTTCGTGAACACCTCCTTCGATCCTTCTTGTTTCGTGAACAGTGACGGTGTCCTTATGCCGAAGACGGTTAAAATCGTAATAAAAATTCAGTGAGATGTCTCACGATGAATTTATTTCTAGGACATCGGTCTTTCACTGACGTTATCAGTTGGGAGTGGGTCGGGGGATTGGGAAGCAAAAATGTATTGGGTTCCAGAATAAAACATTTCAGGATCAAGGGTCAAGGAATACATTCTGAAGAGTATAAGGTAGTATGAGTGCTGAAAATGTTTTCTGTTTGTCTACGGACAATTTGTTCAACACAAATGATAAACTATCTCTTATTATAGTTCAATAAAACTGGGAACAAACAAATCACAAACTCTATTCGGTCCACTACATTATCGAATCCTTGGTCGAATAACTGAATAGTCACTAAATCCTAAAATGTAGTCCAAATATATTTGGCAGAACTGTAACATAAATTAAGTATATTTTAGAGTAAGGTGATACTTTTTTTTAAATAGAAACGATAAGAACATGAGTGACATTATAAAAAATAAAATGCACTGTCTTGGAATCTGTCGAATTATGTGTTGATTTGAAGCCATAGCAGCACCGCCATATCATTACAAAAGTTTATTATTTTATTATATATCTCAGTGTCTCAGCAAGGCATGCATTTTGTTTGAAACTCGCCCTTCTCAGCTGACATAAAGCAGAAAGCAAACACTTTTCCGTCCATATATTTTCCAAATAGTCCTTTCCTGACGAGCCCTTAACCTAAGAAATGTGAAATACGTATACATATATGTAGCATGTACAGTTTTTGTGATCCCCCCTCTGGAGGAACAGGGACCGAATGAAACGGCATGGGAACCTGTACCTATGACCTTTCGGCGTTACCCAGATATGTGGTCGATTATTTACTCAGTAAAGAGGAATAGAGGCAGCGAGAACTACCTTTCGTCTGACTGCTACCCCTTCGATCTTTCTGGCATGGGTGACCCCTATCAGGAGCAAATATTATTTCTCCTTCCAGCACATTTCTAGGGGTAATCTAAACGCACAAGCTTTTCCCCCACGTCGAGATTACAATTCAATGTAGTGTCCATGGGGGGGGGAGAATTATACTTAACAATTGATAATTTAGAAGTAATCTCTTTAGAGCTTTGTTTGTTTTGGAAAATGGAGTCAAATTCATGAAGAGGAGATGTTTTTCGAGTCACAAGGTGAGTTTCACTGCTCGCCATTGCGTTTCATTTTGGTTAAATTCAAGGAAAGAGAGTATATGTTTTCTCTATTTAAAATATTCCAAGTTTGTCTTAATCCCCATGTTTTAGTAGTTGACACGTGAGTGTACGCAAAAAGCCTAGAGAGTTTTTCTGAAACTTTATAGAATTCCGTTTATTATTTTTCAACAAGTACCCAAAACATTACCCAGTAACCGTGTATGTATCGCCATTTGAAACGTGCCTCCTTCATCTCTCTCGTACGCAATGAATTGGCAAAGGTTTACGTCTTGAAAAAATTACAGTGATTTGTTTGTGTGTGGTAATGGCATTTTTTACCGTTATTTAGTGGAATTAATATAACTTATTCTTTTATATCAGTGATTCCCAATCGTCAACTGACTGTTTCCATTGGCGATGCAAAAATATTAAAAAAACAACTTATAAAGCGCATTACTAACAATGGAATCGAACTACTAACTAATCCCATGCTCTTCTTTTAACGAGCAATTTAATATAAGACATTTAATTTCGCATTTATTCCTGAAACTAAGTATGAGAGCTTAGCAATTTAATTGTCTGCACAAATGTAGGACAAAAACCATTAGATCGGTAAAGAGAGTGTACAAACACTCACTATCCCGTTGTCCAATTAGTATGTTTTAGATTAACTCTGCAGCTGATGGCTTAGGAAAAGTTTTACTGTTTCTCATCTCGCTCACGGAAGCAAAGAGTAAAAACTAAAGTGGCGACTTCCCATTCGAAACGGCGGCTTTTAATCTTAACCAGGGTGATAAATACACCGTTCTACTAATTCTCCCAATGCCGCCACTCTGAATAACGTAACTATTGTCATCCGAAGTCGACATTACTCATTACATGAGGAGTGGAGAGGATTTAGGAGAGGGAAACGAAAAACGTGATCCGTACGTACCCTCGGCGCAACTTAATCGCATGCATTTATTCACAAACGAGTCTGCCAATTGGAAGCTCCCCAAACTTTCGCGTGGTCCGGCTGCTGCCCCGCGCGAGGAGGGTCCGCTGTCGGGATATATCAGCCTTCTCGTACTCCTCCCCTAAACCGCCGCCACTCCCAGCTCCCCTCCCACGCCCGCACCCCCTGCATACTTCCGCCACCCCTCTCGCTCTCCTCCCCCACACACATCGACGCCTCCGCCCTCCATCCCCCAATCCCTAGCACTGTTTGAGTCTTCCGGCTCCGGTGAGTGTTTCCCCACTTGGCATCCGTAAGCGGCTGGAGTTGGGTCAGCGACCCCCTCTCCAAAGAGAGCGAAAGATCGGCCCTGATCCTCCCGTCGCCCCTCTCCTCGCCGGTGCTCCTTCCCTCCATCTTTTCAGTCCTTCCCCATGCCTCTAACCCACCCACTCGCCCGCCATCCCTTCCCCACTCGGGCTTAATCTGCTCCATTTTTACGACGCCAGAAAGCTCCAGTTCCAGCGATATTTAGTCAAATGCTTTTAATATCCCTAAAGTCCGAACCTACGCTTACCTCGCCCCATATCCCATTCATGGATTACTTTTCATCGCATATTAAATAGCATCCGAATCCGCGTAAGAGTGCGAACCCTTAAATGCATATTTGTTCTCCGTTGAGTGACGAAACCAGACTTCATAGAGTACTGTGAACCTTCTCATGGTATTCCCATGTAAAATGAATGTTAACATATTATTAAATAAGTACTTTCTGACGGAGCCAGCGTCAAGGAACTATCGATCATGGCGGAAGGTTCCTAATATAACAATTTGAGACCATTGGTTTGAGAAAGTAATGAGGAGGGAGCGGTTGATTGATTTCTTGTGTTTAAACATGTTTTGAATAGAGTGAGTCTTTGATTAACACAGTTATCGTTTAAATTTCCAAAAATTAATTTAGATGGCTTTTATGTAATAGTACGTTCCGTGAAACAGGAGTTTCGCAACAACGTCATTTAAAATGTTAACTCATCATTTAAAACTTTAAAGATCTCCAAACTAAACAACACTAAACTTAACAGTTGTTCAAAGAGAAAAGACTTATGAAGTAAAAAAATGTTAATGTCATATTAGCATTATTCATGCATGACTTCGCAGTTTTTTCTCTTTTTATCTTCGCGCTAGTCCAAGGGTAGGGCGTTAGATTACTGACCGGAGGGTCCGGGTTTGATTCTCGGGCAAGCGTCTCTAGGCATCTGCAGCTCCACCCAAGCCATGTGATTTTTTAGGTACCAGATCTTCCTGGGAAACCATAACCGGCATAGGGAAAGGAACTGGCCCCCTACCCTGATGTGTGAAATTTACACGCCGTAGGGCTTAGTACTCGTACTGGGTGAACTAACTCTACCATCATCTACTAAACCGACCTTCGGGTTGATTACTGTGTCTATGATTTTTTTATCTACAAACATGAGAAAAGCTGTGGGAGTGTGTGGAACCATTTTTCTTTCGGGTGTACTGGGTTTTATATTTTCAATTCAGGCGAAATTCCATTTAAAAGTCACATGGAGCGGAAGGTAGTTCAAGCAGAATACTTAAAATATAAAAATCCCGGGTATTTGATGGAATGGTGAGAAACACTTGCCCATGATCAATTTCAGCGAGCAAACCTGCCCGAAGGGAGATTTTTCTCACGCGTTACCTTCAGAATAAATGCCCTGTCCGTCCCCAAAATTGATGCATTCGAAAAATTCCGTCAAAAACTCAACAAACAACCCTCACTCCGAGAAAAACAACTCCCTCACTCAAATCCAGGGATATCCTTGGCGAGAAAGAAGGGACTGCGAAAAAAAGTTTTACAAACCTCTAGGCAAAAATCTCCCGTGGGAAACAAAAGTAACGGATAAATAGCCTCAGAAGATCCCTCGGAAGTCTCCTCGCACATACAACATCCCCGTCCAACCCTTCTCCCCACTCCATACGTCTTCCTCCCCTCAGCTCCTCTGTCACACACTTATATCGTGCTCCCTGTCGGATGGAAGGCCGCAAGACCTCCTACGAGACATGCTAAAGAACCAAATTTTTTCCACTCCGACTGACATCGGAAAGAAAGAGATATATCTACGTATTCGGTACGCTCGGCGTCGTCCCTTGCTTTTCGCATCATCACCTCTATCTTCCACCTCCACCTATGCGTGCGTCCTCGTGTGTGTGAGGGACGGCGAGAGAGATGAGACGGCTGGCTGTCGTCATCATCTACGGTGGCGTGAGAGATTCCTCCTTTCCATGCTACATTTCAGACACTCATCGTCCTACCCAGCCTCCGGTCCCGGTGTCTCTTCCCAAATATCGAGTCGACCCATGCTCGAGGAGAAGGCAAACGAATGATTCGACGAAAATATGCGAACCTATTCCCCACGCGAGGCCGAGGCCCATCAACCTCAACACTGCCAATGAAAGCATATTATTTTACATCTTCGTACTGAGGTTTAGTCATTCAATACCTGCCCCGACTGCTTCAGGTCACTGTCAATCCCAATAACGACCAATTTCAAATACTAAAAATAATACTTTCTTGGCGACATTTTGCGCACGACCCTAACGCAACGCTGGTGCCGTTTTCTTCACTTTGAGGTCACCTATATATTTTCCCCTCCCGAGTCGTCTAGATCGTTGACAGGTATGGAAGTCAACATTCATTGCCGACTTGACTTACCCAGACAAGTTTGTCAGACTGAAGTATTCTATTTCTTCTCATGCTATTTCATTTTCTGAGTGAAGAATTTTCCTTGCAAAGTATGAAAATTAAAGGGCAACAAAAATGCAATTCGAATGTGCATGCCTATGAATCGAGGTTTGTGTCATCCGACAGTTATCGGGGGATGTTATCTTTACCTTTCGTCGTGTGCAAAGTATTATCAAGCGAGCAGAGGGATGCTAAGGGAATGCGAGGCAGATTGGGTGAAGAAGGACGGTAAAGGTCGTTTGGAAAAGTTTTTTTTACGCTTATCACCGGACAGAAACCTTTCATTGCCAAGGATAATTATATTTTTTTAGCTTTTATATGGTACTTTATCAATCCAAAACTATTCACGCTGATGCAAGAATACTGCAATCCAGGTATATTTCATCATAAAACGTTAGGCTGAGATTACGCTTTGCAAGGTAGTCCGTATTTAGTCGCCCATATGAGGTCCAGTATATGTATTTTATTTTTTTATGGGGTGTATATTGTATTCTGTTCAATTTTCAAATAGCGCCTGCTGTAGTTTACTTAATGAGTACTTGAGATGTTTCCCTCGTTTAGGCAGATTTTGAAAAACATTTTGGAAAACATTATGGAAAGTACATACGAGGCGTATTCTTAAAGTAAGTACCGTTTGCTTATATTTAAATGTTGGCGCTTCAGAACACAGTTTTGCTCCTGCAGCGCCATCTACTGATTCATTGAGAAGCTATAGCAGCAATTGTTTTGTTTCAGAAGTCGTTTGCTTGTCCATGCATGCAAACAACAATGTCCGCGACAATCGTTGATCCCGCCAGCTGTGAAGTGCGTTCTGTCATACGATTCTTGTATGCAAAAGGATTGTCGGCTGCTGAAATTCATCGGGAATTATGCCTAGTTTATAAACCTACAGTTATGAGTGAAGGAAAGGTTAGACAATGGTGCTGTGATTTTAAAAATGGACGAACAAATGTCCATGACGAAGAGCGAAGTGGTAGGCCCAGTATTCTGACCGATGAAATTGTTTCGCAAGTGGAACAAAAACTGCGATGTGATCGTCGATTGACAATTAATGGCCTGGCTGAACAATTTCCTCAACTTGGACGCACTACTGTCTACAATATTGTTACGGAAAACCTAGGATACCACACATTGCGTGCAAGGTGGGTACCGAAAATGCTCACCGACCACCACAAAGAGCAAAGAATGTCCAGTGGACGAGAGTTTTTGGGTCGTTGGGAACTTTTTAAACCACCCACCGTACAGTCCTGACCTTACACCCAGCGACTACTTCCTCTTCTTGCACTTGAAACAGTGGTTCGGTGGACAACGTTTCGAAACCGAAGAGGAACTCAAGAATGGCGGTGTCGATTGGTTCAACCCTCAGGCGGCGAGTTTCTATGCAGAGGGGTTAAAGAAGCTGGTGCAGCGGTACGAAAAATGCTTAGAAGTGAACGGCGATTATGTAGATAAGTGAAGTAGGTTTGTAGCTAACTAAAAGTGCCAATAAAATGTGTTTCATATGAGTATATTTTTTCCTGTGACCAAACGGGCCTTACTTTATGAACACGCCTCGTATTTTATAAATGGAAGGCGTTCATGCGTGTGCGACCGGAAGACAAATAAATATCTAAATAATAAGTATCACACAAAATTCTCATCAAATTTCTTTTTAACCAAAATGGATATTTAAAAAACCTCCTGATGACTGTCGTCAACGAAAATTAACCAGTGACCATTCCAAATTAAGAATGCATCCTTTCATGATAAATATTGGCGTTCTGTCATCCTCTGTAGAAATGTCTCCTGGCAGTTCATAGTATGTAGTGTCAGTGTAGATCAAACACACTTTCTTAGGATTTAATTCCAGGGACAGGATTAGAAAACAGACGCGTAAAAATACATTCATCGTTAATTTTCTTCCTATCAATTAAACTCATCTTGTTTTCTATTATTACCTAAATTCACATTTTCAATGCTGGAAAGTAACGTGTCGTAACAGGTTTATTGCCATCGGCGGACTCTGGTGTGGATAAACGGGAATGTCTTTAAGCCGATATCTGTTTTCGGAGAAATTGACTCAGCGGTGACGAATTTATTTAGAGATAACACCTCAATTCTCTGACAAAAGAATGAGAGGACGGAAAGGGATTTTTGTATGATTGAGGGAACCTTTGTATCATTCCCTGGAGGAACAAGAGTCGAACTTGGCTGTCGTTCTCCGTACCCATATCATAGTGTACTTCTAACTGAATTAGAATTTGATTATTAATTTAATTTTTAAGACCCAAACTTACTGGAAGTTACAAATATCTAATAATTTAAAAAATAAGACGCGAAAGCTACAATTGGCACTTCCAAATTTCGATCAAACCATATCAATGAATCTTCCAGGATCACTTCCAGTCATTTTATACCTAAATACATTAATTTTTCAATTTAACTGCACTAAAATGGCATAATCCTATCTCATAATTACTTTTATTGAAATAATTTTAGTTCTCTATTTAAGCTTCATTTTGAAATGCATAATAAAATATTATTAGTTAGTTCCCGAGAGGAAAAAATCTCTTATAATTTAGTTATGCTATATATTAATTATCAAAGTACAAATTCAACGGTGAAATATGCGCTTAGGTTATTTTGACATACCTCATCTCTCGAAGGTTTCAATTTTAAGAAAGCAAAAATAATGAAGACTTAAATTTCAAATGTAATTGTCAGTCCTTCACATCTCACAAACTATAAACTTAACAAAGTTAAAGTTAATCCATTATTATTAAACAATTTACATGGCTCAACATTTGTAAGAGAAGAGATCGTGAAACTTACATAAACCTAAAGATTTTAGAGAACGTGCATTGCCGATTTTACTGCTGAAATAATTAAATTTAGGGGAATATAATCTTAAATTAGTGTATTCAAATTATCGAAAAAACCTATTGTTTATGGAAATCTCTATTGTGAAACGAAGTATACTACTTGATCAGCAGTAAATCCATTTTCTCAGGTGAACAACAGCGTTGTCATTCCAGTCGAAGCAGTGACAACGACAGAATGAACTACAAACTTTAAGGGCAAATTTTTATTGCGATCCATTATGCCATTTTCCATGGAAAAGAAATTAATTAGGGCATAATAAGTTATGTCTTTCCTCTCCAGAGATTGTTAAAATACAGCAAGTTTCCAATGGTACTTTAAAATGACTGTTCACTCAGTAAGGATGTCAACGATTTCCACTTTCTTAGCCCGAATTGAACTCGTACAATCAGCATAAAACGTGAGAAACAATGTTGGAGGAGATGAAGTCGGAGAGAGAGAAGGTGGGAGAAGAAAGGGTAGAGGATAAGGAAGACAGAAGGGAAAGTAGAGGAGGCGTTGGAAGACGCACGTGCGCCAGTCACTCACTATCCCGAATGCCGTGAAGCCATTGGGCTCGTAAATAATCGCATGGTGTTGGCCCTAAGGAAAGCTGAAGTGTTTTGCTGAGGAGTCGGAAGAACGCCGCGGGAGACAGGAACGGCGGAAGGAAATCCGAAGAGAGGGTGTAACGGACGGGGTGCCAGCGCCCTCAAACCTCTCCCCTCCCTCCCTCCCTCTACTTTCACCTCCAGTCCTCTACGACCCCAAGCCTCCCATCCCCTTGCCGTGAGAAGAGGGAGGATGAGGAGAGCAGGCAGGAGAACGTCCGTCGGAAAAGGGGCGAGTGTTGAAGCGAGATGGGTTCCGTTTCTTTTCCCTTCCCTATCCCCCTTGAAGGGACCGAATGATGATGATATGGGCGCAAAACTCGACCCGTGATCTCTCCCCTTTCAACAAAATCCGTACTGCAAGCGAGTCGAGGGTGGGGGGAAGGAGGGCAGGGGAGAAAGAAGGAGAGGAAGCGAGGAGCGCACGTACGCGTCTTGAGGAGGTGGTGATGATGGAAAATTTTTTAAAAAGGGTGGAGGGAGGGCTGTTTGGGATCACGCCCCGTCTTTCATGCGTCTTGACTAACGACTTTTGAAGCTTTTGCTTCTCTCGTTTAAAAAGAAAAAGCCTTTCTCCACTTGTGCACTCCATCTCCCCTCTAAGCCAGCCGCCAGCGGTGCTTCTCCCTCCACTCCCTATTCTCCACCGCGCCCCCTTCATTCCTTTGCTTTCTTTTCCCCCTTCTCTCTGCTCTTCTTGCTTCACCCTTTGCTAGCGACCACTCCATCTTGCGGTGGAGCGGGAAGGATGGGGAAGGAGCACTCGCAGTGTCGTTCGAAAACTCTCGAGAAAAATGTGAATGCATGAATGAATGACGACGACTGTTTTTCGACGGTCTCTTTTTGTCGCACTTTCCATGACTCTTTCCGTCCTTCATTTCCCTCGACGGAGAAAAGAAAGCCCCACTTCAGAAGTGGGTGGGTGAGGTGGAGATTAAGTCCGGAGGGAGAGAGTGGAAACGTCGCCAGTTTCCACTCAACAAAGCGATCGACTCGGAATTCAGGTCTCCCCAATCCGGAGGAAGGGAATTTCTTCGGAGGGGAAATTGCACTGAATTCGGGCCGGATCCGCGTTGAGACACTTAATCGAGTTATTCACAGCATTGCGAAAACATATCGCTCCCCTGAAAATATATGTTGCATTTATTTTTGTACAAGTAGAGATGACTCGTTTGGATTTGCTACGAAACACTGGCGAACTATTTCATAATCTTGATCCCCTCACAAGTGAATTCTCATTTTTCCGTTTGAAGGCGTCAGCATTTGTAAAAGGAATGAGAATTCGAAAATAAGTAAATCGATACAAAAATAAAGAATCTAACAGATAAAGACTGTCAGTAAAGAAGGATATGAAAGTCGGAAGAAATTGGTTTGAACGAGGGAAATAATTGTAGATTGCGTCTTATCTGGGACTTCAAAATAAAATTATGATATGCCAAGAATGACTTTTGCGGTATCATATGATACTGGATACGTACTATACCTCTTTAATCTGACTCCATACTCATTAATGCAGGTAGAATTACGCCATGTATGGCTCAAACGCAAAGGAAGGCTGCGCACCTGTGCTTATGCAACTCCCGTTACTCCGTCCTGTCTTTCTCACTCTGAAAGGGAACGGGGAAAGATGGGATCGCCTCGAGGATCAACTTCAACGAAAAAAGAATATATTTTAAAATGTCCTCCACTTTCTTCGGATGATTCTGTTTGAGTTGGAGGGCGGCACCCGCATAACATCGTAGGTGTCGCCTACCACAGGCAGACTGCTCCATCAGTCATAGAAGCGTTTGCTGCGTGAGGTACTTTCTGTGGTGGAGGGTGAATCAATCACCAATGTAAGAGTAAATACAGATGTATCACTCTCAATTCTTACTAATATGTGTGCTATGAGTAGAACAGTTATTTTAATTGAAGTGTAAGAGGAACCCATTTGAATGAATTAACTGTTGGCGTACGATTACCTGAAATTTCTTGTTTAAGAATAGTGGTAGGTTTTCTGGTTTACATTCATTTAAGCGTGACACCATGGCTTTAGCGCCACACTTTAATGAACTAGATATCTCTGTTTTTTGACCGGACCAATCTAAATTTCCCTCCACTAACTATTTTTTCAGTGTTTTTTGCATTATATACTCGGTATTACGAGTTTTGTTCTCCGTTTTTACTGGACCAAATATGCTTAGTCATACGTTCTACGATGGTTTATGGAATAAAAATGTTACTCCATTAGTGCATGCAGAGTAACAAATTCCTATGCACGAGTATCAGACCAAAGTATTGATGCCGTGAATCAACTTTCATCTTGAAAGTATGAACGTTAAGGTTTATTTAAGCAAGAAAATTATTTTAACTCTCATCAGATGTTACGAACTCCCCCTAAACTGTTACGAACTGGAATTTCAAACGGTTATGCCTAAAATAAATTGATGTACATAGAAGTGAATTCATACCCCTAAACAAGCGTGGGGCAGTCGAGGTAGGCAAGATTAAAGTTCAAATTCGACATGGAAAATTCGATTCAGGAGTAGCGGTATGGTTGAGTACCAACATAATTTTGTACGTGTACATAATATAGCTCCACCTTCATGACAAAAAAGGCTTTGCATTAATTTCTTGATTCTGTGCTGACATTTTTACAAACCCCTATTCGCGGAAATAAACAGGAGCTACTGACGATGCCTCGACTTCGATTGTCCGGTAATAATTTAGGCTCGAAAATTTCCACTCGTTCCCACCCGAGGGAAAGAAGCAGGCGCGAAGCCGCCAGGTTGACGTAAATAAAAAATATGGTAAGCTGGCATCCATAACGACTGGATACCCCCACAAACTTCCACTCCTCTGTCTTCTTCAATTTTCTCATGACTTGACATGGTCGCGTGAGTTACAAGCGGGATGCATCCATCGGGTGCGGTCTGACGTGTGCTCAGGGATAAGTGCGGAGGCGTTGTGAAGATGGGAACCCGAGAAAGGGGGGAGGAGGAGGAGCGAGATGGTCGAGGGAGTGAATGGAGAGGGCATCCGGCGCCGAAATAGCACCGCGGGCGTTTATAGGGCTGGGCGAATTAGGGGGTCGGGGGGAGCAGGATGAATACGGAGGGATGCAGGACGGAGATGAATAAGAAGGGAAGCGTGGTGAGGGTTTCCACAAAGAAGGAAATTGCGGGGGGCGGAGAGATAGGAAGAGTGGGAAGTACGCAATGAGATTCCAGAGGAGCGGGGAATGGCTGTCTCTTGGGGGAGTACTTGCGGGTTTGTTTTTTTAAAGAGTACTCCATTTCAGGAAAAAAATTCACTTCCTTCCATGCCAAAATGGCGAAATGTTTGGACGCCTTCACAATGAATGTGACCTTGTGTAAAAGCATGTGATGAGAGGATTGTTGATTCCCTTTTGAGCATAATTAGAGTTCCAACCGAGGATGACCACTGATATGAGGCTCAATGATTCGAAAAAATGCCCAACTATAGTAGTCATAAGGGTTGCTGAAAAATACATTTTGATGGAATATGAAATTATAAATATTTAAATGAGTTAATCTTCAACTTGCAGTCAGATAAAGGAGTAATTTTATTATTTAAACCCAAAAAACCAGGATAATAATGACATTCTACAATCACGGTAAATTAGAGATAGGAATACGTTTGAGTCCAACAACACTACCGTCAATCAAGGAGTTCATTAAATCAAATCATTCATCGATTGCATGCCAACGTAAAACGTTGAGTATATTGTGTTTCCGTGCATATTGACACTTCAATGAAAAATAACGCAGAACTTGTTTTCAGCATTTAACAATTCCTTTTCAGAAGTGCTGCTCAAAATAAGAATACCAGTAGACACATCCAGTAGTCCATTGAAACCTCACGCAATAAATTTACTCTTCGCCCTCTCTCTTTCTATATACGGTACATTCCGCAAAATTTACTGAAGTGTGCCTGAGAAACTCTTTAATTTCATGACACTTTTAGTGTAAAAGTAGAGTGAATGGTCGACCCTTCCCCCAGGGGTCGCTTAAGTTTTGTCCTGTGTGAACCAGGCCTAGCAACAGAAAGAAATCTTATAGCGCAGAAAACTTCGCAGTCCAAATTTCGTAAACTGCGACCTATCTCACTGATGTCTCAATATTTGAAAACCAGGAACCTAACGAATGGAGTTCAAGGACTTCCGAGGTAGACGGTTCTCAAAGGACAGTAGATAATGAATAGCATTTCCGCTTGCTCCGATAACGTCCTCGGATGCCTCAACCTTAACGAAAGGCGATGTCACCCTACTACCAAGTTAGGCTCTCCTCTTTCATTCCTGAACCAAGGACGTCAAACCAAAAACATCTTCATATCGAAACCCTAATATATTTCAAAACAACCCCAATTAAACGCCATTTAATATATGGTCAACGAAGTACATCAAATTATTCATACTCCACCGAGTTATCAATTATACCGAATCCTTTGAACCACCTTACCAGCCTTCCTTCCGTTTTAGTCTTCCGCTTATGTCTCAGTGAAGAAAGAGGCCCACTGAGACGACTTTATTTTAGAGTGCATTTCATTTTTTATTTCTCAGCTGTTAAATTTCATTGAAAAGCAAAATATTTTACAAATGGAAATTTGTGAGAGTCCGCTAGGTTCATTATGAACTAAAATTCAACAACCATTCCAAATCCGTCTTACCCACCGTTTATGTTCCTTCCTTGTCGTGGTATTTCCATTTGATAGACATGACGTATTCAGGTGCCTGATAATGCGAAGCCACCTTTTCAACGTACGTACCCATTGGCTGCTGCCAGAATAGCGGGATTAAATCACAGTTCTGTCGGGGTGAAAATGACTGTCTAGCCCATCATATCATTTTTCTTTTGGTATCGACTCGTCCCTAGGAAACGGGAACATGTGGCAAAGGTTTTTACAGCGGAGTACCTTTAGGCAAATGAAAACCACTCAAACTGCAATGCTGCAGAAATACTACCCACTAAGTATCATTAAACCCCGAACAGTCTACTCAACTAACGATTAAAGATTTAGGGAAAGCTTGCTCCACCAAACGAATCGAATAGCAAGCATATAATCTCGAGTATATGGCTGTATCGAGAGAGCTACCGCGAAATAGGCTTTCCTCCTGACCTCTAGAAATGTTTATACTCGTACGTCCAGAGCGAGGAAAAGAGCGCCGCTTCTCTCCCCCTCCCCACTCGCTGCCCAACCGCGAAAGTACTGCGTGAGCGAGGCCCGAACTTTCTAAATGCTTGTTCAAGTCGTCCTTGGCAGACGCTGTAATTTTTTTGCTTTCAATATTCATTGCGAAATTTTCTTTTTGACCTATCTCCTCTCGAAACTATGACCTCCCAAACACAAACTTAATGCTCTTTAAAGAATCAGGTTATTATTGTGATAATTTTGGAATGAAAAAAATTCAAAATTCAATTCTTCATTTTTTTCCTGGGCAATTATACATAGCATCGCCGGAATCTCGTTTCTTCGAACGCCATGATTTTTCTTTCAAAAGCTAATTTTTTTTAGATGATTCACGCTTGACATAGTCAATTAGATTTTTCCACAAATACACTGAGTCCACTGTTTAAGTTGGCCATTGACTCCATTGCTCACAAGAGTCTTGGAAGGAGAGCAACTTGAGGCATCCATTTCCCTAATTTGCTTTTCTTTGTCTAAATAGTTTCCTTTCAATGAACTACCAAATGAATTTTTTACAATTATCATGGGATATAATGTAGAGATGATGCCAGTGAATCAGCTTCCAGTAAAATAAATGGTGCTATGGTGCCCAGGAAAAATTGAGATATTGATGTATTTCACTAATTTTAAAATTGATGACCTAACCCTTGCATTTTATATATGTCTCTGTTTCTATCTAATATGGATTTGTTGCCTCACAAAAGCTAATACTTGATCAATAAACTATCAATTTTTATTGGAAATGTCAAAATCTAAATATAGAGTTTGCAAATATCTATTAGAAGGAACTATGCAATAAAGGGTAATATTTGGTAAAAATTGATGCCTTAAAAATTAAAAACTTACAATTTTTACCCTGTTGACAATTGGAAATTCAATTAAGGGATTCCATAAGTCATTCCATTAAAAATAATGGTAACATTATGCAGTTAACGATACTGAATTTTATACCCAAAGTTAGTCAATCTTAGGAGGATGCTAAGTTGTCCTTTTAAGTGTTGCTTAGTAAAATAACACCATGCTCTGATTTAATTATTTCACTTAATTCGATAACAAATTGAAATACTGAGCATCTTTTGTCATGTTATTAAAGGATTACATATACGATACATGTATACTCCATATTTTCCATTAGTTGGTTGACTAATTTTTTGCTATTAATGGCACATTATTGTCCAGTGTTTATCAGAAAAAACTTTGGTTTTAACGAAAAGTGACTGCAAGTTATCGACTGCCATCACATAAATTTACATTGATGCTTAATAGTCAATAATTTCTTTTATATGTCACGCTACATCATACCTCTGCTGACTTACCAATGAAACAGCCATGACCGTGATCAGCCATTCACTTTCCAACTTGGAGTAGGACAAGTCATCAAAGGCTGGGACCAAGGACTTCTGGATATGTGTGTTGGAGAGAGAAGAAGGCTAGTGATCCCTCCTTCTCTTGGATATGGAGACAGAGGGGCTGGAAATGTCATTCCAAAAGGTAAGCTTCTGCTCACTATTTCAAGGTGAACTGGAAAAATATTTTAAATAAATGAGCATAATGATAAAACATTTTGCAGGTTTTGAGAAGGCATTAAATAGAGTGATGTGTGTAGAATCAATGTATGTATTGCAGATAATAAGAATAGATTGGCGGGATTGGTGACTTATCAGCAACCTCTACGTCTCAGACTGCTCAGATGCAAGTGGTGGATGGAGAGTAGGGATGGGCAGTGTTTAGAAGGGGAGTAGAACAGGGACGTCCATTATAACCAGTGCTTTTCATTGTATGAGGAAATGGTCACAGAGATGAGGGAAGGACTGGAGATAGGGTGACATTCTGAGAAGAATTCATAGAATTGATTAGGTTTTGCAGATGATCAAGCTTTAGTTAGCCAGTCGGCCAAGGGGCTGCCAGGATTGTTGAGCACATTTGAAATATTGTGTGGTGTGAGTGCAAATTCATTAAACATATTCTGTTGAATTAAAAAATGAGCTCTAATTAAAATTCATGGCCCATGGGCAGATATAAACTCTATTGGTGATACCTGGATTGAGTTAACATTTCACTATTGTGGTAGATTTGACAAAGATAAAATGTGACTCCCATGTTCAGTAAGCTTTCATTTCCATACATTTAAGTCATTATTATGGAAGAAAAGATCTCAGTTAAACAAACTTAATCCATGCAATACATTTTGCATCACCTTGTGATAATATTAATCATATCTTATAAGGGAAAAATGCTATGAGCACTGTAGAGGAAATATAATGGGATAATGTAGGAATTAATAGAAATTTCTGTGATTGAAAGTGGTATTTTGAGAGCAACATGTTAAACATTTTACATTTTAGACAGCCATTATTTTTTGTCTGCTCAGCTTTTACAGAGATATAGGAGTACTATATACCATTTATAAATGGGAAATATACCAAAAGTTTTACAAATAATAACTTTAAAAGTGAGCCTAGGTAATAATTTTAACTTGAGAAGAGTTAGCTACATTGTTTTTCTACATATACTTAATCTCTTAACAGAAATTAATTTAGAAATGCAGATTGAGAAATTTTGTCAGTTAATAAATTAATTTACCAAATTTTACTGATGCAATAGTAAAACTATTAAGTAAAATTATAAGCACTTAGCTGATTGTGTCACATTTAGTTTCCATATTGATAGTATACACTCAACCTTTCAAAATACAAAATATTTGTCCTAAGACTGATATTAATGGAATATTGCAAGATTGAAATAAAAAGGGCATTTAGTTAAGTGATGTGAACACTTCCTGAAAATCATGAGTATATTACAAGTAATAGCTTAATTCTCTTAATGTAATTATCAAAAGTACAAAACATGTTCAAGTAATTGTTTCCTGCAACTCAGTTACTCCCCACTGGAAATAATGTTATGTTATAAAGTGACAATGTTATTTTGTCATGAAAATGCTTTGAATTTGTCTATTAAAGAAAGCCAAATAGAGGAAGCAATGCCCAGTAAATGAAATAATCAGCAAAACATTAGGTGTAATACAAACCTTTGGGTCAGGGGCTGCACCCTTCTGACAAAGTTGCTACAATAGACAACTCCCATGTCTACTTAAGAAACTTTAAGAATTGTTATAATCAGTCAGAAATATTATGTTATTTTGGTCTAAATGGATATAAAAGAATACAGGAACATATGTATACAGGAATAATTAAATGAATTGTTAAACAAAATTAATTAATTCCATGCAGGGCCAGCATTTTATCTTATTCAAGGTGTAAAATTTAATAATGCTATGGAGCTCTTAGGGGAGAAAAAATATATTACCCTGTTTACTTGTATCTATACCTTTAACGATAAGGACATGCCACGTCTGAGCAAAAGTACTTACTCTTAATTTAAAGCCCCACAGCAGTTGTCTTAAGAGTTAAACTGGCCCTGATGACTAATGACACCCATGTTCAAATCTGGGTGATGCCTCAGGACTCCCCCAATTAATCCTAAGCCTTGTTTCTCTGTATAAAAGATCTTTATGGGAAATCACATGCAACACAGGGAAGGGCATTTAATTTTAAAATGGCTTAGAATTTTGTAGGAGGTGAAATCTACCCTGAATAGCCAAACCAACCTTCAATCAGAAGATTCCAGTGTGTTTGAGGTGTGATACAGCCTAGTAGGCTGCAAGTAGTTATTGTAGCAAAATTAATAAAAATTTTATTTTTGCCTTTCAGGAGCCACTCTGACTTTTGAAGTAGAGCTCCTTAATATTGGAGACACTCCTCCTACTGCCAATGTCTTCAAGGAAATAGATTCTGACAAGGATAACATGCTGTCGAGAGAGGAGGTTCGTGGCTTTCTGGTTTGTGCACTCTAAACTCTTACCACAACACCAAAAACATGCAGATTAGGCAAAACATTATCTGCATCAGACTATTTACTTATCATGCATGATTGGTGCTGGGATAGCATGTTGTGGTGAGACTTGATGTGCATTTCCTTTCATAGAGATTATTCATATATGTAGTTTAAATCCCTGCCATTAAATGTTATTAAGTACATACATGTTTTTCATCAACTGAAAATGATAAGTATTTCATAGCCTTTTATGGCAGGAGTTTTCAATCTGTGGTGATATTATTGATGGTACACATTATGATTCAGCGGATTGTGAACATAACATTAACATGTGAAATTTTCAATAGCTAATCCTAATTATAAGGAGTGATTGAAATAGATTTTTTTCTTGTTCTTTCTGAAGTTTTACAATTATTTATGTGGATAGTAATAATTGTGGAAGAGAACTTCATGGTGGTTCACACTAAAAATAATTGAGAACTTATTTTATTAAAAATATGATGTGTCTTGATTAAAACAAGTAACTACTTGTATATAGGCAATGAAACATCTTATTTTTCCCTTGGTAACATTTCCTGGTAAATACATAGTCGTACTACCATGTGAGCTATTTTGTGGTGGAATTTCATTCTGGATCATCTTTCTTTGAATTGTTAAACCCACTTAGTTTTAAACACATGTAGTGAAACAGACCACAATTCTACTTCAAGAACATGCCTGTCCCTGTAAGTGCCTACTAATACTATATGTAAGGACTCAATTTAACCAAATTATTTATATTAACTCAGTGAAAAGTCCTTTAATCTGAGAAATGATTAACTTTTGAAAGTTCAACCTGTGGTTATGATCCACAGAGGGCATTTTGAACTTTAAATTATTTTTATAATTACGGAGTTGTTATATAAGTTAGAAGATGTATGTGCCATGTGTGCATTAATTAAAGTCATTACATATTGTTGTAATTGTAGATATCATTTTAAAAAATTACATATTAACTTAGATTGTGCCTAACTTGAGATGAATGGAAAATGGAAAGTTTGGAAAATAGAAAATTGATGGATCAGAAAAACTGAGGAATCACATAAAAGGGTAGTTAAAACAGCAATGTACAGATGTATTAGCTAAAAAGAAGATATGATTTGTTATAAACTTAAAGGCCTGAAATCAACATTGGATAGATAGATGATGCAGGTATACATCACAGAAAGTAAAAGTAAAGATGGTAGAAGTCTAAGTGAGAGGTAGAAGTTAAGATATGCATTTGGAGGGAGCAGAGGGAATAGAGTTGTGCGCCAGAATCCATAGAAATTGAATGAGCTCAGCTGATTGTGGAAGATTGGGTATAAATGAACAAAGTTGAAGAATATTATCATGATTGTCACTCAGTGACATAATTTTGTCTTTCGTGAACAGCAGAGGTTACAAGGCTGTGAATTTATATCCATTTTAATGCTGGTGGCAACATTTTTTTGGCCTAAACAAAAACCAAAATTGGTATCCTACATATTAAATACCTGTAAATCCTTATTAACTCCTCCATAGTTCAGCTTTCCTGTTGCTTAACCACTTGATCATTTTGATGTTCATTATGGTCTGCCTGTCTGCCAAATGGTGTAGCTGATCCTTATTGAAATATCATTTTGCAGAAACTGCCCAGGCTGACTACGTTCTGCCAATTAAAAGAAATTACACATGAAAAGAATTAAAAAATAAAAATGTTCATAATTTTTCCTGATTAAATAATAATACTAATCTTTATTCATCCATTTCATAGAAAAGTCCACATCATATCTCAGTTTGGTGTATAGCATTAAATAGTATATACAGTCACGTAAACATCAGTTAACTCAAAACCCAAACTGTTAGAAGCCATTAATATTTCCCAGAAACTTTAATTTATCAGAAAATCAGCGTATCTAGAACAACACTTTTTACAACCAACTTCTTGGTCTCAGTTAAAACAAACTTTCTAGCTCACAACTATTTGTCCACATTAGGAAAAAGCTTTGATTTTTCTGCTAAGGGACTCTGCTGCTAGTATGCTAAGATAATGCTGCCAAGCAGGCAAATTTGTAAAGAGTTGGTGGATCCTCACAGTAATTAATGTATCAGATAATATATGGCACATAATTTTAATCCAAAATACTGCATCTTCCTACTGGTATGATATAATTTATAGAACAACTTCAGTGTGGCTTATGTCCTTATATTATCATTTTGTGACATAAATCTTTGTTAATCAAATGATTTGGAAATGGTAGAAAAAGAAGTTTTTCTCAAATTTCTGTAAAAAACTTTTTGGTATTAATTTAATTTATTATACACACAATGATCCCTCCTATAGAAGCCTATAAGTAAAATTAAATCTTTATGTTAGTCCACCTTGGTTGCTGCTACAAGTTTAATGAAAACACTACAGAAGACAGTCAGCTGGTATGATGAAAACCAAGATATTGCTTACACCAAACAATCTTGATGTATAGGTAACACAGACTCACAGAAACTCCACCCATTTAAAATAGGGTCCCTTGAACCTCATCCATGATCACTCTAGTTGACAATGTCCATTTCCAAAATTTTAAACAAATAAAAATTCTAGAATTGGGGAGCCCATGCAGATTTGATTTCCATCACTCATGAGATAAATGGTAGTAAGAGAAATAAAAATAACATGTATCTTAATTAAGCCAGCAATTAATTGTCCATGAATGTGCCTCCATTCCTGCAAATCTAAAGGGGCACTTATTGTTTTGGTTGAAGTGAACAGAGAACTTGTAGTCATGTTAAAAGCCTCTCTCTTAATTCTTTTATGTGATTAATTTAAAAATTATTCTACTGATTAAGATAGGTTTTGAAGGACACAGCCTATACAAATGAACAGCAATACATTTACTTACCTCTACTAACAAAAAACACAACCTGTAATCAGTTACTACATTAAGTCCCTCTTCATATTCTTTTATGTTACTTGAGTATTTATATTTGCTGTATAATTTGATCAGTTATAAAATGACTTACTGCTTTTTGAAACTACTGACACACATTACTGCAATTCTAGGGAAAAAACTGATTTAAGGCTACCAACTCACTTTTACCATGTAGCCTCATAACTTAAAGAAAGTTATCCATCCCATGCTGTTTAAACAAAAGTTTACCCTCTTGGTTATGGATATCCATTTTTACTCCAATGAGAAATCAATCATTTATTTTATTGTAATCAATAACTCTTAAATTTAAAAAAGTAAGCTCTTATGTAAATGTTTTATTAGTCTAACCTCTGTGAAGTCCTAAGGGCTAATTAAGCAATTTTTTCAGGTGAGTGAGTACCTGAAGAAACAAATAACTGATGTGGAAGGTGGAGAACCAGCAGAAGATATGAAGCGAATGCTAGAAGACCATGATAAATTGGTTGAGGAGATATTCCAACATGAAGACCAAGATAAGAATGGTTTCATTTCACATGAAGAATTCACAGGACCGAAGCACGATGAGCTGTGATGACTTTTGTATATATTGTGCTGAATTCAAAGTGGGTGATTGTCAGAAATCCTGAAAGACACCCTAACCAGTCTGTCCAAAAGGATTGGATAAGAGTGAAGCAAGTGTTGGGACTGCTGTCATGTTGTTTTTCTTCTGTGGGTGCTAACTCTGTGAACTAATTATGCTGCTGGACTGATCAACCACTGAACTATCAAAAAATTGCCCACTTGAGAAGAATTTACTTAAAATTCATGAAAGAGTTTTCATTAACAAAATCATTGAATGTGACCAAAATTATTGTGAGGAGTTAACTCAATTGATGGCCATCAATCATTTTGTAGGCATTAAAAATATTACTCTGTCATGCATGTTGCATGTGCTAAATGTCTCCTTTCAAAAGTAACTTTTAAAACCTTTATTAAGCCACAACATAGATGTATTTCTTTCAATATACGTATTTTGTCATATCTTATGACAATGCTCATTGAACAACCCAATCTCTACAACAAGAAATCACAATAAAATGGTTGAATACTTGTAAAAATATCTTATTCATACCAATGGATGAGTAGGAATACCTTGGTATTCACACACATATTGAATTTCTATTACATTCCATAATAACCAACATTCATAAATTTTCAAGTGAAGATGGAATTCAATCAAGAATTTCTTTAAAACATATGACAAGGAGAACAATGTCACTCTAATGGAATGCATATATTATGTCCATCCACTTCATTAAAAAAATTATTTCCATTTGCTTGTTTTAGTACCAATAGCAATGCATATTTCATCTACCATGACAGTATTTTCTGTCCAAAATATTATTTCAAGATCTAATGGGAATTAGCATTCCTATTTGATCATATTGTGTGAAACTGAGAATCCTAGGGAAATTGAAAATATTATGGTGCTCCATAAGGATAAAGTTTGTTTCGTGCAGCTGCAAATACACCCAAATGGTTGAGCACATTAAAAATAATTATTGTATACATTCCTCAAAACGCAAACATGCTTGATAAGATTTTTATATGAAATTTTGAAAACTTTTACATGATTATGTGGGTTTATAAAACATGTGAATTGTTAATGTTGGAAGATGGTTAATAAAAGTATTTTATAAATTATTCTGCATTGAACTCCTGAAAAACACAACTTAGGTATGCATAAAGAATACAAAATGAACAGCTATTGCATAAATAATTTATAAGCTACACAATTTATAATCTCTCATAAGTTAATGTCTGACCAAAACTTCACATATGAATACATTTTCCACATTGGATTTTCATGAAAATACATAAAGACAGTTGATTATTATGAATCCTGTATGCATAGTTAATGGTTTTTAAATTTCAGCAGGTGAAACGTTAACTGTCCAAATACTAGTCGAGGCAAATGTTTTCAACAGTAAGTGAACTTCAAGTGTCGACAACATTATTTTCCACCATAGAAAATGCCAGTCCTTGGTCACGTGAAATGGCAATCTTTGAGCATCCATCATACGGAAAAGAGCAATGTTTGACTAAACCTTTGAATTGAGGCGACACAACCTAGAGCACTGACTGAATGTTACACCTAAGTGATGCTCCCATTCCTCACCATTTCCTACTCCTGCTGATGGCATTATAAGTGTTTCCAAGCTCACTCATCAATCCACAGGTGCCCCCAGAAACTTGAGTTAGTTACTGTATCACCCTATAGCATTCAAGGACATAATTACAGGAAGGTAAATTTATAACAAACCCAGCCAAACATGAAAAAAGTGTGCATACTACTTTGGACATTTATTAAAGCAGCTTCTAAACATAAGTTGCCATTTATCAATTGGTAACACTTACTTACCATCGTTGATCCATGGCATTTTCTACTGAATGCAATGCTTTTTCCAATACTATATGCATTTTTCAAACTTAATGTAGCCATCACATGTAGCTCATGGCATACTGTTCACTCTCATCACAAGTAATTCTTGAATGACTTGGATGTTTCTACTTGTGATCAAAATATTGCAAACCTTTTTTAGTAATGTTTATAAATTTAAACTCTAATTTTTCCATTCTTTTCAGTTTCAAATAAAATCTAACATTTTATCGGTCCAATCCCGTTGGAGGGGTGGAGCACTGTTAGTGATATTCTGCAGAGTAAAATGCTTAAATTCTGCCTCCAACATTGATACTGGGTTGTTGTGATATGAATTTTTTTAGACAAGTTAGTTTCAGGACTGTGGATCACCTCTCAGAGCACCTTAAATATAATTATTATTACTGCATACTTTTGTTACGATTGTGGGGTGTGATAGTTTAGTGGGTGGAGAGAATTTGACTTCAAACTGGAGGCCCTGGATTTAATTCCAGGTAATGTCTGTGATCAATCTCACCTTCACCTGAGCTGTGTGATTTTTGGGTACCATATCTTTCTGCAAAACCACAGGTTGTACAGGGAAAGAAACTGGTTTCCCTACCCCGATGCATGAATTTCACATGCCATATAGGTGAGCAAGACTTAATGCAAGGTGAGCTCTAAATAACCTATCTTTCCAAATCAACCTTCATTTTTTTTATCTTAATAGCTATTATTTCTCATTAATTTCAAAATTCTATTTGAAAAAGATAATTAAAATGATCAAGTATAACAAAAAGATATTCTCACACAAATCATTTGCTATAATATAGTTCTCCCATAGTTTTACGGTGAATTCATTTTGATCATGGCAGCAGTTCTGATTTACTCAATAGCTTCAGCTTTGGCATAAGCATCCCACTTCCCTTATAATACGAATCCACAGAAATGAATCTTACCCATTAAGGAAACCAAAGGGAGGCTCAGAAAACTGCTATGCTTAATTGCATTAATCTTTAATTGATTATTACTATCAGCAATAATTTCTTGAATGGAAAGCACAACTTACATTACATTTATCAAAAATCTATTTTTCATTAAGATTAATGAAACAAACTCCACAATTACATCAAGAAATTATAAGCAAAAACATGGAACTGTCATTTTTGGTCTTGCAACTTAATGTAAGCGAATATTGTGGGTGTTAATTTTGATTCTCTCCAATTTCAATGATAAACACGATTATTTTGGTCCCAATGAATGATGTAATATTGCACCCCAAAACTTAGTAGTTCAGGATATACAATGTGAAGTTTTCTTGCAATATCTACTCCCACCTTGGGGTCTGTGTGTATCTCATGAGGCCTGTTGTTGACCCAGAACATGGTTGACGGTCTTACTTCCTCAAACTAGTCATGCCATACAGCAATTTCCAGCATATTTTTTTAATTTTTCAAAGCCAAAATTTCAATTTTTCTAATGGCAAGTGTAAAAGAGTGCCTTAACCAAGTAAACAGTAAGACACTATTGCTCTTAATTAAATATTCTTAACAATATAACTATTAAGTTATATTGAGTAAGTACTTGCATAAATCACTACAATAGTTAGGCAATTTTCATTAATGGTACATATTTTTTAAGAACATAGACTCAAATTCAGGGCAATGTTATGAATTTCCCTTTTCCAAAATGTAATTATTATGACTTTTCCGATGTTTTCCGGACATATGTTACTTCAAAACAGATTCACTATTCAGTAATATTATCAATACAGCCATTCAGTATGGAATGTTAAGCACATGGAAAAGCATATTCCCATTTCATCTGATCTATTTCTTACAATGAAGAGAATATCCTGATGGCTACAAATTTTCATTTGACCTAATGAAAATGCAAAGTCATATTTTCCTAATTTAAATGCACAGTAAACATAATATAAGATCAAATAAAGTTTTATAATTTTAAAGTGTCTTGTCTTAATGCCTCGGAGACAAAATATCATGTCATAGACATAATGCATGCCACTGAAAACACAGGGGCATGTGCATGAGAAATAAATGGTGACCCCTATATGGACTCATGATGCTTCGATTTTAAATTGGTACAGCAATTACTGCATTATTGATAGTTCCCCTAGAAAACTCAATAAATTCAGGATATTTAATCATTCGATTCATTCATTCAAGATATTGACCTAGTAAAGGGAGGTTTTGGAGACCATGGTAATGACCATCTACTTCAATGTGCAAATAACATTAGAACTTCCACTTGATTGTCCTACACTACATCTTTCTTCATTTCTTTGCAACCTCGGCCCAACTTCATGCTGTCTCAATGCCTACTCTCTTCCTCCCTCTAGCCCACTAAACCAAACTTCTCCTATCACTGCATTAAAATCCCTCTATCTTTCAATATTTCCACCAACCACTTTCTCTTTTTTAGACTTGTCTTTCTCAATAACTTCCTCTCTTCACCCACCCTATTTAAAACTTCAGATTTTGTCTTCCTCCCTCCCCAACTTCATGTCTCTCATTCATCACACACGCATCTCAAAATCCTCCTATCTTCACTTATCCTCAAGGCTTGAAGACTCGTTTCTCTGAAGTGCTGCACTCCATTTTTCTGTCTTTCATAATCTTTTCTTCACCTCTTTTCTTAGTGTACCTTTCATCAATCCTTCTCTTCTTGTACGAGTCCTGTCAATAAGACAATTCCTCTCCTAATGCCAACTCCTCCACCTATTCTAATTTATTTCCTCCTGCTTAAATTTTTAACTTAGCTTTCCGACTTCTCTTCTAAATTCTTCTTTTTCTTAAGAATCTCATTACTATGAACTTCTTGGGGCCAATTTTCATTCCTCTCCTTTCCACCTCTCACATTCCTGTAAATCATTCAATAATAACTAAAATCCCTAGGCTGTCTGAATCACAACGGCTTGATCATCTGCAACTATAAATTAATCACCTTGCCACCCACATTTATTTGTGTACGCCCTTCCTACACTACCCTTTTAACATTTCCTCAGCATTTATGTTGACAAGTACCAGTGATAGTGGGCAACCCTGCATCATGACCAATGATCAACCCCCCCCATTATATTTCTCTTTCTGCTAACCTTGTTGATTTTATCTCCCTCAGTACTTTTTCTATCATGCTATCTAATAATCCTGGAACCAAGGAATTCTTCTCTACTTAATGTTCCCTTTCTAATTGTGAACTGGCTGACCTAATATCTTAAAAAAAAGCCCTTCTATTATTTTTACCACCTTCCCTGAATCCATTTTGATACCAATAATAAACTCCATCTTATCTCTGTGAGTTGATTGTTTTCCATGCTACATTCTGACAATTCTCATACCTTTTATACAGCACTTCTACTTCTGTGCCTGAAATTTCTCCATATCATCATAGTGATCTTTCCAGTTTTCTTTACCATACTTGTTTCCTGCCAAGTTATTAATTAAGCTCTATATATTTTTCTTCTAAATTCTGTTTTCATGTCCCCCTCTCCCATGGCTTTTTAATTGTCTTATGATTTACCATATCTATCATTTCCATTGCCGTTCTTTTTATTCCTTATATATGATACACTCACTTTCTCCTCATTGCTTTCATTCCTTCATCCACATTTAGACATTTATTAAGTTTTACTTGGTACTACTCTAACCTCTCCACCCCTTCTCTAATTATTTTGAAATTTAAATAGCATATCATGACCTCTAAATTACATCCAAATCTGCAACTACATTTGGGCAGCCGTGTGAGTTGATAATAATATTTCTAAATGTATATCTAACTGACATAATCCAGCTGGCACCTTCCTGTTTCTCCTAGCATACATAGACATATGTACCTATGTCTGCGAGGATGCTCGAGCCACCAGGATGACAAACCGAAAAAATAATATATTAAAAATCACTCATTCTTTTCCAGTTTTTAGGTAATAAGTTCATGTTTTTCAGAACTGAACAAAATTGGAATGACTTAAACAACTGTAGGATCTTAACAACTTTACGGTACCCAGAGAGCTGAACTTGAAAGAAAAAAAAAAGAAAGTTATTTTTGTGCTCTCCAGATGCACTAGTGGTCCATACCCCCATTGGGACCCTGATAAGCCTTTGGCTTTTCATCAGGTGTGTTGCAGGGGCTTAACAATCAGAGTTGACAAAATACCCATGCTTGGGTTGAGACTGGAACCTGCAACCTTTGGGTTGGCAGGCATTACCCACCTGACAAACCTGGCTGACAAATAGTAACTAAATAAGGATTTAAAAAAAGGCAAACCCTCTCACCAAAAGTTTAGACCTTTTGTGCCTCCTCATTATTCAACGTTAACTTGGGAGAGGCAATAGCATAAGGAATGGACTTCAAAGAAATTACACTGAAATTAGAAGTAAAAGATATGATGACAATAGTTTTATCAGAGTTTTGAGATAGAGACATTCTTCAATGTAATTGTTCAATTGCTTCAAGGAAATAACATAAAAATTAATTGTGAGAAAATTAAAACCCTAATACAGAGAGGTAAGAAGCCAAAGGCAAATGTTGCACTACAAGGAGTTATAAGAACCAGAGAAATATTTAATTTCAGTTGGAGGCATCCTGCTAGAAATGTATTTATACATCAACAGCATGCATGCAAATTGATCAGGTAAATAAGGTATACATGATACTGAGGTGATACCTATATTCCAATGCAGATGCATTGAAACCATTAGCATGACACTTATGAATCAGAGATATGATTTAAAAATGAAATATGTAGAAGGGCTAAATGCTATATGGAAAACCATGCCAAGATAAAGAACTAATGTGTTGCATAAACCATGAGATAATTATCTGTTAGGAAGATATAAATGGTAAAACAGAAGGAAATAACACAAGATAAAGTCTTAGGGATGAATACATAGGCCAAATAAAGATGAGGGCAGTAAGATGAAAATACTCTCCAGTTAGAAAGATTTTTGGGTTGAGAAGAATGGAGGAGTGCATTCAGTCACTCTTCAAACCGAGCTATTAATGCTTAACTGAAAGACATATCATAAAATCAATAATACATCAAAAAAATCAGGTACAACCCATGACCTACTCATTCTAATTGCAAGTAGTGAGAGTTTATACTGTTGCCTTTTTTTAACCAGCTTCCAGTTCATCAAAAGTATAGAAATAACTGTCACTTTGCCTACAGTTTGTCAGTGATGGTCTGATTGACATTACTTAATTTACGGCAGAGGTCCGTGCAATTCACTTTAGATAATAGAGGTGATACTAACTTGACAAGGACACATGTGTAAATGGCAACCTGAAGGGAAAAGAATGAAGAAAAGGAGAGACCAGTTGCCTCTTCTAAACACAAATAAGCAAGATTTATTTATATCTGCCTATACTTCTAACATTGAAACTCAAACTCAAGTTTGCTCAGTTTCAATTGAAGATATTGATGACTTTGGTAAAATGTTACACTTATTTGTGTATGTGCCAATCATCCTCATGAACACAAAATCTACAACAAATGTTTAAAGGGTTAATTAAATTTTCTTTTGAAAATATTTGAGATACAAGTCACCAAAAATAATGTGACGTTTGGCGTAATTGAGAAAATAATCAAGGTCCACCATTCCTCCATTGCGGTGAATGCCATTCCTTAACACACAAATCAATGGAGCCACACACACGCACACTCAGATCTACTCCATATCAATTCAATATACCATCACATCCATTGCTCATCCTCCCTACAGGTATTCAGTTTCAAAATTCTTAACTGTAGCGCAAACATTCATTCAAATTGATTTCCAAAGGAATGGATAGAATAAGGGAGGGGTAGCATAAGGGAGTAGGGAGAAGAATTGCACAGATAACTTTTGAAGACCTCATGATCATTTTTAAACCTCGAGGTAAATGCTATCTGAAGGCAAAGTACTAGTAAAAGCTAAAAGAATAAATTACCAGTCCCTTGGACTTTTCCATTCAAGTGCATACAATGAGCCTCTATTAAATGTATTCTTTCTGTTATCGACTCCCCCAATAATAGTAACATATACGTGTGTATACACACAAACATAATTAATACAGCAGAGAAATCATATCTCATCCTCAGCAAATTCTCTATGCCTATGCTTGTTGGCCTAATGTTTTTAACATGTAATTCTTCTACATATAGTCTATGTACCTACCCAGGTCTATTCTACTCTGCAGTAGTTTCTGCTTTGCAAGGATTATATGCGATGAAAACCACAGATTTCCTCACAGGACTTTTCCTGCCGCAGAGTATGACATATGGCCCTTTACTTGCCACAACTCACATTCATGTGTGTGCCCACGATAAGGTTGTGGGATAAATACTTTATGTGGCTTCCAATTCCTTTCTCAGTTACCATATTATGGTACATAAAATTCATGGTTGAGGATTAGTTCCTTTCCTAGGTGTACCTATATTTCCAGAATAGCCTTGTACCCAAATAGTCATCTGTATTGTGATGGAGGTGGGTCGTGGTAGTCCATGGGTTGAGCGTTGAACTACTGACTGGAGGGCCTGGGTTTGTTTCCTGGGCAAGCCTCTCTGGGCACCCTCAACTCCACCCAATCTCCATGATTTTACGGGTACTAGAGCTTCCTAGGAAACCATAACCGGTACAGGGAAAGGAACTGGCCCCCCTACCCTGATGTTTGAATTTCACATGCCGTCGGGCTTAGTATTGGGTAAACTACCATCACCTACCAAACCAACCTTTGGGTGGATTACTGTGTTCATATAGTGGCATCAGCCAAACTTAAAATACAGAACAACAAATAATTCATCAAATAATGTTATCATTCACACTTATATTTATGACTTCCAGCCTAATTTTTCCTGAATTCTCTCAGTGGTAGTCCTCTTCTGCAGCTTTTGACTGGGCTGTGCAAATATTTAATCCAAGGGGACAATAGTGACCCAATCTTCCTCACTGCCCTACACATCCTTCCTATTGATACATTCCAGTTTGGTAGGAATCATTGGAACACTATTATTTCTTTAATTTACTCTTCGATATGCAACTTTAGTGGATTCACATTACCTTCTGCTGTAGAAGTTAAGCATACCACTGTTCACTGACGAAGAAATCCTGGTACCTTTTTCATCCCAAAACCTGGAGTCTCTGGTATTGGTTCTACAAATGCTACATCCCTCCCTTCAGCACAATCACACGGAAATTCAACCATGCAGGAACCTACTCAAAATAATTACTGACACTGGAAAGGGTGGCTACCGTTACAGAATGTTTAATCAGAAAAATACCATGATATCTACTCCATTCATATGAATTTCAAATTCCAAAGCAAGAAGATACTCCAGAAAAAAAATAACAATACATGATGAAACCCGTGGCCTCAATGTAATTAGCCCATGTAGGTATTTACAGAAAAGTATCCATACTGTAGCGATAATATTCCTACCCGGATACAGAGAATGTCAGTAGACAATATGAGTCAACTACTACTTCAAAGGCTGGGAAAGTAATAAAAACAGAAGTCATTACAATAAAACAATAAAATAATTCTAGTTAATCACAGGTTCATAGCACTGAATGACTCATTTCAGCACAAGCTTGACTGCAAATAGTTATAATTTTGAGCGAAATACGTGAGGATCCATACCTTATATTGGCAACAAAAATAACAACATCATGTTGGGCATATCATAAGAGAATAAATGAAAACTTGTCAAATCTATACAATAATAAGAAATTGATAACATGACCCATATTATCAATTTCTTGCCCCAATAAATTTTTTCCAGCTATGTTGTAACTCAGCTAAAGGTACATTTGCCATCATGTTATCAGGGTAAAAATTTTCACTAATCATACCAAATTCTAACAAAACATGCTAGTATTGGAAATAAATTACCTAGTGGATACCATTACAAATCCGTGACACCTGAACCTTGTGTACCACACATTAACTTCTGTCGAATCCTAGAAGCACAAACAGCAACCATTGGCAATTATAATACTTCTGCTTAGTAATCAAATGGGTAATATTACGTATTACAGGGAAAATCAATACTCGGTGACTTTTAAAGACCAGGCAAATAATCGTCTCCGTTGAGTCCTGCCAATCGTTTAAGTTAAGACGTTTGAGACTATTTACTCAGCTGAAGAGTACACTATCCTTCCAAAGCTAAAGAAAAAAACTTTTTCCTTTGGGCAGAACATGATTCTTTCCGCTTTACAGTTACGACAGTTACACATTCTCATCAGTCTTCCTCGTGGATTCCAACTAATATTTGAACCAGACAAACCGACAAAACGAATCGATTAACAAAATGTTATCGATAATATGTCGATTGTAATTAGTTGATTCATATTGAACATATCGATTATATCGCTACGAGTTTCGATTTCAGTATGGCGGTGCTGTAAATATTGTCACCACTGGGATTTATTGTAAATGTCGCTTTTTTATTAGTGGCTAGATGAATTGAATAAGAGAAAATTATTCAAACAGGGTAAAAAATATTTATTTTATGTTCTAAACTGAAATATAGTATGTATTAGTTTTAATTTTATTCTAAATTAAAGTTCATTCATTTTAGGATGTTTTTTTAAACTAATTTGGATATTGATGAAAATTTGTTAGGCATTGAAAAAATAAGAATTTTTTAGCACAAATTATTCAGATTTAAACTTAACTTTAGGCCGCTGGCCAGCTGAAACTCATGTATTGCTCCTTTATGCTTGTATGTTTTTTAATGAGATTTCAATCAGTTATAGCCATTTAATTATAAAAATAGGTATAATTTATTACCTCCGGTATAAGTTATCTCACCAATCCTGAGTACTGAGTAACAAAAAGCCATTGTAATTTTATTGCTTTCTTGTGTGAATGTTCGTGTGTAAGGTACGGGCAATAAATTTATTCATTTTAAATAAGAGGAACATTATAAAAATTATATGTTGCAACGTGACCCAAGCCAATTTCAGCCCACGATCAGAATACAACACTTGAGTTACCTATCCCTTTATGCATACAAATGACAAGCGAGTATTTTTCTTAATTAAATTATCCGGTTAGTTGTTAAGACAGATGTTCTGGAAAAATATTTTCAATAGAAAGTGACAATGCTTTTAATTTCAGCAGACTATTTTCTTTATTGCACCCATTCTTCGCTTCTCAGCTGACTTCTATTTGATGAAAGTTCTTCTTTGTTGTCATGGATATTTTAAAGACTGTCTTCTGTAATTGCTTATTGTATTGGGTTGGTGTTTTAATTTGTTACTGAATTTTTCGTGGAACCCTGAAATTAAGACACTGTAGAAACCATTATGACTGATTTAGTATCAAAGTAGTACACCTGGGTACCTAGTTCTAGAGTAGTGCCCGGGGCCTTATGCTTTCAATATATTGCTACATCCCTCGGTACTCGTGGCAGTTGGTAAAATTTTGCTGAATCATAGAATTACACAAACTAATTCTTTTTATGCGATAATTGAAATTATTCAGGAGTTGTTCTGTGGTATTTTCTCACTATTACTTCATTTTGGTCATTGATTTTAGTTCTTCAGTTTGTAGAAAACTGAATTTATTCTACACTCAACCCAGGATAGGTGATCTGATATGATGTCATTCCCAAAATACTACTATATATAGTAGGGAAAGATTCAAGAGTGTTTATTCATGTCAAGAACTTTTATGGCTATTGCTTCTTTTTCCAGGTATTTACGTCTTGGCTTTAACAGTATATTGAGTTAATATGTCGGCAGTGCAAGATTTTCTTCATAGCTGGTGTGGAAAAAAACAAACTAGAGCTCAATATGACATTCTATCAACAGGTACTTGGCCATATTGCCAACTAATGTATATGATGACAGTACATTTTAATTATATAAATTTTAAGTAATTGTTATGTCATTCTTTAAGGCTCTCAAAATAATCCCCACTTTATCTGCAAGTTGAGAGTCAATGGATATGATTATATAGCTACTGGAACTTCTGCTAAGAAGAGCACTGCGCAGGAAATTGCGGCAAGAGAGTATATTTACTATTTGAGAAAGAAAAATATTATTTCTAAGAAGGAAATGCCTTTTGAGGTAACAATGACTCAATATTTTAATTGGACTGAGGCCAAACAATTAGTTTTACTAATTGAGCTTCTCTAACTAGCATGGGCTTATTGTAACTCTGCCTTATTTTGATTATTGTAATTATGCTATTCTCTGAAAGGTGCAGCAGATCTCTGTTGCATCATTTTGTCTTTTTTTCAATGGTACGTATTTATCACAGCATGAAGTATGCAGTTTCAATCTTTGAGCAATTTATTGTACTAAAAACAATATGATCCTGATGTTGGGAAATTAAAAGCTTTAAAAATGTAAGACTTCAAACTTCTATAAATATAACACAACCATGCATAGAAATTTACAAAATATTTGTGGAGAAAATGATTAAAGAGGCATTGTAGAACTGGAGGTTGGAATGAAAGTCGAGGGAATTCATAAAATCAGTTTGAGAATTGAGAATCAATATTAATAAAACAAAAGGTTATGCGATTTTCCAGAAAGAAAAAGGCTAAGCATTAAAATAGGAGGGCAAAAACTAGATCGGGTAGAACAATTTATGTATATCAGTAGTATTTTGGACCAACATGGTCAAAGTAGTAAGGTATGATGGGCGAGGATAGGGGTTTGTTGGGAGAGATCCTAAGGAGACAGGAAAATGGATGAAGGGCATATTGATCAGTAGTGGGGTTTTGAGGACTGTAATAGAGGGTAGAATGTTAGACAAATGATGAAAGGGCAGAAACACAATACGGATATTGGATGGGATGAAAGGAGGAAGGAAGTGCTCTGAGATGAAGAGGGAATTGATGTAAAGTTGGTTGCTGAAATGTGTTTTGTTAGGAGTCACAGAATATTTATTTGGTACCTTAGCTGGTAGATAACTTAATAATAATAATGTGCTTAACAATATAGGGTAGGAAAGGATAGGAAATATGTAAAAGGATAAACACATGAATAGTGTGGAGGGTGGAAGGAATAAAATTCCTGACGGAAAAAAAATTCATGAACTGGGAACAGTGCACTCATTAGTGGTTTTTCAAGTACCTACCCAATCATTCTGGTAGGGCACAGGTCGCACAGAATGAATCTGACCCCACTTCCCTAATTTGTGAAATCCACATGTCTCTGGGTTGTTGTTAGTTTTAAGTGAGCTCTAACCTTACCTGTCAAATAAACCTTTGGGTTGAATGACTCATCATTCTCAGGATGTCACTGCGTAGGTTGTTTTTCGGATAGCAGTTTCGCCCATGTTCCAGCAAGCATCTTTAGGTCGAGCATCTTTACTTCAACCTGAAGATGCTTGTTGGAACACTGGCAAAACTGTTGTCTGAAAAACAACCGACGTGGTGACATCCTGAGAATAAAGAGTCATTCATCTGAACGCCTCGAAACTCTGCGATCCCATATCGCAAGCCTTTGGGTTGACTATTGTAGTTTTTATTTTGCCTCCCAGGGGGATTAATTTCTGATTTTTATAAATGGAAACAAAAAAAAAGGTTTAACTCCCATAGAACAATGGACTTATTATCTCTCTTGCCCTATAGTTTCTTATTTGATTAGTTTATTTAGATAACCTCTCTCTGTACTACTTGTTTTCTGTGTTGATATAGAGTCAACTCATTTAGTTCTTCTCGTTTTTGTGCAAATCACTTACATTTTCTGTCATAGTTGGCAACAGTTAACTGACATGGGGTTAATTGAAGTTGTGATTTATGAGTAGACGAATCTCAATTGTGTCAGAAGACTTAAACATTTGAACAGGCTCAGCTGTGAAAGTCAGGAATTGTGAAAGGATGAGAAAAAGAGCACACTTTTTTAAAACAAGTCGATGCATTAATTGGGAAGATGATATCTGGAATTCCCAATAAGAACAATGTTCCTTTTAGTTGTGCAAGTCATTCCAAAAAGCAAAACTACGGCTTTAGATCACCTTCATTGATACCAGTGCAGTCAAAACAGTGTGTTTAGACCCATAAAAAATAATTAACAGATTTCAAACACTTATAAAATATGTGGAAATATAATGACATGTTTGCTAGGAAAATTGGAATAATTTTGGAATGACCACTTTGTTGGGCCATAGTCTAATATTCATGGGCCTCTCAAAAATAATTTATTTTGATGCATTGAGTTTTGCTTCATGCCCCATTCATGCTAAACATATTCATTGCAACTTTGATGTTGTCAGTGTTGCTTTATTGATTTTATCTTTCCCATTTTTGTGAAACTTTCCCAAAGGAGCCATTTGGTGGTCCACTTCCCAACATTGCTTCTCTTAGAATGTGGAGTCGTGGAGTATTAGTTTTGGGGGCCGTGGCTGTAATATATTTTGCCTTTGCAAAAGCTGGAATGACAAGAGAGAAACCTTTTGCTCTGGTAACAGAGAAAATCCATCACAGGTCACAGGAGGTCGTTTGCTCGGAGGAATATAAACAGGAGCTTAAGTTATATATCCCAGGTATTTACTCAATCTACCTTTTAATGTATTTATCGTTTTTTTTTAAATTGATGTATAATTTCATTTTCAAGTTAATGTATGAATCATTTTTATTTTTCAAGTCGGTTGTGCAATGAATATATGGATGCTCATGTTTATGTGTGGAAAGATTACCTTAGATATAATTTGCAACATGCATGATTGAAGCTGGGTAATACTGTAAGTAAATTAAGAATGATTTACTTATGATATTCACATTTAAGTAAGAATTGAGATTTTTGGCATTGATTCTTAAGTTATGAAGAGGTTCAAAGGACCAAGTCATCTTGTATGATGTTCTCCTGGAAAAACTAAATTAAAAGTTCTAAATTTAGTCTTTTAAAAATATACCACTCATGGTGAGATAAAAAAATTTGTTTGCCCTGGATATTTATTCATTGTAATGCAGATAACAATAAATTCAGCCTCAATAATGAAGGTTCAACTAACCTAATGAGTATGTACTGCATTGAAGGGCCTAAATGGTAAGTGCACTTATTTAAATGGACTAAGAGATTTTAATAAAGGCCAAATAATGTGTATGTATTACATATTACCATCATATGAATCTGTATTATCATTTTATTTCAAAGTGGATATAATTTAAATTGATTAATTTATTTCTGGGTCATTTTCAAGTGCACCTGAGCTGAATGGTCCCCCTAAAATATATAAGTTTTTGTCCAAGTTATTTGTAGCTATATTTGCCAAATGTGGTCCCAATGCAAAATATTGCAAGTGCATAATGTGCAGTTTTTTAATGTTGTCTTTGCCATAAAAATGTTGGTTTGGGTAAAATTCAATGTATTGAGTTTCATGCACATGTATACAATATTTATAATAAAACCTACTTAAGTTGTCTACCATTCAAATGAAGGCTTTGCATGATAACTTGAAAACAATTATGCATATTTTTGGATTTCTGGAACCTTCGCACACTTTGCTTAGTCCTATTCTGTTATTCAACTTTGCAATTTTAGTGCCATTTTGCCATCCACAATTTTTACTCTTACCTCTCCCTTTACTGCTTATTTAATGCTATCCTTTATATCACCTTTTAACTTTCCAGTGCCTCTCGGTATCCTCTTCCCCTATTCTTTATGTTTTCTTTGAATTTTCCTACCCAATTTCCTTTTCCGAATTATATCTCACGATTTTTTATTTGTTTTCCTCTCTTTCCAGATTATTTTCTCCTTCCTACCCATATCTCCAAAGCCTCAGATCCCTTTCAAATGCCCGTTTACTGATATCATTATTTAAGTGACTTAGATAATAATGTGTATCATAAACTTCTGCTCTCTAGAATGAACAAATATGTTCATCCATGAATAATTTCTTTTGTACAGTTTTTATATAAAATATTATCTAGTCATCGCAAGTACATATTGAGATAGCTATATCACTGTGCAATACATTACTTTATGAATTTTTTTAATATTACTTTTTGCGTGTGTGTGTACATCAGAGAAAATATGAAGCTGCGGCAACACAGTGAATATTGAAGCATAGTTACAAACAAAAAGGAGGTATATATTTTTATTTTTCGATTGTCATTCTGTCTTCATTGATTGGAGAAGAATGATGTTCTTGGAGTGTAGGTGGTAGGGATCAAGTTTAGGATGGGGAGGGTTACTAGGAGAGAAGTGGAGGAAAGGAAATGCTGGCTGTTGTTTGCTAGTGTGGATGATTTAGTCTAAACAATTCAAAAGCCCTTTGCAGCCAAATATGTGCTAACTCCCAGTTTCTTACATAAATGCTGTCTGCTGATTCTGGGAGGGCTTGTATTAAAATGATGGTAAAAGGAATGTCAAATGATTGATTGTGAGAAGCTGTATGTTTAGAAGTAGGATACTTGAGGAAGGCAGAAGTTTTTATGGAGTAGTGTTGATTGTTGATACAGATGAAGAGGTTGGTGTTGAATTGGCAAATTTAAAAAGTATGGCAGATTTTACAGGAGAGGCATTACTGGGCATTTTCTGAAGAACAAATGGCCGTTGAGGTTTGTATAGAAAAAGAAACTGTAGAGTGGGAAAGAGGGCAGCATTTTCACTTTAGGTGGTTATATGGTGAGGCTTATGAGAGAAAGTGGCGATGTTATGGATTTTACTGTGACATGCAAATTTTTTGGAAAAAGATGGAAGGGCATGTTGGAATGAGGTTGTGGAATCATTATTATTTAATGTAGGGTAACAGTCTCTTAAATTCAACAATTTTTTAGTGCCATGGAAGTAGTTGTTGACAAGGTAGTCTCAAACTTCCAGTCCTCCCAGAATCAGGAGGTGACATTGGGGTGAGAATCTGGTGATTGAAAACTTTGGTATATGAAATAGTATTTAATTAAATATTTGGCTGTTAAGAGCTTTTAAATTGCTCAGGCTAAATCAATTACACTAGCAAATAAGGGCCACCATTACCTCCCAACCACCTTCTTCCTCGTAACCTCCTCCATTCTGTACTGATTCACTCTCACCTAACCTCAAAGAATATCATTCTTCTTCATTTGGTGAAGATGGCATAACCATCAAAACCTAAAAAGGTACGTGTGTGTGTCCATTTTATTTGTGTAATAGTGATACACACACATACACACATACCTGCATATATATTTACATGCGCACATAAATATACATGCACAAACAAAGCATACACTCTTTGTTATTAGATCTTTGCTGATATCAATCAATTGGATTTAACTCTTATTATTTATCGTTGTGTGCATTTCCTATACTTTTATTATTTTGTTTCTTTTTTCAAAGCATTTTATCAAATAAAATAGAAAAAATTTGTTTTCCAGCCCTAGTATCAAATGTGGCATCTGATAGAACACTCATGTGATCAGCACTATCTCAGGTATTTATGCATTGGAACTCAAATAAATACTAAAACTGAATCTCAAATGTGTCTGTTGGACCTTGAGATTCTAGTTTGTGTTTGAATTGATAAATATTTTATTTTTCTCATTCCTATTTTCATAAATAGTATTAACTGCAAAGTGAAATAATGTGCTAATAGCATGGGGCGTGAAAGTCATAGCATTTTGTACTACAGTTTCTGTGTGTTTTGTTGCATGATCTTCATGAACTTTGTTTGGTGTCCTATTAATTTTTTGTAACTAATAACATATTGTTATTAAATTTAAATTCGAGGTGGATTTAGAAGACTTTTTATTACCATTCACACCTGAATTAAGAGAGTATATTTCTTTATTCTCAACAATATTTTTCCTTCAAATCTTTGACATCCATTAGCTTTCATTGCCTTCACATAATCCATAGACTTGAGGGTTTATCATTGCTCTCATCATCATTACTAATGTTTCCATTAAAAAGATGCAGTTTCAATTAAATGTATGTAATGAAAACACTTTTTCAATGCTAAAAGTCATTATTCAGATATTTTAATGTTAAAGCCATAATTGAGTAAGAAAACTGTGGCTAAACAATTGTCTGCTTATTTCATTTCCCTTTCTTACTATTTGATTTTACTTTGTAATTATCAGGAGTAATTATAAGTACATTCTGAGCAACATTCAGTCCAAGATATGAATGTATGCTTTTAGATTGTGAGTTTTATAATAGGCAACAAATGTTATTAGTGAAGGCACACTATGATATGACTCAAAGAAAAAAAGATATGTGACAGCCATAAAAGCAATGGCTGTTTATTCCATGGATATCATGACCCTCTGTACTTCTGGTGTTGAAATTGTTTACAAACAGACATGGCCATCAGTTTGGAATAGATTGTATCTCTACCGGAGCACATCTTGTTGTTTTCCTTTGTGGAGTGGACCAGCTAAGGTTTGCATGCAATAGACTTTTCACAGGAGGCTCTCAATTTCATGAATCACAAGTCTTCTCAATAAAGCTAAGTCCATTACCAATGGCCATGCTTGTGAAAAGTAAATTGTAAGTAACCTTGTTATTTTGCATGGATTTCTGACAGGTTTTGACCATATGGTTATCTCTGTTGGATATTCTATGTGTATAAACGCAGTGAAATGTAGTTTTGTTGGAGGATGAAGCCTTGACTTAAGGATGGTGGTGTGATTTGCATTCCTGTAAATGTCTTAGACACACTTCCACTACTCTTGATGTTGAGGATGGGAAGTTGGTTGTTCTTCGCCATATCCATGGTAAATTTTATAGCTGGATTTTGGCTGTTAATATGGTGGAGAAGTTCCCCCAGTTTCTCTATTCCATGTTGCCAAAGGATGAGCATGCCATCCAAATGTCTCCCTCATAGGTGTGGTTTCTTGCTATAGGATCTATGGTGATTTCATTTCCATTGAGTACTTCAAGCAAAACTTCATCCAAACCAGTGTTTAACTTCTCCGTTCAACAGTGAGCTCTTAATGAGCGCCTTGGTTTATCATTTATTTTTCACTATTGAGTATCTGTTAATTTGCTCTTATTTAAGTGGGTGCCCCCATAGATATTATCTAATTATTATTCAAGCCCAGCCTGAGATGAAGACAGAAGCTGCAATGCCTCTGAAATGTTATCTTGAGAATTAACACTTAACACAGTAAAATATTCTTGAAAGCCCTGATTCTTTGATATCAGATACAGAAGTTCCTTTTCTAAACCCAAACCCTGAGTAAGCATTGCCCTATTCTTCTTCCTTTTATGAATGGTCGTAAGTATTACCTTAGCAGCACAAGAAACGAAACTTGTGGTGCTATAATCTCCAAACTCCTGTACCTTTTTTTTTGGGATGGAATGAATACTGATGTAATAAATACTTCTGGCTAAATTCTTCCCTCATGAGTAGTATGAATGAGCACATATAAAGCCTTCCTTTCACATTTTCACTTCCCTTTTCTGTCTCACAACAGTTAATTCTGGACCTATGCTATCTTCTTCAACATCATATTCTCTTTTTATGTCCACTCATTCTATGTCCAAATTGCTGCCTATGGTTTCCCCGGAAGTTCTGGCACCCGAAAAAGCACAGCTTTGGTGAAGCTGAGGGTGCCCAGAGGCATCCCTGGGAATCAAGCCCGGGCCCTCCGGTCAGTAGCCCAGCTCTCTGCCATGTCCCCTTTAATATCTTAAATATTGTTAAAGTCTTCTGTCTGTTTTCCAATTCCATTTTATTCTTTTTGCTGTTCCTGAAATCCATCTGTTTCAATTAGGCAATCTTTCTTCATATTTCATCCTTGACAATTTGTATGGATTTTCCTTTCTTACTTACTGACAGTTCTCATACCTTTCTGTAAGGGGCACCCAATTCATTATCTGTGAAAAATCACCTTATCTTATGCTGCTCTTTCCATTGGGTTTCTTTTGACCAATTAGTTTTGGACTTTAGTTTATTATTTAACTTTTCATTCTTCCTACTCCTTAGTAATGTGTCTAACTTCTTTTATTTCCTTTTCTCATATAAATTTTTAACCATTCTTTGGTAATCCATGGGCTTCTAATCCTTTACCCAATTATGATTCCTGGTGCTTTTCTTTCAGCTTTTACTGCCTTTTTTAAAAGATGTATCTACCTTTCTCCTACCCTACTTATCCCCTGGTACTCATTCAGGATTTATCAACTGCTTCCTGGTATGCCTTTTCACTGCAGTAAAATCTTCTACATTTAATTTTGTACTTCTTTCCTTTCATAATCTTAAGTTTGATGATGCACTTAATGAGAATTAAATTGTGATCCAAATCCACTCCCAGAAAACTGAATTGATAAAATTTTTCCTATATATGTGTCTAATTACCACATTCCAGTCCCCCATCACTATCACTTGTTTTCAGGAACACCTACACAAATGCAACCAACAGCTGTCATCTACAGTGATAATATTCACCTGCTCTATGTTTCCCTCTCTTCCTAACTTTCTCTTTAATACTACTGTTACCCTATGATGGCTGCCCTATCCTGTGCTGTGTGTAACTCTTTGTACCACTCTAATATTCCTAGCTATCTCTCCAAATGGCATCACAAGCCCTAACATATCTCTCCATCTTCTATTTTATTTTTCTTGCTGCCATCCATTGTGTCATTCCTATCCTAACAGTTACAGTCCTCTTCTGCCTTCTTTTCTGGTGCTGTGAATTTGACTGTGCAAGGATTTCATATGGTGATGACCTAACCGGCTTTCTCTCACCCACAACTGTGCACGGCAACCACCCCAGTGGGCTGAGTCTTGTTGTTTCAGGATTCATTTTCACATTTGCATTCATCATGGTTTCACAAGATAAGTAATTACGGTGATTTAGCTGTGCCATCCTCAATAGTATTTTTAAGATGTTGCCATTATTTTAAATGGCTACCCCACTGGGGTCAGGCTCCTTCACAGCATTTGTTCCTCACTGAGGAACAGGTGCTGCATGGACAACCTTTGGCCGGCTACTTACTAACTTTTGATCTATTATGCATGTTTGATCCTGCCTTGAACAATTAATTACCTATCATTACTACCACTATCATAGCTCTAGGGCTCATCAGAACATACAAGCCCCCCAATGATATCAAGGACTTAGTCCATGGCAAGGGAAACTAATTTTAATTAAAATTTTAAATTGGAGTTCATTGTATTTTTTGTAAATGATGATCAAAAGAGAAAAAAGAGCTCTTTGCATATGTCCCATGTATTTAATATCTGTACCACCTTATGGGTTGTGTGCAGGTTAAACCACTTCCTTATCATAAGACTCTTTAATGCTTTTCAATTTATAAATTAGTGCTAACAAAATTGTCAGAAGTCTAAATTAGTGGTGAAAGACAATTTCCTAATCCTTGTCCTTCCTAATCCTGAGATTGGATTTGGATACTCTTGGTTATATCCTTTTGTAATTTAAAACTTATTGCGAGAATTTCATAATACTATGCCACTGTCTGTATTCCTATTCTGTTTTTATACAACTTGGTAGAATTTTCACATTCAATTTAGCAACAATTTTATTTCTAGGGTGCATTCCTAAGAGATGTGGAAGAGTGGTTACAGATTCACTGTTAACCCAAGTTGAGAGTGATGCTTTGCTGTCAGCTGCCATCAAAGGTTTTCTTTTGAACCCAAAAATTTCAAAGCCTGGCTCTATGGGATCAGCGTCTATTTTGGACTTGTATTCCGGAGCACTGACAAGTGGACGTGATGAACCAGGGAAATTTATTGATTCACGAAAATTGCCTCTTGCAAACCAAATTTTCACCTCCCATGGGATCAGAGTTTTTGGGTAAGGTAGCCTAAATGTGGTTTTTCAAACATTTGCATGCATGAAGATGATTTTGTATATGCCATAGAATTCTGATTTTTTCCATATTTTAGGCTTCTCTACCTTCAGGAAAAGTTCTTTAAGTTATTATGATTCTTGTCAATCAGACTGGGATTTCCAAAATGCAACAGTGATAAACTGTGGTCACATATTAAAATTATAGCCATGTAAAATAAAAGACAAGAAAAAATTTAGTAGATTAGAATTTCTTTATATGTTGAAAAATAAGAGGCGAATTATGCGTATTTACTCATTTTTAATAGGTCATACATCAATTAAATAGTGTAATTTTTAGCTTGTTTAACTCTCTAATCCCTTGTGGCAAAAATTAATGCCATTCTCAGACCTCCAGAAGCCTTTGGCTAAGTTTTCTGACATGATTCTGATGACGCTGGTGGCTGTTTGTATGATGAATAAGTTGTTTGCTAAATCATTGCTGTTTGAATGATGAAATTAAAATGCTGAACTTACAGTTTTCTATTCAGCATTTGAGTACCAAATAGCTTGTTGAACCTTGTTTTACTTCCTACCGATATTTGACGTCCCCCTCTTCCCCATAGCATACAAGGTTTGTGTAAAAAATATTGGCAACAATTTTTTCCTGACATGTGAGTACAGTACTGAATTCAGACCGTGTGCCGTGTGCATGTGTACCCTTAAGGACCTTCTGGAATCCACCTACCAGGGAGCCTTCGAGTAATGGAAAAGCCTCTGGCGAAAGTGTATTGACACTCAAGGGGTGCACTTTGAAGAAGAATTTTGGGGCATTGTAGCAACATCTGAATAAATCTATTTTTCCTAAACTTTCCCTGATACTTTTTATACAAACCATGGAAGAATGTCATCGCAAATGGCCTCTCCCCACATCATCATCTTTGGTTTTTCTGCCGCATAGCAGGTTCACTCATTGTTGACCTCCATTTCTTCCTGTCTTGAGCCATCCTTCACATTTATTTTCTCCCAATCTTAATCTAGTCCAAAGTCATACATCACCGGTATAACTCTTTCTCCCTCGTCCTCTCATCCCCTCTGTCAATCCCTCTGACACGGTAAAAAAATTGAAACACTGTAGACTTCCACATATAGAATTTATTAAACGACCCGGGTTTCATCGCTGAGCGACATCATCAGGTGAAAATTTTTCGGTTACATACCAATATATACCCTCTGAGGCGAGGTAGGAGATTAGGGGAGGCAGCGAGGGAGGAGGAAGGTTCGGTGGGGGGGGGAGAAACAATGTAGTCAAGAAGGGGTGGGGACACACAATGGGGAAGTCATTAGCCGGGTTATGAGATGGGAGGCAAGGGAAAGGAAGGTCACGAGCGGGGGGGAAAGAGTGAGAAAGCCTCACCGGGATGGGATAGGGTCTGAGGCAAAGTGGTCAGGGAAGAGTCGGAGGTGGGTTCTTCCCATCCGTGTCTTGGGGTGAGGGGGCGGGAGAGGTAGTGGTGATTGAAGAAAAGGTGGTAGCGTCGGTGTGAGTCACAGTAACATTGCAAGGGGAAGGGGGGTGGGACGGTTTGGGGGAGCGGGGGTGTGGACGGTTAGGAAAGGAAAGGTTCAAGAGAGGGGAGCGGGATTGATACAAAAAATCATTTAAAATCTTAAATTTGTCCGTTTTTACAATTTTTAAAATTTCTATTTGTTCTAAGGCGTCCAACTTGGGACCTTTCTTAGCAAAGTGCAGGATTTCCGGGTGGAAGTCACTAAAATGGTTGCAGTCCAAAAGGTGTTTGGCGAATAATGAAGTGTGTTTTTCGTTCCTAAAACACGCCTCATGTTCCCTAATTCTTAACTTCATATTTCTGCCAGTCTGGCCGACATAAACCATATTGCACACGTTGCACATCAGTTTGTACACACCACTCCTCAGCAGAGGGTCCACTTTGTCTTTTCCTCGACTTATTAAATTGTGGAGATTTTTTGGGTTGTAAAAAGCTGGCCTGATCTTCTCCTTGGGTAGACTATTGCTGATATGGCTGGATATACTCCCCAAGAATGGAATTTTGCGCCATTTGGGAGTGCCCTCTTCCGAACAGAGGGTGGGAAAGATACTCATCGTAGCTAACTTATGCCGTTTTCTTTTGTAAAGGGAATCAACAAGGGTGGGGGAATAGCCGTTGTTGAGCGCTATTTGTTTAATGATGTCTAGTTCTTTGGCTATGTTGGATACGGACATTGGAATACTGAGTAACCTGTGTAATAGTGAATGAAAGGCGGCCAATTTTTGAGAAACGTGATGTCTGGAAGATGAGTGGATGATCTGGTCAGTATAAGTTTTTTTTCGGAAGATTGAAAATTCCAGTTTCCGGTTAACATTTTTTGAAATTGAGATGTCCAGAAAGTTCAAAGTTCCATTTGTTTCAATTTCTTTTTCAAATTTAAGGCACTTATCGACACTATTTAAAAAATTTAAGAACCTCTCAAGTTGTCTAGTGGAGCCAGACCAAATGCAGAAAATGTCGTCAACGTATCTGTACCAGCAAACCACGTTTTTAATTAATTCTGAGTTCAGGGATAACAGACTCCTTTCAAAATCGTCCATATAGATGTCTGCCAGGAGGGGGGATAGCGGGGAGCCCATAGCCAGGCCTTCGGGCTGTTTGTAAATTTTGTTGTTGAACTTAAAATAATTTTGTGTGACGCACATACTTGTCAGGGAATAAATTTCACTGATCACGGGGGCGGGGGCGCCTGCCTTGATGAGGGCTGCTTCCTTGATGAGGGCTGACACAGTTTTCAAAAGGGATTCATGCAATGCCAAAACCAATTAACCTTTCTTTCCCTGATTGTCTTTAGTAATTCTCTATCTCACCAATCCTTCTTAGCACCTCCTTGCTCTTTACTCTCTTCTCCCAAATAATTCCTTCCATCCTCCTCCATATCCACTTTTTGAAGGCTTCTGTTCTTTTTACTTCACCCTTCCATAGGGTCCAAATCTCTGCTCTATACAACATCACACTCCAGATGTAACATTTTGCCAATCTCTTTATCAGTTCTTTTTTCGAAGATCCCCTCAGTAATTTCGTCTTCTTATTTGATCCCTCTTTTGCCAAAGCTATTATTGATTTGATTTCCATGGGACAGAACATGTGTTCAGTGATGACACTACCCAAATGCCTAAAGCTCTCTACCTGTTTGATCATTTCACCTTCCATTGTGATCCTGATCCTTTCAAATTTACCTCCTATTATAATACTCTTAGTATTTTTCTCGCTTATTAACATTCCATATTCTTTACATTTGTGGTTTAGCTCTGCTAGCATTGACGAGGGTAGTCTGTAAAGCTTCTGGCCTAACAAAAAACGAGAAATTTTTTCTTCAAATTATTTTTATTTTTCAACATAGCCTCCTTTTAAGTCGATACACTTTTTCCAGTAATGCTCAAACTTTTTTAACCCTTCCGAATAGTAGTTGACATCTTTCTCTGCAAAATGGAAGTTTACATGTTTGATAACCTTGTCCAATAAGCTGAGAGGTAGAGAAACAGTAAAAAGTTCTTGGAGGCTAGATCTGGCAAACACAGTGAATGGTCAACTAATTCTTGAATTTTAGCCATGGCAACCACAGAAGTGTGAGCAAGTGTATTGTCCTGATGGAAAAGCACATGCTTCTTCTTCAAATGCAGTTGTTTTTTGGAGTTCTTGACTTCAGCCTGTCAAATAATGATACAATGAAATAATGAAAAAAAATATTAATTTGATTTCGGAATTAGATCAAGTTCAACGGAGGGGGGCTAGATTTGTCAAACATCGTTATGACCAACGCAGCAGCGTATCTACTTTGCTAGACAATTTAGTTTGGGATTCTCTTATGGAGCGGCGTTTACAATATAGATTTAAACTTATTGAAAACATTTAAAGATAGGCCCTTTTCCGATGACATTAAGGATATATTACGAACCCCAAGGTATTACAGTTGTAGGGATCACAAATATAAGATTAGAGAGATAGACTGCGAGACAGACAGGTTTAAACTGTCATTTTTTCCAAGAACGATAAGAGACCAGAATGCTTGTGGTCGAAATCCCCCAGGAGTCAGTTCATTACAATAAGTATTAATGTGCAGGTTAGGGACTGCGCGTGGAAAAACATATTTTTTTTTAATGCAACAATTTCAGAGAGTAAAAATCATTCGCCTTGACCGGGGTTCGAACCCGGATCCCTCGATATCCGGCCGAGTGCTTTAACCATTTAAGCTACCGAGACATCCTCTTACACTCTGAAGTGTTCCAGGTTCCCCCCTTCCCCTACCTATTTGAATAAACCCCAACCCTCCCATCCCTTACCCTTTCCTCCTGGTGCTACACCCCCTGCCACACACCTTTTTTGGTGGCTCGCAGGATATTTATATAGATCTAGAGGTACATAATATTCTCCTGTTATCGTTTTACCTTTAAGAAGATAGTCAATGAACACAATTCTGTGGCTATTCAAAGAAACAGTCATCTTCGTGGAACTGTCTTCACCTTTTTTGGAGCAGGTTCACCCATTGCAGTCTACTGTTTTGAATGTTCTTTCCTCTCAGGAGTGTAGCGGTGAATACAAGTTTCATTTACAGTTATGAATCAATGCAAAAAATCCAACTTGCTTCGCTTAAACTGCTTCTACAGGGCCTTGGAAATGTTCATTCAAATGCATTTTGTCTAAAGTGAGCAAACGGGACACCCAGCGCATAGCTATCTTATGCATGTCCAAATCTTCTGCCAATATGTGTATGACAAACATATTCTTTTGATATGACCATAACCTCTGCTAACTCTCTAACCTTAATTCAATGGTCATCCAGTACCATTTGGTGAACTTTTTCAATGCTTTTGGTGGTCACAGTTTTTGGCTGTCTCAGGAACACTCATCAATAGCCAAACTGGTATGGCCTTGTTTAAAATCAGCTGCCCAAAATATCACAGTCGTAAAATAATGTCCCAGAGTATCCATACACAATGTCGAACTTGCCCTTGATTTGTGTAGGCATATTTCATTTCATTACATGAAAATCAAAAGGTGGGAAGAAGGCCATATATGGACTAATTCTTAGTATCTATGAGGAAGGAATCTGGCCGGAAGATTTTGTGAGATCGGTGTTAGTTCCTATTCCAAAAAAGGGAAAGGCTACATCATGTGAGAATTACAGAACAACAAGTTTGATATCCCACGCAGCTAAAGTTATTCTCAGGATTATCAACAAAAGGATAGAGAGTAAGGCAAATGATTACTTAGGGGATGATCAGTTTGGGTTTAGGAAAGGAAGAGGTATGTGTGATGCCATTGCAGTAATGAGATCACTAATCGAGAGGAATATGGAATACAATCAGGACGTTTTTGCCTGTTTTGTATATTTTGAAAAAGCGCTTGATAGAGTGAATTGGGAAAAATTAATGCTTGTATTGCAGAAAATAGGAATGGATTGGAGGGACAGGAGACTGATCCGCAACCTGTACATGTCTCAGACTGCTCAGGTGCAAGTGGGGAACGGAGAGTCTGGATGGGCAGTGTTAGGAAGAGGTGTAAGGCAGGGTTGCCCATTGTCACCGGTACTGTTCAACATATGTGTAGAGGAAATGATTAAAGAGGCATGGGAAGAACTGGAGGTAGGAATGAAAGTCGGAGGGGAATTCGTAAAATCGGTTAGGTTTGCTGATGACCAAGCATTAGTTGCTCAGTCAGCCAAGGGGTTGCAAGCATTGCTGAGTGAATTGGAGGTTCAGTGTGATAAATATAGGATGAGAATCAATATTAATAAAACAAAGGTTATGCGATTTTCCAGAAGGAAAAAGGCTAAGCTAAATATTAAAATAGGTGGGGAAAAAATAGAGCAGGTAGAACAGTTTACATATCTCGGAAGTGTTTTGGACCAATACGGTCAAAGTGGTAGGGACGTAAGGAGAAGAATTGCACTAGGCAAGGAGGCTTTCTCAAGGAGGAGGGAGTTGATGATGGGGACGTTGAGTAGAGATGTTAAGACAAGACTCGTAAAAACTCTGATATGGAGCGTAGCTATGTACTGCGCAGAAACGTGGTCACTGAAGCAGGAGGATAGATGTAGATTGGAGGCTTTTGAAATGTGGGTGTGGAGAAGAATGGAGAAGGGGAAATGGACCGATAGGAAAACAAATGAGGAAGTACTGGAGATGGTGGGTGAGGAGAGGGGTTTGTTGAGAGAAATCCTATGGAGGCAGGAAAAATGGATGAAAGGCGTATTGAGCAGTAGTGGAATGTTGAAGAGGGTAATAGAGGGGAGAATGTTGGGCAAGCGAGATAAGGGCAGGAACAGGATAGGGATGTTGGACAGGATGAAGGGAGGAAAGAAGTACACAGAGATGAAGAGGGTCCTGATATAGATTAGTTTGCTAGGTGGGGAGTCACAAAATATTTATTTGATAGTTGTGTCCATCCAAAAACCTACCTTAACCGGTAGATTACCTAATAATAATTTCATTTCAAAGACAAATGTTTAGTGATAGCTTGATGCTAAAATTTTTTTCCATTTTCACAAAAACCCACACAATGACTCACTCAAACAATGGTCAAACAACAACTGTGTGTACAAAATGGATGAAATTTTGTGACTACCTTTCAATGTATGTGCAAGCACATTCTCCTACTTATGTTGAAGAGTGCTGTCTTCCTGCTGAGGTCGGAATCTTTTAAGAACACCCTCATTTGACTTTCCATTCACTATCTGCCACTGCAGCCATATCATCAGCAAACCTGATACACTCCACTATTTAACCTCTGATGTTCACTCCTCTACTTCCATTAAAACAGTCTGGTATTATCTCTTCCTAATATATGTTAAATAGATCTCTCTCTAGAAGAGACAAAGAATTGGAAAGAAGCGAATGGTAAAAGAGAGGTTTTATGCTGTTTTTTAGTATAAAGGACTTGCCAATATACCACTATTTTACCTCATTGATTATCCTTTAGCAAGTAAATAATTATGATGTTTTTACAAAATTGATTGCATAGTGTAAATAATTATTTGAAATTAAAAATATATTATATAGTTAGTGGGTCACGGTAGACCATGGGTAGAGCATTGGACTACTGACTGTAGTGTCTGGGTTCGATTCCTTGGAAAACCTCTCTGGGCACCTGCAGCTCCACCCAAGCTGTGTGATTTTTCGGGTACCAGTTCCTCCTGGGAAACTATAACTGGCCCAGGGAAAGGAATTGGCATGCCCTACCCTGATTTGTGAATTTCACTCGCCTTCGGGCGTAGTACTGGGTGAACTCTGCCATCACCTACCAAACCAACTTTTGGGTTGATTACTGTGTTTATGTTTTTATTATATAGTTTAATTGAAAATTTTTGTTATGCTCATGAAGGACCAATGGCATTTTCATACTGTTAAACCATTTCTTTCCAGAGATTTGAAAAATAGAATGCGGGAAGCTATAAGGATACATTACAGTTTAGGATATGATGCTGGGGCATCACCATATCTAACTTATCCTGTATTTTTTTCTCGACTTACTGCAGAAGAACCAAATTCAATTCATGATGAGTACTGGCATCCACATGTGGACACGGTAAGATATATATTTTTATGGTATAAATAATCTTTCACCCTGAATATAATCAACTTACCTAGGTTAGGATTACACAAATACGCTAGAAGAATATTTTTAGAGTTTATGTAAACAGCTTTCATTCAATTTTCACTTATTTTTTAAAATTAAAATTTATGTTTTGTGGATTAAAATGCTGAAGATAATCCTGATAACATTTCATTAATTTTGAATTCATATATCGGCTCTTGTTATCACCTGTAATGTGATTTCTATTATTTATACTTTTTTATATAAAATGAAATTGAAAAAAATATTAATTGTTGCATCAAATGATTACTGTTTTGATCAGTACTCTTTAATAAGTAGTTTATTCTGGAAAGCTTACTGTTTACCATAGTTTTTTTGCATGAAGGTGTTAGATTATTTAATAAGTTAGGTTGTAAATCACTTACTAGAATTTGTTAATATTGTTATTATATTCTATTGGTTAAGGTAGTTTTTTGATGGACTCAGTCTAAACAAGCGTAAAACAATACATTTTCTTGCTTTTGCTGACAAAAACCTCAACCTGATATCAACCTTACAGTAAAAGTAAGTCCCTCTTCAATTCCTCATGCCTACTTTCTCCCTTTACTCCATCCAACATGCATATGTTATTTATTTCCCTTTCTTGTTTTCCCATCCCGTTTATTTAGACACAACCCAGGTTTCAATGTTCAGCGTCATCATCAGGTCAATTTAAGCAAACGTAAGCATGATGATAACATTGAACATTGAAACTGAGGCCATGTCTGATTATAATACTGTGAAATGACAAAGTTATAGCTTTTCATTATAAAATTAATCAATTCCATATAGTTACATCTCAAATAACCAACTCCATATTTAACTTAGCATTTCTCCTTGATTTGTCTTCTTGATGATTTGTCCTTCTTACCCCCTGACAGTGCATTCATCTTCCTGTTCAGTGCACCAATTTCACCTTTTCTCTGTAGACTTCCTGGCTCTGTGTTTTCCACCGCCCTTCTTTTGCTCTTATGTGTTACTGCCTAAGTTTAGTATTTAGGTCTTAATACTTCCTTCTATCTATCTCTGTGTTTATATTCTTCCATTTCCTTCTCTCTTATATCTTTCTAATCATATCATCCATAATCCATGGTATCTTTGTCCTTTTCCTATTAGCCATTCCTGTAATTTCTTTTGTGGCTTTCAATATCCAATCTTTGATATGTTCCCACTTTGATAGTACCCAGCTCTCTTTCCTCACTCATGATTTTCTGTATAGCTTGCTAGTATTCCATCTTTTTTGATCTGATTAGTGCTTCTGCGTTCAATTTCCTAAGCTGTCTTTCCTGTTTTATCTTTTTGAATTGGACACTGCACTTCATAATTACTAAATTTTGATTCGAGTTTGCATCCGCCCCTGGGAAAATGTAAATTTTTTGGCATCATATTTTTTGAATGAAATAATAACATGCAATCTCGCAATTTTTTGTCAATAGGTATTGCAATTGTTAGCAGTATGAATTGGAAGAATTGGTAATACTGAAAGAGCTGGTGTATAACAAAAATTTTACGGGGACTTTCATAATTTCTTAAATGTTCATCTTATCATTTCATTTTGCAGCCTTAGGCCTTATTTCCATCAGTAATTGGTGGTTAAACATATTTAGCTCTATAATAGACAATTCGTCATACTTGCACTAATATTTGATTCTCTTTTTTCACAGGAAACTTATAAGTCATTTCACTATACAGGTCTTGTATACTTGAACACTTATAACAAACAGTTCACTGGTGGCCGCCTTATTTATACAGATCTATCAAGAAGACCGTTAAATAGGACGGTTGAACCTAAAACTGGTAAGAATATTTTGATAACACAGGCCAACAGTGGTTTTGGTGCCGGAGCTTTTAATGCTGATTTAAAGAACAATTGGGGTGCTGAATCCAATTATGACACTAGTTTTTTCCTATCAGCTAGAGTTTTCAAGATATAGATATGTTGTTACTTACGTAAAAAAATCTTCTACATGATGATATGGGAATATTATATTAATAATTATCTCATTGGCCTACAATATAGAAATATACATAAAACTTATTGACAGTTTATTGAAAATAAAAGGAACACCGCAGAGTGGTTATAAATTAGTATACTTATAGATTTATTTAACTTTGAAAATTATTTTCTGGAATATATCAAATATTAAAACAACTAATCGTAAGATGTGCCATATCTAAAAAAGTAGAGCTGTTAAATAAAAACGGATTTCATATTTGGATTCAGCTCTACAAATATAGTTAAAATCATCACAAAGATTACCGGCACTAAAAAAAATTTTTTTTTGTAGGCCTGTGTAATTCATGCTAAGACACTACATGCCTTTCATGAAAGTAACTCTGTGTAATAATTTCCACCATCAATCACAAATAATGATAGAATGAATATGACTTGGAGTGAATTTTACAGTGACAGTTATTTTTCAACATGAAAGATACTTTTATAAATTTGAATGTGTGTGTTTATTTCCTATCAAATGAAATTTTGGTAAGGGTTCTCTGACAGAATTATATTTTTAGGCGACAGCCACTTTTCCAGAGGTCAGATACTGAAGGGCCTCTCAAAATAACTCCCTCAAAGTTATAAACAACCTTTAAATGCTTGGCCAAAGTAGAAAAACTTAAATGTCATGATGTTTGTGTATTTTTTCACCCACTTATGACTGATCCACATCTCCCCATCCAATCACCTTCAATACATTGCTAGCCCTCATGGAATTATTTAGTCTGAATTTGTTTGTAAAGAAGAATAATAAATTAAGTAGCCCAGTTTAGCATTAGATCTAGTCCTCTACTAACAGAATAAGAGTTTTTTTGCAGTGAAGGAAAAAACCAGAAAACCATCCAGTGGGATTACTCTCTTAGCAAATGCTTGATAATTTTTTAACGAGATGTGCCCTACAAAAGTTACAAAAGCAGAGTGAAAAAATGTGTTTGAAGTAAAAATATAAACTTGGACTGCATAAGAGTCTAGAAAATATAAAATTTACAATGAAAGAATTTCTTTAAAGTACCATATTTCTCATAGTAAGTCACACCTGTACAAAAGATGCACTGTGATTTTTCAGGCTAGTTTTTATAAAGAATACTTGGATCAGGCAGAAAAGGATGATACTATAACAATGTTAACACTTAATATGAAGAAAATAGAATTTTTTCGTGAAAATTAGCAGCTATGAGCTGTTACACACCTCGATATTCAATAGACCTAGCACCAGGTACATTTCCAATTTCATAATTTAATTCAGTTGAAAGTCCTAAAAGGGCCCATATTTCCTTAATATGATTCAGAGAAAACAGACATCCAGAGAAAAATGCAATAATTGCTTAACATAGTTTTTTAAAAAATTCAATGGGGATTTCATCAAAAGAGGCAGAGGGGGGTGGATTTATTTTATAGCTGCATAAGGGAACCCATTTTAAAGGGGACCGCATTGAAAAAAAGAAATATTAATTAATTTGCCGAAACAACCAGTCATAGGACCTCATGACTGAATCTCATGCCAAAATAATTATGTGTGCGATAATAAAATATTATCGCACATTAATGGTAGTGGAGCAACTGCTAACAATAGCAGTAGTTGAATTTATTTATATATTAAGGCTTTATGTTGTACTGAGGAGATCTACAGTTTCCTTGAACAATTTAATTTTCTAGTTAATATAAAAAATTGGCAATAGAGATAAGGATTTGATAAACCTTGAACTTTGAAAACTACATTGAAGGTCCTCAGGTCCTGAATCTGGACAGGCCTTGTAACCATATTTCAATTGCCATAGTAAGTCACACCTTTAAGTCACATCAACTTTAGGCTGAAGTCGAAAGGCCAAAATATTTGCTGGTATAATCACCCTGGATGCATGATCGGTTTACTTCTAACACTATTGGAAAACTCATACTCTTGGTTGATGAGTGCTCTCTTAACTACCTATAAGTTTCCCAGTCCTGTGACATTTCTGTTTGATTTTTATTTTGATTGTCATGCAATATTGATATTTCTTTCAATTTTTATTTTACCTTTAATATGCTGCATTTCTTCCAGGACGTGTTTCTATTTTTACATCTGGGTCAGAAAATCGGCACCTAGAAGAGAGGGTAAAATCTGGAGTGCGTTATGCCCTTACACTTTCATTTACTTGCAATCCAAATGCAGCTATTGAGGATATATCCAATGTATTTTTGAAAGATTCTTGAAAATCTATTTTAGTGCCATGCAAGTAACAACTCCCTCGTAATGCACCTCTTGACATTCCAATCTTTAAATGTGTTTTCATTAAATGTATGTGCATTTTAAAGGACTGAAAGTTTTAAATGTGCCTTTGAATTGAGGTACATTTGTTACCTACCTTGTTTAATGTAGTATGTATAGAAAATGTTATGTTTTAACTTTTTGTACTTGAATTATTTCTTAAAACCCAGCTTAGCATGATTGTGATTTAATTGAAAATTATATTTAGTGAAAGGAATTAAATGTGATGTGATTTTTTATTATGTGAGATATAAAATAAAATTTGTAAAAAACATAAATGGTGATGTATTTTGATAATTTTCATTCTGGAAAATCTAGTTATTGTCATCTCTGATTTTGGTTAAATGGATTTGTTCAATATAATTAGTCCCTAGATGCTGTTTGTAATATAAGTTGACATATTTCAACAGCAGTCTCAGTGTTTTAACATGATAGATTTTAATTGTATCTTCAGCTGAGTCATATATTTTGTATTAACTATTATCAACTCAAGTACATATCATTGTAATGTCATTTTGCCTCACTTGTGCTTAAAATCAGACTTACAGCATTGGTCAATTGAAAGTTAATAAAGTGCTATTACTTTTATCATGATTTTTTTAATGAATAAATGAAATAAATGTGTTAAGGAATTCTGTATCCATTCTGGTGCCTGTTATAATTTAGTTACTTTAATTTTTGTTCGTTAAATAGGGTGATGAAATTGAAGTTAAAATGACAAACTATTTGCTGAAGTTCAAGTCCTAGATTTTTTTGTTTTCCCACTACTGCAATTTTTAAAATATTTATTTGGAAGAAAATTAGTGTGTCATTAGATCAATATATGTGTTAGCAAAAATGATGTGATTTCACTTCAAATTTATCATAAAATTGATTTATTTCATTAGGATGTTAGAGTAATTAAAAAGCAACATGAAATTATTACTGCAGTATAAAAATTATCAATTGTATTTATTAACCCCAAACTGTTCAATTAGTAGCTCTACTTAATATAAATAATTGAACGTTATTAAGTGTCCCTTATTTCCACTTGGTGAAGTCACTGTAAGAGATCAGTACCCTAGGAAAGGAGACTCCTATAAGATCTGTAAATAATATTCACACCAAAACTGACATTGATTTAATAAAAAAGTCATACTTTCATTGAGAACTGTGCTTATATTTCGTATAGAAATAATGGAGTTGAGCCAGGCTAGTGGGTAGTGTTTATTTAGTGACTGTAGAGTTTTTGTCACCAAAATTCAGTCCTTTTAAAAAATGAAGCAAATGTAATTTGTTAAAAACTGGTGGGTACCCCAGCCAATCTGTATGCAAATGATTATTGATCGGGAGGCTTCATTGTTATCACTTTTTGATTTGATGCCACTACATAACATGGAGGAAGAAAATTTAGGTATGTATTTTGAATTTTACAGTATTAGCTGGCATTAAATGCTTACTATTAATTTAGTTTTGAGGCCACATAGCTTTAATTTGGTAGATACATGTATTTATGATTAATGTCAAATTCCATGGCTATAATTGTTTGGAACAGTGAATGCTCTGTTATGTCATTTTAATTTCTATTTTGGTCATTTCCATAACAATATCCAAAGTAAATAAAACAGTTTCTGGTGTGACTTAGTGAAAAATCTTCATATTGAAATTGAAAACTAAACAACTTGGCTTTTCCACATAGAAACATATGTATTTTGTATGTGGAAAAGCCAAGTTGTTTATTTTTCAATTTCCATATCCAAAGTGAAAATGACTTTTACTTCTTATTTAGAATCTTAAAAATTTGTTTTGCATTAATCAATAACCATTACATAAATTATCTTCAAACAGAACTCTTTACAGAATTCAAAACATGGTTTTTGAATGCATCAACGGCTTCTTCAGGTGCTGAAAAATGTTGGCCACGCAATTTTTTCTTGATAATCCAGAATAAAAAGAAGTCATTTGGTGCTAAATCAGGACTGTACGGAGGAAGACCATCAATTCGACATTTTGGCCAGTCAAATAGGTGGTTGTTTCAGCCAATCCGTGAGAGCTTGCATTGTCATGGTGAAGAATCATCTTTCGCTGCTGCTTCTTTTTCCATATTTCAGCAAGCACTTCGGGCAAACAAATGCTGGTGTACCATTCAGAATTCACGGTTCTACATTGCTCTTATGGTACTGTAACATGTCCAGTTATTCTGAAGAAACAGGCAATCATTTGCTTTGATGTGCTTTGTACATGAATCACTTTTTTTGGCATTGACTTGTCTTATAGTGGATTGCTGTTTTGTTTCAGGCTTATACGCATAGATTCAAGATTTGTCACCTGTATAGATGTTACACACAGCTTTTGATGCACTGCAATTGTTGAGCATTTCTTTGCACCAATTGACACGAGCATGTCTTTGAGTTTTTATCAAATTATGCAGGATCCAACATGATCAAATGTTTTTCACAGCTGACTTTCACTTATTGATGCTCGTCATACTAATCCTCAAAGATGCCTCAATCTCACGATAAGTCAAATGACAATCTTCCTTTACTAGTTACTGCACAGCATCGATGTTTTCTGGCACAACTGATTTTGGACAACCTTCACAGCTGAGCAAACGGTGGCCATGATGGAATTCATAACACCAGCGTTTCACAGTGGAAAAGGATGGGGCTTCATCGCCAAAAGTGGAAGTAAGTTGATCGATTCACTCCTGTCCACATCGAAACCACAAAATCCATATTGAAAGTCATAGAAAATCATCCCACAAAAGTGTTCAAAGTTAACTCCATTTTTTTTGCCTAGACAAAGTTTTCAAGTCACTGTAAACAACACAAGTTATGTTCAAATGGCAAAATGTTGTGAAGAAAGTTAGCGTTAAAAGGGTCAAATTTTCAGATGGAAATGTCAGATGCACCGAAAGTACTTAGTATTGTCCAGGGTCAAAATATAAATATTAACCCTCATAGCATGATTCTAAAACTACAGGATATGGTCAGCTCTGCAAGCAAATTACTCCCTTTCTAATTGAGGAGTCTTACCTTAATAATATATTTTTACATTTACCAATACTCTCCATTGGAGTGAATTGCTAATAATATTGTTAAAATATCTGCATTTAAAGAGAAATAAGTTGAAATTAAATATTTGAGAAAAATTACATGTTACCTTCTCGGAAAATCTATTCAAGTAATGAGAGCAATTTGCTGATTACCTCCTTATGAGTCCTGAGTCCTTACAGTGAACATATAATCAAATTTGCAAAAAGCTTTAAAACCTCTTAGCTCATCAGTATAAAATATTACAACATCAAAGCCTAATTTAAGGAGTTTCTTATTCTGGTTGGTAAGCATTTATCTATTGAACTGAGTTCTGGGTGAATCTGAGCACCCTCAACTTAGCAAACCGGGTGATTCTTTAAGTATTTGATCTTCAAGGGAAAGCTCAGACGATTAACAGAGGAAAAGGAACTGTCCCCATGTCCTTCAGTGTGAAATTCACATGTTGTACATGAGTTCTATCACAACCTTTCAAACCAACCTTTAGTTACTGTGTTCATCCTTTGAAAATTCATCAAGCTCTTGACTTCAAACCTGCAGCTTAACTGGCATCTTTTTTTTTCTCTACATGAGGTAGGTAATATTCCTACACAATCTCCAATCACCTATTAATCCTGGGAGGTTCCTATTACTTTTTGTGGTGCAACATCATCAAGTTCAAAATGAATTGAGTTGCAGCTTTACACATTGTCTGGGAGAGGTTTGGCAGCTGGAGAAATGACGGGTTAGAGAAGTATAAGGAGGAGAAGGAGGCATTAGCAGCTGAGTTTTAAATGTGAGGGAGTGGGAGAAGATAATAGCACCATGGGAGTTGAGGTATGTTGGCCTTTACTAAGGAGGGGGGGAAGGGATACATTGTTAACAATGAGAGCATTTTCCACAACACTTCTGACGATTTTCATCTCCACAAGCAAGTCTCTTATAATGAATTTCATTTTAAACTTGGTGTTGTTCCACTGCAGAAACCCAGATTGTACATAATAATTTTTTAATGGAGTACAAAGTGATTTAGCATTATGGAGTCTTTTCAATAAGCAATACCTGAAATCATTACAATAATGCTTACTCAAGGATTTTCTTATGTGATAAATATTGACTGTATAGTTTCCATTTGCATTAACCATGATTTATTTACATTATTGATATTCCTCATTAATTAAGACAAGCATGACTCATATCACATTATCCTCACTCATCGTTCATCTCACAACAAATATGTGGTATTTTATAAAATTTCATTGGAAAATATTTCACAGCCAAAGGAAAGGCTGGATATATTTTAATAATGGTAGTTCCTCCCATTTCAAAATTCATGACCAAGTCTTATTGTAATAGAAAGAAATATTTTTTGCACCAATACAATAGTGTAGCTCGATTTTCCTTTTTTCAGCAACATCACACTAAGATGTTAATCCATGAGAAATTCCTATTAAGCTGATTCATCACAAATACATTATTGCTCATTCACTAAACATCAGTTTCCTCTTGAAAAAAGAAGAAAGATCATTCAACCTTTCCACAGTCTTCAGGATTTGGTGAAGCAGGCGAAGAAGGCACAGTTTTTGGATTAAGTGAGAAAAGCCGAGGGTATAGGGTTCCTAATGACTCAATATGAAGCTGAAGAGTGTGTCGCAATGCATCTGTATGCCGTGGTATTGGTCTTGCTGAGCTGACCTCACTGCCTTCAACTTCCTCAGCCCCTGGCCCCATGCCCTGACGCCACACAAGTCCTGAGCCTGCATCCTGAGAGAAAAGTGCAGGAGATGGAACATTCTCATGGGTGTAATTCCATATATCACGAAGAAGAACCACAACCTGAAATAAAACATATTTTTTAATGAAAATGTCATAGGCCACACATCTCGATTAATGGCATTTTTATAAGTGAATATACCTGGGGATCCATGTAAATCATTTCAATTATCCATGTAATGCTGAGCTCTCAATGAAAGTCATCTGATTTCAAACCTATTTGAACATGTTGGCCACACAATCAATTTTTAATCCATAAATATTAACAGTTTAAAGCCAACCAAATTAAAATTTAAAAGACAACATGGACTTATTTGTGAAATTTCCTGCAGACCTTTCCCTCCCAAATTAATGCACTCATACCAAAGACTTGTCTTTTGATGTAGAGCGGAGGAGAGCTGGGATTTCATTCTTCAGACTTTTCCAAAGATGGAAAGCGCTCTTCATTTCTACCAAAATATCCAAGAATTGATGTGTATTTGTTATTCGTCCAACCATTAGCCTAGGGAGAGCAGCCCTGAGTTATAAGATTATCTTGTAACTCATAGGGACGTGTGCGTGGTTGGTACAAAGGTACATTGGTAGTGGGAAGAAGCATTACACAGTGCCACTTTTTCTTTAAATATCCACACACTTACATAAAGAAGGAAATTTAAAATTACTTTTTGTTTATTACTTAGTATGGATGAAAGGCATATTGATCAGCAGTGGGATGTTGAAGACAGTAATATAGGGGAGAATGTTTGGCAAACGATGAAAGGACAGGATAGGGATGATGGACGGGAGGAAGGAAGTACACAGTGATGAAGAGAGACCTGATGAAGAGTATGTTGCTTGATTGTGTTTTGTTTGGAGCCACAAGATATTTATTTGATAGTTGTGTCCATCCAAAAGCCTACCTTAGCCGGTAGAATACATAGTAGCAGATCTTTAAATGTATTGCGGTGCATAAAATCTTTCCTAATTGTCACGGAGCACGTGTTCTGTGGAATATGGTTTAGGAACCCCTGCTCTAACAGATCATATACCCTATTGATTTCCTCCCTATGGCTGTTTGGTGGCATGTAGCCCTGAAAAATAATTGGACTCATTGGTCCAGCTTTCACTGTCATCAGTTACTTGCTCTATATTAACTATGTTTCTTCCTACCTTTTTTTTCAATATTATTTCCATCCCTCAAAGGTTCTCTTCCCATCCACTGTATATTACTCTATAGGTATCACTCCAGTAATCCCTACTATCCCTACACATCAACTCACACAGCCTTAAAAAATCTATATTTTCTCCCTCAATTACTCACTTTATATTCTTTAATTTCCTTGTCCTCAACATTGGTCTACCATTCCAAGTCCTTTTTCTAATTAATTTGGTTCTCTTCCGTGTTTTCTGTGCTGCTACTTTTGCTTCTGCTTGGCAAGGTTTTTATGAGATGACAAGAATGAAAGTCTTGCCTCCCCTGTTGCCAGGTACGACATATGGTCGATCATGCTGAGCCCCATAGTTGCCAAGACTCATATTCTCTATAGTGTCCATCATATAAATCTTGGGAACAATAATTGAGGTGGTTTCCTGTTGCCTTCCTCAAAACTGTTTTTAACAGGACGCCATCACTCAATGACCACCCCACTAGGGTCAGGTGCTTTTGCAGTTGCCTCACTGAGGAACAGAGGCTGCGAGGACTACCTTTTGTTTGGCTCCTAACTTTCAATACATGGGTGACCCTACCAGAAGCAGATATGATTATTCCTTCCTGCACAGCTATAGGGGTCATCAGAGCAGACAAGCTCTTCCACCACATCAAGGCAGTCAACCATAGTGAGGGCAACTTCTCATATGTGAAACCAAATATTACTCACCTCATGGGGCCCAATTTTTGGAATTACATCTCGAATAGCTGACAATGGGGATGGTAGTAGCTGACCCAAGGCCATCAGGTCAATCAACCGCTGGGTATTTGCCAGCAGGCTTGGAGGAGGTGGTGGTGGTCTGTTGGAAGAGTTGGAAGTAGTAGTAGTGGTGGCAGTGGTATGAGAATTCCACTGAGCCAACAGGGTAGCCATTATTGCCCGAAGGAGAACAGAGCAATAGCACAGAGCAGGTCTGTGGGTTGCTGCTAGGGTAAGGAGTGCCCACAATACCGGCAGGCGTTCAAATGTACGCCTAATTTGTAGGTCTCTTTCTATTGTTACCTGAAATTTGAAAGATAAATAAAATTGTTAGAGTTGATTGAAGAAGTGAGATTTAAGTTGCTAAGTTCAGAACCAGCCATCAGCAGATATTTTCAGAGTAATATCATGTTTGATGCCTATCACAATAATACGTAAAAATAAGCATTAAAGGTCAGAATATTAAATTTTTAACTGTGCTACTCTCAGATCATTTAAATCTAAGTTTAATACTTAGCTTCAGAATAAAAACCCTCTTTCCCCTCTGGGTCCCCACCTACCTTACTCCTCACTCCTTTCCTCCCCCCTTCCTCAAACATGTATAAATTAGATGTATTCACTATTTGAACTTTGTCTTGCACCTGAGGATGGTTCTGTGAACCAAAACGTATCGTACTTTACCAATAAACCTGTGGAAAAGTGTTGTCAATGGGTTCAACTCTCAGGCGGCGAGCTTCTATGCAGAGGGGTTAAAGAAGCTGGTGCAGCAGTATGAAAAATGCTTAGAAGTGAATGGCGATTATGTAGAGAAGTGAAGTAGGTTTGTAGCTAACTAAAAGTGCCAATAAAATGTGTTTCATATGAGTACATATTTTCCAGTGACCAAACGGCCCTTACTTTATGCATATGCCTCATATTTCACTCGTAGAGAAAGCCACAATTTTGAAGAGAGGTCCTAAAATTCACAAGAAGATCGGGAGATAGAAGATAACTGGTGCATTTGGTCAATTGGTAAGAATAGTTGAAAGGATATTCAATCTGATAATTCAACCTAATCAAGTCATAAAAAATAAGAAGTGTCAATATTGGCAGTGATGAATGCAGGGCATGAGAATGGTAGAGGGAGTTTTTTGGATGGTATATATGACAGTGGTGCACATTAAAGCAAACCCTGTATTAGTTAGCAAAAATGATCAAAGGGAAGTTGATATTAATCAAAATTTGAGCACTTTCTCCAGTTTCCTCAAATGACAATTTCTCTATACTTTTATACTTCATTTAACTCAGCTTTCCTTTATACAACTGTATCAATACTGCAACTTTAATCATTTGGAACAGATAATGTTTGCAAGCATGAATTATGTAATGTACAGAAATGAGTTATCAGAAATTTGCATTCAAACTTCAAAGGTTCATCTACATCTACATAAATACCCTGCGAGCCACCAAAAAGGTGTGTGGCAGGGGGTGTAGCACCAGAAGGAAAGAGTGAGGGATTAGGAGGTTGGGGTTTTTCATACAGGTGGGGGGAACCTATAACAAAAAAGATATATATATCCACGCGCAGTCACTAACCTGTATGTTAATAATTATTGTGTCGAACTGACTCCTGGGGGATTTCTACTACAAGCATTCTGGTCTCTTATCGTTCTTGGAAAAAATGACAGTTTAAACCTGTCTGTCTCGCAGTCTAACTCTCTAATCTTATATTCGTGATCCCTACAACTGCAATACCTTGGGGTTGGTATTATGTTCTTGATGTCATCGGAAAAGGGCCCATCATTAAATGTTTTCAATAAGTTTAATCTATATTGTAAACGCCGCTGCATAAGAGAATCCCAACCTAAATTGTCTAGCAAAGTAGATAAGCTGCTGTGTTGGTCATAACGATGTTTGACAAATCTAGCCCCCCTCCGCTGAACTTGATATGATTCCGAAATCAAATTTATATTTTGAGGATCCCATACTATATAGTATACTGGCAGCATACTCTAGGTGGGGCCTGACTAAGGCAAGGAAACATCGTTCCTTCACTTTTTCGTCACATGCATCATCACATAAGGTTCATCACTTCAGGTTATCAAAAGTGACAAATATTAAATAAAGTTTGAATGAATGCTCTTTTCAAGAATAAAATCACTCAAGAAGTTCTAATATCAAATTAAAGTAGCACTGCCCACTTTTTTAAATTCATATCCCACTTTATGTATTGGATGAGAAACCCAGTGAAAATTTTTCCCAATGAATGATCATTTTTGCAGTATTGTAAGCTACAAAAAGAAGTGCACAGACAAAGAGTACTTCCTAACAAAACTCGCACTTTTTCATATCAATTTTCATAGCAATACATTCTGCTCATACACAAGCTATACATTACATATATATTATGAACTATTAATCTTGAACCAAGACTAAAGTCTTTTGTTGTTCAAATTAATACATCACAATAATACAACTTAAATAATAAATTACATAGCATTACCAATATCATCAACTAAAAGGATTATACTCACTTTACAAAACTCCTCTTCGGGCCAGGGAAGTCCGTTATACATGACATCTGGCGAAACAATTTCAACTAGAAGAAGAGAGACCATGGAAATGGCGTCCAATGAAACTGAACCAGTTGTGCTGTTTGGCGTATTTCCAAAAGCAGCTTGGCCATTAACAGAGTTTTCAGTTTCTGGTTCCTTTGTTATGCTGGTTTTTGTCACAGTGCAACAACACTTTACTGCTTCCACTAGCATCTGAATGTTCAAAGCAACCACCTCATCACTTGGTGGTTTGGGGGCACTCTTGTTATATTTAATCAGGTCACTATCACCAACACCAAATACCGATGAATGTTTCCGAGGAAGGGCTGCCCTTGGAGACCCATTCTCCCACAGTAAAACAGCTCTGGAAAGGGGGCTCCGCTATTGGAATACAAAGTATTAAAACTTTAACTTTTGCACTTTATGACCTGTAGAAAATTATAGTATAAAATAGTATTATAAGAAAATAATAGTATGAGATACTATTACAAAGTTTCAGAGGCCCCTGGAAACTTTGAAGTTCTATTTGATTTGCAAACTGGTTGAATGATTATTTGGAGTTCAAATAGCCAATGTTGAACTTGAATTTCACCCACATCCCTTAGCATATGGTGCAGTGCCAATTCAACCTGTTCTTATCTATGAAGTAATACATGCTACACATCAATGAGTTAAGTACATACAGCACTTGTATTTCAGTACAAATTGTTTATACATTATAATTAACACTATTGAAAAGATGGTAAGTGAATGTTGTCATTGGCTAATATTATTTTCATAAGGTCATCAAGTTATGGAAAATCAAATACATATTCATGTTCCAGTGATTACAATTTAAGATAAATAGCCATCTTACTTAGAATAATTTTTTTACTTTTTCCTTCGGTTTCAATCATTTCACAAAATGAGAATGATTAATTATAAATTAGAATGATTTATTGTCATATTAGTTACTTAATGAGAATTGATATTGTTAAAACAAAGTTTTCAAAATATATCCAAAACCTTTATGAACATGTATTAACAAATGAGTAGGTATTTCATTTAGTTCAATTTAATTAAAATCTGCAACTATATTTCTTAAAACGGCCTCTACTGATTGAACTTATTTCCTAATTTTATGTATTTTGATTTAATTTTAAATTTGTTCCAAGTTGGAACCACATTCTCTAAATTTTTAAGGGTCAATTAATACAACTGAGAAAGTTATTTAAATAAATAAGAAAATGATAATTGTGCATAATAACTTGGTTTAATAAGTGAGTGTGCACATACTGGGCATCACTATGCAAGTTTGATTAATTTGGATTCTAATCAAGACTACCGAGTCATTATGATTAGTGATCCACATGTCCCTACATGAGGACAAAGGATTTGTGAAGCTTGGTTATTATTTATTCTGGAGTAGATTGAATCATGCTGAAACAGATTCCTTACCTGAAATTGTAAAAACTTGCATACATGCAAACTTTCTTGAATGGCAAATCCCTCTACCAACAAAATTAGTTATTGTGTTGGTGTTTGTATTTTATAACAAGGATGAAAGAGTGTGACAAATGATTACAGATGCTTCCAAGATGATTTTTGATCATAAATACCTAAATATTTTTTTGAAAAAATCATCCATCTTGTAATCATGTAAATATGCCCTTGACAGAATACATTCGATACATAGCTGCTTCAAAACATGCATGTAATAGTGGTGTTTAGCTGAACAGTGTGAAAAGAACCCTTAATCATATTTCATAAATGAGCATCCTGCTGCATTTTTCTTCTGAGCCGACTGAAATAAAGTGAGATAATTTGTGTAATTTTGCATATCTGCTTAGGAGATATAGGGCCAATATTATGAGGCTTCATGCTCTTTTGCTGCAATTTCACATTTAAAAAGTTTCAAGCGAATTTAAAGTGAACTTGCTCAGTTATATGCCCAGCGGATTGAGATGGGGCCGTGGCTAATGTAAGGGCTTCCCACCCTGAATGCTTGGGTTCAAATCCCACCAATGACATTTTTTTCAGTGGTGTCCCAATCCCTACTTGAGGTTTGTGGAGGGCACTTTCAGTGAGTATGCCATTTGTCCGATTGGATGTTAAACTGCGGACCCCTTGGTGCCTTTCTTTAATAGCAGGCTAATACCGATGCCCGGTTTCTCTCCACCCTACATCCTTTCCTGTCCATCCCTAATGGCGCAAATGACCTCAGCTGTAGGTTGCCTCCCATAAAAACTACTACTAGTACTACTTTAATGAACCCTAATATGACGGTGAAATTTAAAACAAATAATAATAAACATTACGTATGTTGACTATTCAAGTATTCACCAAAATGCTATTAAAAAATCTAGGTTGGAAGATACTAAGCAAGTTTCCTCGTCATTTCCCAGGGACCACTTTCTATAATTCCTGTTTTTATGCAGTTTTGTAAAATGAACTTTTCTGTGGCATCTTGGTTAATATGCATCCTGGTTAACCTGATCATGTCTAGGCATAAGTGAACCATATTAAAAAAAACAGATAACAACTACTCACTGATTGGTAAATGTTAATTAAGAGAAGGAGTAAAAACACCTGAACTCTCAGCCTGAATATGTAAAACAATATTAACTTATACATAAATAAATAAACCATAGACAAATTTATCAACCCGAAGGTCGGTTTGATAGGTGATGGTAAAGTTCACCGACCAATAAGCCCAATGGCAAGTGAAATTCACACATTAGGGTGGGGGTGCCAGTTCCTTCCCCTATTATAAATAAATAACATCAAAAATAAATAGAATATAATTAATGATAACTGTTTATTAATATTTGTAAACTATAATCTAAATTAAATGAATTTAAAATTTAATATTTTTGAAAAAGTAATAGATTGATCAAATATTTTTAAAATCTATATGTGTACACTAGAGTTTAATTTTAGATGACATTAGAGACAATAGAGTTTAGAATTAGAGACAATGGAGTTTAATTTTCTTACCCCTTTGTTAGCTTGTTGATTCAAATATGAATAAATTCCATCTGATGGCAATCTTGCACCAAAAAGAGATGCAGTTTCCTGATGAACTAAAGCACCTTCTAATAAATCTCTCAACGCCAAAGCTCTTGCAGTAGATGAAAATGGAACCAGTCTAGATAGAATTCGACAGGCCACTCTGCAACCAGATGTTCCATTCACTGTTATACCTGCTGATGCAGCTTCTAGTTTTGCAAGAAAGAATAACATCATTAGATGCAATGCAATGTACATGGCTCTCATTCAATAATTCCTTAGAAAATCCAATAGATGGCATTCATAGTATGTGAAAAGGTTTGCTTTTAGTAAACCCCATTTCTCACTAGCATGCTGTTAAAAATTCAGCTAGATTCATCATGTGGTTTCATTTCCATAGTCGACTGAAGCAACAAACTTGTTAATTTGAAAAGTTGAAAAATTTGAGTTTCACGCAGTGAGTAAACAATTCAATTTAAAAGACTAACACTGATAGAATTCAAAGCCGAGTTGGATGAAGTTCATGGCACATCTGTTCCTGTGTTTACAACTACTTACAATTGCCAAGAAACTGCTGGAGATTCCATGACAGCAACTTTTAACAGAGTCATCCACTAAATGTGCACTACTATGCAACAATTTCAGAGTGTAAAAACCATTTGCCTTGACAAGGAGTCAAACCCAGATCCCTCAATGTCCTGTCGAGTGGCTTTAGCTAGTTAAGCTACCAGGTTATCCTCTTACAATCCGAAATTTTAGGGGCTTTAAAGGAACAAGATGTTGGGACAAAATACCATACATACAATGTCACAGGCATTCATAGTCATGTGTGAAGCACCACAGTCCAAGAGGTTAAAGAGCTTAACTGGCTAAAGTACTGAGTCAGACATCGAGGGATCTGGGTTCAAATCTTAGTCAAGGCTAATGATTTTTACTCCGAAATTGTTGCATCATTTGCCATTGGGTAAATGAGTTCAAATGTGGCCGTACATCTACAAATGATAAAGATTGGTCGGAACATCCAATGGAAGTGACTTACTCCATAATGATTGACAAAATCCATGATATGGTTTTGAGTGATTGACAAATCAAAGTTTGTGAAACAGTCGAGGCCACATGTATATCATAAGGTAGAATATTTTCAGTTTTGAATGAAAAACTGGACGTGAAAAAAATCTCGACAAGATGGTCTGCTCTCAGACAAGAATAAACACAATTGTGTGGTCGATTTGGAGGCTGGTTTGGCACTATTCTGCCACAAACCTGACAAGTTTCTTTATTGATATACAACTGTGGATGAAACATGAACACACTACTACACCCAGGGACAAAGGACCAATCAAAACAGGGCTTCTAAAGGTGTTAAAACCACAGGTATTGCAATTTTGTGGTTTTAATATGTTACGCTTCCACCACATCACGCCTGAGACCTCATCATTCCTTCTAAAGGTGATTCGGCTCCAAGGAAGGTGAAGATGGTAAAATCAGCTGACAAGGTGACAACTACAGTTTTTTGGGATACAAGTTGAATCATCTACATACATCAATTACTAGCAAAAAGAAAAAATGATAAATTTTAGAGTATTATGGGAGGTTATGCAGGTCTGTAGCTCTAGTTAAGCAAAGAAATCAAGAAAAAACACCCTCCTTTGGCAAAGAAAAAAATTCTTTTCCATCAAGACAATGCAAGTGTGCTCATTTGAAACAGTTTTAACGGCCAAAATTACAGAGATAAAGTTCGAATTGTTGTAACATCCACTGTATTTACCAGATTTGCCCTCTTGTGAATTTTTTATTTCCAAACTTGAAAAAATGGTTCAGTAGAAAAAGATTCACCTTGAACAAGGAAGTCATTACCAACACAGGTTTCTATTTTCAACTTTGGAAATCCAACTTTTTGGACAGCTTAAAAACATTGGAGAAATATTGGGAAAAGTATAATGAGCTAAAAGGAGATTTGCTGAAAAATAAAAAAAAATCTACCCAAAATGATTTGTTATTCTACTTTTTCCTAAGAACTTATTGAACATATTATGCAATGTCATCACTGCATGAACATTCTGATTACGATTTTGCACTGAAACTGATTTTCAACAAGTAAAATCATTGATAATATGGATTTTGACTGTTGCTACATAAGAATCATTACGTGGCTCAACTATTGCTATTTTGTTGCCATTAGGGTCTTCAGGAGTGCAATGCAGGAAGAATTTGCACTTCTGCAGATGTTCACTGAAAACTAAGAAAATATCAAGCCACACAATGCCACATATGCAGCAACATCTGAAAATCACCTTAACATCATCAAATGGCTCTGGTAACAAATGATCTGAGTTGAACCTATGTTTTATTTAAAATAGTTTGATACATTTGATTCAGTGTCACTCCATTTTGTAAATTTTACACCAAAAACACAAATATTAAGGACTTTTTTGTCATATGGATCACATAACTATACTTGTGTATATAATAAAGTATAGCCAACATGACTCAGTTACTCAAACTTTCCCAGTCACTTCCCCATACTTTTTCAGTCAGTTCCTGGCTTCAGATGGAGCATCCAGTGTTATGCTATTAACATGCAATAAGATTAGGTATAAGATGAATGAAGAGAGCTTGGTTATAGGAATACATACATTTTTGCATCTGAACTAACACTATCTGTTAATGATTTTTTCACAAAATCATTTTATTTAAAAGTTGAGCCCAAGAGCAGAACAAAAACTCTTTGTGACCCAGATTGAAACTGATTCCAAGTTTTAAGAAGCTGGATAAATAATTACAACTTTTGAGATATGTTGAATGATCCACATATTATTATGTTATTTTTCTTCTTTTGTATATTTATTAGAAAAGGGTTTGAAGGATTTGAAAAAAATTCACATTTCTTTGCTTTGATTCTACAAAATTTCAATGAAAAAAGCTACCCTATCATTTACATTATTTTTTATGCAGAAATACAATGGGTAAGGCTACAAGGCATATTCAAAAGGTAAGGTCTATTTTCTTGGATTTAAATATTGTTTTTTTTTGTTGTTAAATATTGTTGGATCAAAACAGAGTTGTACCCATGCAATGCCATCTATTGATTATTTTTGAAGCCACTGAAGTTATTGTTTTCATTAACTAGTTGTTTGTTGGTCAGTGAATGCAGATAACAATATACTGAAAACTGTTGCTCCTGCCAGTTGATTTTTGTGTTCAAAAGGATTATCAGCAGCCCTAATTCATTGGAAGTTGTGTCTAGTTTATGGACCTAGAGTGCATAGAAAAGGGTAAACAATGATGTTGAGATTTCAAAAATGGCCTCAAAAATGTGCATGATCAAGAATGGAGTGGCAGGCCCAAGATCCAGATTGATGAAAGTGTTCAACAGGTGGACAAAGAACTATGATCTGATGGACTAATGACAATTAGTGCTCTGGCTGGTAAATTTCCTACCAAAAACAATGTGGCAACACTTAATACATTTTACCAGTAGCCATAAAACTTTACTTTAATTAGGAATCTCCTTCTACACATAATTTGAAATAAATACATACCTTGGAAGTCCTCCTGTTTCACTTCTATCTCCTGCTCTGCCGAAGAAAGAAAGAAATGGACAACTGCAGCACGAGCCAGCTTCAAAGACAACTCAGGAGAGGCAAAAATACTAACAGCTGACACTTCTTTTGCTTGAGGTAGAGCATGCTCAAGTACTAACGCTGCTGCATGTCTCATAGCAATGTTTCTGGAAGTGCACAAGGAGGTAGTGATATCTGGTAATACTGCTCTTACAGCATCAAGTATTGGGCGATGGGGCAAGTGATCTCCAATATAAGGATAGTTTCGTTGTCGATTCTTGGTTGTGACTTGACCACTTTGGCGTGTCCTGCGGTGTGCCTCGGAAGTTTCATGCTTCAGCAGCAAGTAGAGATTCAGCCAAAACCTCAGGGGTGGTTCATCTTTCCCTATACAGCCATCATCCAAGCCATCACCAGGAAGGCAGTCAAGAACACGCCTTAGGGTATCAGTAGCCAAAGAGGGATGAGAGGCCTAAAAAAGTAAGAGATCTTCAATTTCTGATATTAAGCAGCCTGTTTTGAGTTCTTATGTAGAAACAAAGATCTTAATTAAGATTTTTAATGGGTTTAAAAACAAAAAATATATTTAAATTAGTCCCAAACTTCTTAGTCTCCAAAATTATTCTTAATTGAGGGTCACATTATAAACTGAGGGCAAAAATGAAAAATTGATATGAATGAGAAAGACATCAAGGTCATTTAAGTGCAAATTTTTTTTTATAGATAACATCAGTTCATCATGTTTAACCTGCAATAAATAAAAAAGTATGGCCATTATATTCTAGATCAGGGTGGCCAAGCCGTGATGCATTGCATCCTTGCACTTACTTTTTTTTAAAAAGGCTCCATTACTGAATCCATCTTAATACTCTTCAACTTCAAGTTCAACTTCTCACCATCCAAAACTTAGAATTGAACTTGTGAGATGTTACCTTAGGCGGGTTTACAAATGTACTAATACATTTATCGGTGTTTTCATTGTGCGTTTATACTCAAACAACCACAAACACCATGCACTAGCAACATTAAATGTATTTGAAGTCAGTGGTGAGCGTTTGATATGGTCAGTCAGTTCTGAGTGAACCACTGTGACGAGAAGTGTGAAGCAGTGTTTTATTGACTGTACTAGCATGGTTATTTCATTGAGAGTGATTGAAAGACAGATTCTAGATTAGATATATATTACATTTGTCAAAGAAGAGTACCACTTTATGCACTTGACGTGAACATAGAATTCAAATTCCACACAATTGGTATACTGAGTGCTAAGACGCACGTACTTGTGATCTATTTGTTCTTTTTCACTTTTTTTAGTATTATACTTTTCTACAAGGTCTCTCCAATACATATGCAAACTGAGGCCATAAAAACTTTATTTTGCAAAATTTAGTCTACATTGATTGTGTCCCCTTCAAAGTACTCTCCATTCGTTGCCATGCACTTATTCCATCTTCTTTTCCACTATTTAAAGCACCCTTGGAAGTCCTCGGCAGTTAGGCTTTTCAGTTTTCTCGTCATTTCTTGCTATATTGTGTCCATATCTTCCCAGTGATGTCCCCTCATTGCATTTTGGAAATAGAAGAAAGTCCCATGGGGTGAGATCTGGCAAATAAGGAGGATGATCAAGGATAGTGATTGAATTTTTTGCCAGAAACTGGCAAACAATCAATGCTGAATGTGCAGGTGCATTGTCATGGTGAAGTGCATCCATCATGTTCAGTTAAAATATTGTGCACTGTCGATTTTCTTAAATTCAATAAATCAGCTATCATTCGGACAATTTTTCAACGATTGGAAAGGATGAGGGACTGCACAAGAACAATGTTGTTGTCAACACAGGTAGTTGAAGGTTGTCCCAGTCTTGTATCATCCATGGCGTCTTGTCGGCCATCTTCAAAATGCTTAATCCACTTCACACCGGATGTTTTCTTCAGAGCATTATCACCGTAAATAGCTGTCAACATTTCAGCAATTTCTTGATAACTTTTACCGCACTTAAACAAAAACTTGATGTTGATTTGTTGCTCTGTGATTTCGTCAATTTCCATTTTTGACCAACAGTAAAACAAGGACAACAGAAACCAACATAACTTGCACCATATGCACAGCTTGACGATCCACCAGGCACAGACGGCTCATGAGCAAAAGAAGCCACAAAAGTGATTGTAAGCGTGAATTCAATGAATAATAGGAAAATGAATTGCTATATATAGCAAGTTCATCAGGAAAACCCTTTTCCATTGTTTGTGAAAGTGCTCTTTCATATAATAGAAAGCATGGTCTTAAGAGACAATATAAAGTACAATATAAATAAACAATATAAAATAAAAGTATACAATACAGCATCAGATTAATATAGAAGAATAAATAAAGCTTGTTCTTGGGTCTGAGTTACGAAAAGAATATGTAAGTAAGAAAAAGGAAAAAATTAGAAATAGACCAAATATATTTGTTAAAGTGAGTACTGAAGATTCGGTGATGACAGAAGCATCATATGAAATTGCTTTATCAGTGGTGAAAAAAAAGAAACCTTTTTCCGATGGAGAAGAAATTTTTAAGCCTTGTCTCCAAACATGTTCACGCCATCTTGGCAATAAAGGTTGATGAAATTGCTATATCAAGGCAAACAGTTACAAGACATATCAAGGAACTCTTGCAGGATGTATCTCAGCAACTGGAAGACCTTGTTCATTCGTGTACTTCCTTTTCTTGATTTGAATGAATCAATGGACATATGTATGTTGCCCAGTTAAGTATTTTTATAAGAGGAATTCATGATAATTTTAATGTCTTTGAAGAATTTGCTAGTGTGGAGTTATTGCATAGTAAAACAAGAGGATCAACAATATTTGAAAATGTGAAATCATGCCTAGAAGATCTAAAATGAGATTATAACAAAGTTAGCAGCTTGTGTACTGAAGGAGCGCTATCAATGATAGGCAAAGTCAATGGTACTACAACATGGCTTGAAATTTTTTTAAAACGTCCTCTACGGAAATACCACTGCATTAAACACCAAGAGGAACGATGTGGGAAAACTTGGAAAATGAAGCACATTACATTGCTAGATGTGAAATTTGCGAACAAAGTTAGAGTAAGAGCATTAAACAGATGAGAATTCAGAAAATACTGTGCATTGTTAGATTTGGAATATGGCTAAGTTATCCTTCATTGTGAAAAGCGCTGGCGTTCTAGAGGTCAGGTTCTAAGTAGGGTTTGAAAATTGAAAAATGCCATTTCTATTTTTTTGAAACAGGAAAAGCTGCCTGATGAATGAACCCTATTATTTGACAATAACCGGCTATTTAGTAAGAAATCAAGAACTCTACAGCCTCAGGTTAAAATAAGAAGGGGGGGACAAAACTCCAATGGCAGTAATAAACAGTCACAACTCTTATCAGACCAAATTGCTGCGTTGGTTTTCACGGGAACCACGTAAGGGAACAAACATAACCTCTCGATCAAGAATACCCTCTGTGGTGGTTTAAAGGAAATTAATCCATGCCAGGGACCACACACAGCCAAACACACACTATCCTGTCTGGAATCCTTCACGAGGCTGTGAGACCCCGTTAAAGATTTTAGGTGGAAATGTAATCCTTCACGAGACTGTAGAGAAGACCCCATTAAAGGTACCAGGATGTTCTACAAGTACACACTCTGACTATCCACGAAGGACGAGCACAGACCATTCACACACACTAGCACTCAATAAACGCACACACACACACTTAAATGGCCCAACTTCTGGGAGAATACGCGTGTTTCAGCCACAAAGTGGCCCTTCTCGGCGAACTGATGGGGAAAAAACACCTCCAACACTAGGTTGAAAATTTTTTGACTTGTTTTTCATACCATAATTACTTCATTTAAAAATGTGGATTATATCAACAAGCATATTTTAATTTAAAAAGGCCACCACTACTATTAATTATATTCTAGAACCCCTTCTATGCAATAAAAGTGTGTCTTTTGAAATGGCATAACTTAATTAATCCAATTGCGCGACTGATTTATTCCTTCTCCTCCCTTAAGGCAAAGCAGATGCTGCCACTATCCCTATTTTACAACCCTAATTGTAATAGAAAGAAGGTAAAAAACTTGAGTTGTCTGGTGCATCTGAACTTGTCTGTGCAAAAATTGGTGCATGGAATGCTTAAGGTTGGCCACCACTGTTCTAGATTCTCTTTCCTGAATTTTACCCAATTTTCTAATGAACATACTATATTTTTCCTAAATTTTCTAATGAGTGTTCTGATTGTGATTAGATATTTTTAGATCATGTCTCTTTGATTCAGGTGCTAATGGCAGACATGCCAACTTTCAAAAATGAAAAATCGGGAGGACATGCCAACTTTCAAAAATGAAAAATCGGGAGATTTTTAGAAGTGTATCACGAAGTAATCACTTTTAATTACCACAATATTTGCATGGCACCTTAATCCCTTTATGACACTTTGCCAATTTTTAATGAATGTCACACTTTATTAACATGTTAAGCTAAGTACACAATTTGAACAGTTCATCAAGAACGTAAGAAGGAAAAATCGGGAGTCTCCCGCTTAAATCGGGAGAGTTGGCATGTCTGTAATGGTTTCACCAAAATCAGATCATCACAATGGTCCAAGATTAGAGGAAGAAAATGTTCCATGGGTTTACATGCATCAAAACTCCCATGTAATCTGCTTTTTCCCTAATCCACACCATACCAAGCCCCATATACTCAACATTGGCAAGCCTTTACTGTATATTGAATCATCATGTCATTCAGCCAAAAAGTCAGCAAAAACATAAGTGAAAAGCAGCAGTGTATAAGATGCCAGTGATGTGTCTCCAAATTCCAGGAAACTGGGGAAGACACTGTGACAGTAACTTTAAGTAGAATCATCTGCCAAATGTGCATTACAGTACAACAATTTTATAGGGTAAAAATCATTCGCCTTGACTGGATTCAAACCTGGATACCTCATGGACTGTTGTGCTTCGTGCACAACTACAAATGCCTGTGACATTATATGTACAGTATTTTGTCACAATATCTTGTTACGTTAAAGCCCCCAAAATTTGGTAGTGTAAGAGGATGTCTCGTTAGCTCAACTGGTTAAAGCACTTGGCCAAACATATAGGGATCCGGGTTTGAACCCTGGTAAAGGCAAATGATTTTAATGCAGAAATTGTTACACTGTGTAGTGTCTCTAATTGGGATTTGAGATTTATGCTTGATTATTCAATCTCAATCTAACAAATTTAGATAAAGTGATCAAGGTGGCGGCTCTGGAGCCCTATTTGACAGTTAACATTATTGCTGTCAGGTGCTGCCTAGCCACAAATCAGAAGTGAATAGGAGCAATAAAATATTGAAACCATATCAACAGGCAAAACTCAAGAGTCACTTCTTCCAGCAGCCCAGACAAAGTATTGGCCAGATTGGCTGACCACCTACAGACCTCCCAAAAATTTAACCCAATTACAACATTATGATGCATCAGTACTCATCAATTGCTGACTAAATGCTAATATTTGAAGAATTTAATATTTCCCTGTCATATGATGTAGGTTAGGATGTATATGAAGTATTCTTAGATTTGCCACCCAACAAGCCGGCTGAATGAAAAGCATTTTACTGCTTGAGTTTCAAAACACTACCATCAACCTTAGTTCACTAGGAACTCAACACCTGAAAGCAATGACAGTGCTAACCTTCAGTAATAAAATACCTGGCCTAGTGGAGAACCTTATAAGACTACATATACTAATCTTTGGTATCCACATTTGTCCAAGAAGTTTACAAAATAAGTTTTGATATTGCCCACATTCCTAAACTCCTGCTCTAATTTAAAACATCAAGGTTACCTTAAACTAAAATAGAATATAATTAATGTTAACATTAAATTGAGTCTCATTTTATAACCTGTGTATGGCGTAATAGCTGTAGGAAGGTTGCAAGTTGAAAATTCTTTGAGGCTCTACGAAGTAGATATGCAGCTGCTTCTGCAGCAAGAGATGGTCCCAAGTGAGCAGAGGCAAGAAGGGATACAAGTCGTATGCCAGTTCTTGATACCAGCTCAGTAGAGGCAGTTTCCTCTTCTCCATCACCAGCCAAAAGGAGGGGTCTGATCGCAGATGCTTCACGGCAGACAGAAGACAATATCGGTACCCATCTCTCATTTCCTGTTCCTAAAGAGATCATACCCCCACTGTGTCCCCCACCAGCTGGACTTGGGGATGGGCAAGGTGCTGCAGATGCACCAGAACGTACCAGGACATCAATTTCTTGCAGAAGGAGTTCTATTCAAACAAGAGGTAACAGTATACTTCATTATACACTTAATAGCTGAAAAACTGAAAGTAATTAAATTTTTTGAATAAATAGAACACCATAATGCAGGACTAAGGTACAATGTGCCAGAAGGATATGCAAGAAATTGGAGAAATGTTCAGAAATGCTTCAATGCTCATTGCTACAACCTAAGAAAGAATGCAGTAAAATTCGACAGATATGGCAGTAACTTAATTCATTGGCTGGCAAACTGACAATTAATTAACCTAGATTTGCTATTTACATGCCACTTTTGATATTGCCAGGATGATTTATCCGAATTTTCTCAAAAAACTGTTTTTCACTGCACATGTTAAAATATAAATGTTTTAAATCTATAAAACATTGTCATTTCTATCAACTATGCATGATTCTTCTCTGAAGAGGCCTGCTTTGCAGGTGAAACACCTGGTGTCAGGTTTTCTTAGGCACTTATCTACCCACAATTTTAGTTCTTTAATTTTGTTTATGTGATTGACGGGTCCCTGACATAGGAGGAATCCTGGTAAACCCTGAATGAATGAGTGCATGCATTTCACAAAGGTCCGATACACCTGAGCGATTAAGTGATTGTGTTTTTACCAAAGTCCTTATTTTCCGTTTTGTTATTTCTGTGTGATTGGTGGGTTCCTGGCCTAGGAGGAATCCCAGTAAACCCTGAACGTGTATTTGTGAATCACAAAGGTCCTTGTTTTCGAGCACACCTGAGTGATTGAATGACTGTGTATTCATATGAGCTGTTTCTGTTTCATTACATCCTTTTATAATTTTCATTTATTTGTGTGATTGACAGGTCACTGACATAGGAGGGATCCTTGCAAACCCTGAGTATGTGTGTGAATGTGATTCACGAGAGTGAAAGTTATTTCGTAACACACCCTAGTGATCGAGTGGTTGTACGTATGTTTTATTATTTATTATTTTTATTATTTATTTTGGCTTTTGTGTGTGTGTGTTTTTCCCCCCCTTATCACTTAGTGCCAATCAAGTTTACCGTCCCGGTATTTTTTTGTTTACAACTATACATGTGTTTGTATAATATAATAATATATTTTATTCATCTTGATAAATGGTATAACTATATTTAATGTAACCAAGATAAATATTACATAATATATAAACAAAAATTCTTAAATGTGACAAAGATTATCATAAACAATCATCAATTGATTAAGTCGATACATAGTAAGTAACTAGATATGTACCCTATTCTTGAAATTCAGAATAGTCCGATTGTAATTGAGTTGACAGCCATGCAAATGAATGTCCACGTTATGAAATGAGTTGCGAGTTGAAGATAGCCATGGAAAGAAGGCATGGCAAAGTGTTAAATCACGCTTGTTTGAAATGACAAAGTTGAGCTTTCTTAACATACGAGGTGTGTTGAAAAATTAATGGGAATTTTAATCTTTCGGACAATAATATTTATTTATTCTTATACATTGATGTTGTCACCTTCAAAGTAGTCCCCATTGGAGATTATGCACTTGTGTCAGTGCTTCTTCCAATCCCCGAAACACTTCTCAAACTCGATCTTTGAGAGAGCCTTTAGTTCTTTCAGCAATGCACTTTTAATGTCATTACAGCTGTAAAATGACAGCCCTTCAAGGTTCTCTTAATTTTTGGAAATAGGAAAAAAGTCACACGGAGCCATATCTGGCAAATATGGAGACTGGGGCATTGTTACAGTATTGTTTTTGGCCAAAAGTTCACGAACAAGCAATGAAGTGTGAGCTGGTGCATTATCGTGGTGCAAAAGCTATTTTGGAATGAATTTTGCTGCCATGGGTTTCATACCCAAAAAATTGGAAAAAATGTCATGAAATGATCCAATTGGTATGCCAACATCATCAACAACCTCTCTAATTGTGATTCCGCGATCGTTCATAACCATTTCTTTCACTGTTTCCACGTTTTCATTGATTGTTGATGTGCTGGGGCATCCAGGGTGTTCGTCATCTTCAAGGTCTTCACAGACTTCTTGGAAACGCTTATACCTCTCGTAAACTCTTGATTTACTCATAGCAGACTCACCATAGGCCTTTGTTAACACTTCACACATTTAGTTACACTTTATTTCATTTTTTACGCAAAATTTGATACAAATTCTTTGATCCATTTCTTTAAACAAACGAAAATCGCCAAGCTCTTAAAACATGTCTAACCTTAGTGGCTGTCACAGACAAAGTCCACAATGAATATGTCTGAAACTTTTATCATATTTCAGGGGCATATAAACCAACATAATAAAAAAAAAGTTTGACAATCGGACTCTCCAAGCCCGCGAAATGAAAAAATTCCCGTTAATTTTTTAACACACCTCATACATGTATGGACAGCTTTACTCAGTTTTTTACAAAGCTGACTATTGTGGGTCTCTTAGCTTCGTTTTGTATCAATACAAATTCTCAGAATTTTAGCAATTACAATTTCTATTATTTTTCTTTTAAGACTGCATACAATGTTGTTTTTTTTTGAGTTTTTTCAGCATTTAAATACAAGTGATTAATATAAAACCATTCCTTAGCCTGTCTTTGAGCATCCCTAGATAATGCCATTATATCTTCTAGATATTGACATTTTTGGACATTGACATAAGTGGAAGACCCGAGAAAACTTCACCATTTTCATTTGGTTGTTTCACTGTTTCTATCCTCCGTCCTCTCTCTCCCACAGTGTGGAGTACACAGCTTAAAAATAAGAAATTATCAACATCTGGTTGTTACAGTCATTCTAACAACCAGGACTCAAATTTCATTTAACTACATTGTCTCTGCCTTCCCAAACATTGGCGTGCCCTTTTTCCTCTTATCCAAATTAAATCTCAATTCTGACAATTTCATTACAACCTACTCCCTCTTTCCCCCATACCATTCTCCTTTCCTAGCCTTCACTTCCCCCTCCATGTACCACCTACATTTTCACAGAATCCTTTCAATTAATTCTTCTTTTTCTAATGTAGGGACCACCTCCAGGCCCCAAACCATCTGTGAGTTTCATGAAAGTTTTGTGTATTTCTTTTAGTGACTGTCAAAATAAACTACTTTAAGTAGCCGTTTGGCAAAGTACTGAAAATCATCACACATTTAAAAAAATACAGAGAAACTTTTCACTTCCACACACTTTTTTAATGTTCTAAGACCATGGTTTTGATGCTGCGCATCATCATCAGGAAAATTTAAAAAAAAGTGTGTGGAAGTTTAAAGTTTCTCTTATTTTTTACCCTCATCATGAAAGAATTCCACAAAGATAAGCCTGAAACTGTTAACTTTAAAAAAATTCACTTTAATGCATATTTTAGAGAAATCAAACCATGTAGTTAAGTGAAGCATGCCTGTATTTTCTACAACTATTAAGACCAGATAACCTACCCAGTATTTCTGCACAGTTTTCACGCACTTGGCAGGATAAATTTGAAGACATGTCAGTATCATTTGCTGGTTTTGATGTTGCAGCATCAATTAGCAGCCTTAATATCTGAGTACCACCTCTTTCACATCCCAATGCCAAGTGAACAACCAAATCTTGGAGAGCCTGCCGACCTCCAAAGAACCTACACCATGCAGGAGATAATCGTGCCAACTTCGGAAGCATAGAAGGAGTTACTACAAAAAAGATAATGAAAAATGAGTTAGTAACCAAATATCAATAATATCAATGTCAACACCTAAACTAACAGACATAAAAGGGAATAAATACAACAAATTTAACAGCTACTTCTACCAAAATATGTCACCACCTTCAGAAAGCTGATGAAACTGATATACTCATTTATACATTTATCCCATTCTACTTCAAGGCTAGAAAAATCTATGTAAAATATGCACCCAATGAAAAGCAAACAAACTACCTCGGGATACTTAAGGGTTTTATGCTTATTCTTCGCGATTGTAAACATGACACATGACAATAAATATGAAATCTAGAGTAATTTAATAGATGAGCATGAGAATACAAGGGAGAATTTTAAACTGCAACATAAGACTTATTAAAATGCCTCAAGTTGAGCATAACAAGCTCAAACATTTTTCTTTTTGGATTGGATCCATTAATAAGAAGACTAGGGCTATGAATCTTAAAAAATAAAAGAAACTAATTAATTAAGGTATCTCAAAAATGCATATATATTATAAATTATATCTCGTGTTATCATGACCTTTGACAACATCATTAAACAAAGTACCATATTTTGTTTAGGAACCATCTGTCAGTCAAATAATAGATTCTCAGGTTTTAGCTGAACATCAAAATCCACTATACAATTCCTTTTGAGGTATTTTTAGGAACTATTACTAAGCATTTGTGACAGTCATTATTAGCAAATTTGTATGAAATGAAGGGGAAAGAGACTGCAATGGTATTAAGAAAGTAATCCCCCTGAGATCGCACTTGTCCATTGGGCCTTTGGTCTTAATATTGCAGTCCAAAATCACACAGTTATTAAGAAAATAAACCCTTGGATTCTAGAAGATACTACATATATAGTACTGTATTTAGCCACAAAACGTCATGTAAAAATTCCAAGTGGATTATCAATACATGCCACATTTAAAACTATTTCTTGGTGATGCATTAGGCATGAACATTACTGTTTATGTATAAACCATAGAGCTATTTAACATTACACTTGGAGTAATTCTTCAATCTGAAAAAAAACACCCTAACCATCCCCAGCTGAAATGGTTTAATGGCCATTTCATTATGAGTACTTGCAGCAGCTGTTGGAGAATCAACTCTCCCATGGTAAGTTGTAAATTTCCACACTCAAACTGAATGAGTTTCAAGTCTTCAGTCAAAGGTTGAGCATCATATTGTCATGGTAACCTGAATATACACTGCACTGTCAACCTTAGCCCAAAGAGATTTTCAAAAGTGAGCCAAGAAGTGGATTTGACTCAGTTCTAAAAGCATGCACCACTAATGAATGAAATCTCTGAAGTTTATATTTCATTCAACATGAGATTTCACAAAGTTAAGCTTGATTCTATCAAATTCACTAACACCCTGCATATGTACAGTATTTAAGTAATGAAATCTTAATTCGAACCAAAAGCCATCATTTGATTTTCTTCTGGAGGAACTATGACCATACACTTCTATTCATTTCTTTTCGCCTCTGAATGGAAATGTAATGAATAGCCTTAACTTGGTGCTGAATCCAAAGGGTGTATACAGTTAAACTTGATTTTGGTTATCAATTCATCAAAAATACAACTTTAGGTGAAGGATTTAAGAAATGTGCATTGCATAAAATATTCATCTATGGCTGACCATGACAAAAAGACCACTTTTGCTTAGTGGCTCCTTTCTCAAAAAACTACTTAATGACAAAAATTTAAGTTCATCTATAACATAAACTAAGCCAAGACACTCATTAAATTACTAATAAGGCACAACCAAGTCATACAAGTGGTTTCAATACATGATTACACTAAGAAAGAAAGATTTAACTACGAAGAATTACAGAGAAAATAGACTGTATTAAAGCTAAGGTATAAAAATTGTAAAATTCACTTACAAGTTTGCAGGACATCTGTTGTAAGGGCACGCAGCAACATAGGGGAGAGGGAGGCAAGATGAAGGAGAAATGGAACTGTAGCTATCCGACGAGCAACTCCTTCCTCGGCTTCCAAATTTGTTCCCATTGCAAACATATCATCATCGTCTTCTTCTTCCAAGCTCCACTATATGAGAATATAAAAAATTTTCTACTGTAGAACCAAATATTTTTCACCATGAAGACTCATGATACACAACCTTGATTTAACAGAATTAACTTAATCATCGAAAAGTCCTTGAAAGGAAAATGAAACCAGTGCAATTTTTATATACTGCCCATTACTTACTTTCTCTAAGAGATTTTCATATTGAATTTGATCTGCACTTATTTTAGTTTGTTATTGGACACAAAAATATGAGCAATGGCAAAAATGTGTAAATATACACTTATTTTTAAATACCACTTTAGGATTTGGCTGGAATTAGTCAAAATGGCATCCATGGCGTAAAAAAACCCAAAAAAAAATTACTATACTATTTAAAAAAATGAAAAATAAAGTAAAATTTTTATTCACTTTCATTTCACATTGCATTTCAAAGCATGTGAGCATTGGCACTGGATGTTCTGCAAAAGATATCATTTCTAGCATTGAAATACTAATTCTTTCACAGCAGTGTGCCTCCTAAAATTTCTATCATTTTTATTTTAACATGAAGAGCCATTAAGAATACCTCAATATTTTAGAGCCACTTCTCTCATACTAACCTTGAATAAATCTAAAAGTGCTGTTCTTATGTCCTTGAAATGACTACCAGCCAAATGACCTAAAATTCCAACAACAGAGTTCACCTTCGGTGCCTAAAAAAAACAAATATTATTTATTAAGACATGACAAATGCACATAGATTTCAATTTCCTCAATTTACTAACAACAATAATATTTTAATGAAAATTCGGTCAATGATAATTATGGTACATATTATGGGAAATCCAGGAGCTAAGAGGATACGAGTAAAAGTGAAATTACTAATGAATGGTATTTTCCTCTATTGCTTAAAATTCAAATTGAAGACTATGAACAAGTTCCTATTCATATATATTAATGATTTTATGATATCATCATCACTGAAGCTGATAATTAATGTCACCATTATGGACTAATTGAGTTATCTTAGTGTCCACACTATGATGTCTACATTCATTTTACTTGCGATAACAGTTTAATCTAATTATTTTATGTCCATGAGAAAATTGAAAACATGAACATATTCCTAAAATTCACATCATACAGCAACATTTTCATAATGTATTCATCAGTACTATTTTTCCTTCCTAGATGAGATCAACTACATAGTTTCTTGGGAAGGGAAATCCCTTTCATGGTACCCAAAGTTAGAATTCATTTTTTTTGAGTATTCATGGAAGGAATCTAGTGGAGGAAATATAAATTTTTTGGAAAGCACGAATTAAATAAATTCTTAATAATAGTGCAACCTGAATTCCTTCCTCAATCACTCAAATTCATCACAGGAACTAGATAACAAAAAAAGAGGAAGGAAATATTGCAGTGTGTGTCCAAAACAAGGAGTGAGATAAGACATTAGCATGTACTGTTCAGATTTCAAGGCAAAAACCAGCTGTTGCTTGCATCAATGCTTTAGGATCTTCCACTTTTACGAGATAGGTTCCATTGTTTGGCAATAACTTATTAAACATGGTAATTGCGTACTTTTAGAGTGGGGTATAGTAAAAAGGATGCTTAAAGTTAATCTTCATTAACGTCATTGATACCAATTATCTGCCAATAACAAGTTTTTATATAAAATTATTTTTTTTTATTATTTCATGCACAACATACTTATTTTATCCCAAGCCACCAATTGAAGTCTAAACACTGTTGATGGTCAAAGTGAAGAAAGACAATATCACATACTATACGAGGGTCATCCGGAAAGTAGTACCCGTTCGTGCCGCATGAAGTGCTGACGACGCGAGTAGCCGCTGGACGAGGTCAGATAGCTTCAGTGGCTTGTCTGCCTTCTCTGAGCCAAGTTGCGTGACGCTAGCATTGCCTGTGTTGTTTCTGTGATTGTTTACAATGTTTAAAAAAATTGAGAACGCCGCCAGTTGTGAAGTGAGGGCAGTGATTAAATTCCTCAATGCAAGAAACGTTCGCCCATGTGATATTCATCGCCAATTAAAGGAGGTGTATGGAGACAATGTAATGGACGAGTCGTCTGTTCGGCGGTGGTGTCGCAACTTCAACATGGGGAGGGGGAACACACACGACGATGAGCGTTCGGGGAGACCGTCTGTCATTACAGACCAACTGGTGAGCTCAGTTGACGAATTCGTGAGGAACGATTGGCGCGTCACAATTGATGACATCTGTGAGCATTTTCCTAATGTTTCTCGAACAATTGTTCATGAAATTGTTAAACACCATCTGCATTATGCAAAAATTTGTGCAAGATGGGTCCCTCGCATGCTTACAGATGAGCACAAAACCAAGCGTATGGCTGCAGCACTGACGTTTTTGGGACGTTATTCTGATGAAGGAGACTCTTTCTTGACTCGCATAATTACTGGTGACGAAACATGGGTTTGTTATGCATCACCTGAGAGTAAACGACAGTCAATGGAGTGGCATCATGCTCATTCACCAAACAAACCAAAAAAATTCAAGACAGTTCTGTCCACCAGGAAACTCATGGCAACCATTTTCTGGGATCGACGAGGTGTATTGCTTATTGATTTTATGGCCCGTGGAGACACTATTAATGCCAATGCGTATTGTGAAACATTAAAGAAATTACGGCGGGCAATACAAAATCGGCGGCGAGGTCTATTGTCTACTGGTGTCATTCTCGTTCATGACAATGCCAGGCCTCATGCAGCTGGGATAACACAAAAACTTTTGCAGCAATTCAAATGGGAAACTTTCGACCATCCACCGTATAGCCCGGACTTGGCCCCTTCAGATTTTCATCTCTTTACAAAGCTTAAAGACTTTTTGGCAGGAAAAAGATTTGACAGCGATGAAGAACTTAAAGAAGGAGTGACCCTGTATCTCAATGAGCTGGCGGCGAAGGACTATGCAGCAGGAATACAGAAACTTGTCACACGTTATGACAAATGCCTTAATTTGCTTGGAGATTATGTTGAGAAGTAATTTAAAGTATCCTCTTTCAAATAAAATTTTTTATGTTTGTTAATATTTACTTTTGTGTCTTTATTTCACGAACGGGTACTACTTTCCGGATGACCCTCGTATTTCAGGTTACATACACTAATTTAACCTTTTTGCTCAGGATGTGAGTTTATATATGTCCCTTTTTTTATCCTGACTTTTTCAAATCGTACATGTATTGTATTTATTGAGCCAAATTTCCCTTTACTTATCCATTAAAAGTGGTCACAGGTCATTTGGGCTTCAGGTGGTCACGTCATTAGGGTCAGCTGTTTCCGATCTTTAACCTAATATTTTTTTAAAACCTTCACTATTAGGTCTTCTTTATGTTCAATGGACCTTAAGATATATATTAATTAAATTGATCTATAATTATTGCTTTCATTTCACTTAAGCAGTTGTTATTTAGTATAGCATTATATGAAAATATAGAGTGCATAAACATAAAATTTAATAGATTGCAATAGGAAATAATTATATATGTATACTCTAGCAAATTATGACATACTTTGCATTGTATGACTCAAATTATTATATAATTTCCATTACTACTATGTGATGATGTTGCTGGGCAAATGCTCAATCCATGAAATAAATAAATCACTGAAAAAAATGCATGTTTCTCATGTCACATAAATTTATGTTCTAGAAAGAAAACATGGGACTATTTGTCAGTTGTATGTACTGTGTCACTTTAAAATACCAGTGCTTTACTCTATAAATAATCCTTCCTCAAATTTTATCTTGTAAGACTTGATCAAATTTAAAGAAAAATTTTACTCTGAGGGTTGTGGCCAAGGGAAACCACTGTACAAGACCAATGGTTTGATTAGAAATATTATAATCAGGAAAAAAGATCTCATAAAATCCAGATATCTGAATTCTGGAATTCTGAAAAAAAAGTATGGCCTTAGGGTTAATATTCATCCTTCATCTTATCAATACATTAAAACCTACTTTTCATGGATTTTAGTGACATATTTGGCATCTATAACTGAGTTTTGTATGTACTCTTCTGTTTTCACATATTCAAATTTGTAAATTAAGATTACAAAAAATAAACTGTAGTTCCAAACAGAATTATGGTTGAGTCTTGATTTGATTAAAGTGATGTGCACTAGGGTCACTTCAGGTAATTGAAAGCTGATAATACAGCATAAAGGAAAACAAATTATAATGCAACAATTTCAGAGAGTAAATATCATTCGCCTTGACCGGGATTCGAACCCGGATCCCTCGATATCCGGCCGAGTGCTTTAACCAATTAAGCTACTGAGACGTCCTCTTACACTCAGAAATTTTGGGGGCTTTAAAGGAACAAGATGTTGTGATGAAATACCGTCCATACAATGTCACAGGCATTCGTAGTCGTGCGTAAGCCCCCAAAATTTCAGAGTGTAAGAGGACGTCTTGGCAGATTAATTGGTTAAAGCACTCGGCCGGATATCGAGGGATCCGGGTTCGAATCCCGGTCGAGGCAAATGATTTTTACTCTCTGAAATTGTTGCATTATAATGCACACATAGCGGATGACTCCATTAAAAGTTACTGTTGCGGTATCTCCCGCAGTTTCTTGAAAACAAATTACTTCAAAAATATTTTTTTAAAAAAAGTATTTATCTTTCATTCCACTTTGAAAATATTTGTTTTTTTTTCCTAGTGCAGTTCTCAATTATGATATTTGCTCCTGAATTTAAGGTTCACCGGCCTGAGTTAAATAGACTTGGCAGCCACAACAAAAGTCATGCATTCACTATGCAGGTTTATCTCTGGTACCTACTTTTCCAAAACTCTTTGAAACCATATTTAAAGAATAGTTCTGTGAATATTTAGATACCAAAATTCTATTTTCCTTTTATGAGTTGTGTCCATCCAAAACCTACCCCACCTAGTAGAATACAAAAAAAGTTATATGGAATGACAACATGGGGAAACCCCTCAGGTGTGAAATTTGTCCTCCTTTTACAAAAGAAAACTGTCAGAATAAATTGTAAAGAAGCTTCTGGAGATCACTGCAAACCACTGTACATTGCTAATCATTCGATGACATTTTATAGCCTATTTATATAGGTAACCTTTGTATTGTAAAAGAAAATGTTGACACTCCCTCAACAAGATCCAATGTACATGATTACAAAACAACAAAAAGACACAAGCTAACTGCATCATATTCTCACTTGGCTAATACCCAAGACTGTTAAATGCATGGACATCGCATGTTTTAATAAACTAACAGCTTCTGAGTATAACACCAACATTTCAACATTAAAACCAAACTGCCAAATTGCAAATCAACCTCTCAATTTATTTAGCTTTTTAAGTCAGTCAATGAATTTATCGAGACTGATACTAGTGACTTGTTTCCAAGTAAAATGTATATAAGAGTACTGTTTTGTGTTTTAACATTTATTGTTCATATCTATTGTGATACATAACCATCTAACAATGATTATGCATAAGTGCAGGTGAATGGTATACCTGCACCTAGAATAGCACAGAATAACAGTAAACTGGAAATCAGCTAATTGAGATTTTAGTGTATTCAGTTTTTCTTAATACATAGTAAAATTTGATGTATTCCATTTAGTACTAACTTCAAAATATGAACTATAAAGACAACTGAAATAAAATGAGTGCCCATTATATTCAACTCCTTTGGATAAGTAATGTTTTGAATAGTTCAGTGTTCACAACTGTTCCAACTTTTCTAAACTCAAAAATTATTATTAAATGAATTACCGCAATTACACCAGCAGTTCCAGAAGATCCACCTTCAGAGGCAGCATCTTTCCCAACCCCAATGCCAGATGGAGTAAATGAAGATGAGGCATGATGACAAAAGTCCTTTAATCCACAAGACAAGACACGGGTAATGACTGTATGTGGGAAGCAACTACCAACATGAGCAACCACCCAGTCAAAGTGAGGACTATGAACAACACTGGTATCTGAAAGCATAAGCAAAAACCATATAACTTTTGTTTTAAGAAATATATGTACATAAGTGGGTACTGATAGATCAGGGGTAGAGTATTGGACTGCTGGTTGGAGGGCCCAGGTTCAATTCCCAAGCAAGCCTCTCTGGGCAACCTCAGCTCCACCCAAGCTGAGTGATTTCAGGTCTTCCAGAGAAACCATAACCGGCACAGGGAAAGGAACTGTCCCCAATACCCTGATGTGTGAATTTCACATGCCGTCGGGCTTAGTACTGGGTGAATTCTACTATCACCTACCAAATCAGCCTTTGGATTGATTACCACGTTTTTATGTACATAAATACAAACTATCTAACTACAGGCTTTTCAGAAGAATGTTAGGATAGAGGTTTTGGGGAAAACTTCAACATGCTACTACTCCTGACAAAATAAAATGTGCATAGAACTGGAGTGGAAAACCAGAAAGGAAACTGCTTACATTGCCTATTCCATGCTGAGGAACATTTTCTCCTTCACAAAACTAAAAAGTCCTTCATCCTTTCCCCTAAACTCGAAAATAAGGTATCTGAATATGAATACAAATCCTTTAAAAACTGTACTCTGTTTCCAACATCCTTGACTTCATCAATTCTTGGATAGTGGTTCTCAACATGTAAGACAACATAATGTCTTTTTCAGCTCAACGACAGCTATCCTTACAAACATCTCAATGAGGATCCCAACCCTCAAATTTCAAAAGGTTTTCATGCCTGTCTAAGTGAACTCATAACTGACAAAGTTCACTTCCCTTCAAGACCTTTCCATTCTTGAAACCATGTGCCCACATTTTTACATATTGCTAAAAACTCATAAAAATACTCATTGAGGATACCATTTTGTATCGGTGGTAATTCCCTAACTGAAGAATCTCTATCTTCATAAAACATTAATTGCAACCCCTAGTCCAGCCCTTGCCCTCTTCCACACAGGAGAGTTGCAATTTCTTCAACTTCTACACTCAGTCTCCACTCCTCTAATATACTGACATCTTCCTCATTTAAACTCATGTCCTAGATTCTGTTAAGGCTTTCATTTCAAGCATAAACATAGCTTTCTACATTAAATTCACTTATTCTATTTGACTATACTACTGGTTTCTTCAACTTGAATTTCCCTTCAAAACCATACATTATATACATTGGTACACACAAAACTGACAAATCACCAGCAATATCTATGCTGCATAGTTATCATCCCTTCCAAGCACCATCCCCAAGTCAGGCATTGAATTTGTACCAACACCATGCCATGCAGACTGTTTACCTGATAAAAGGTACCTTGGTAAGATAAATACCTGAAATACCTCTTTAAAGATAAACCTAACCGTCCTTCAGCCAAATACACTCCACACCTCAAACTAACAATACCAGGCACATTTGAACGACACAGCAATTATATATCAGGAACACACAAAATATATTCTGAAAAAACTACCCCCCAAATAAAAAGTGAAATCACTTTCTTCCTTCTGAAAGAATTACATCCCACTTAAGAAAAT